>NEWO01000368.1:398845-423610 GCA_003013225.1 Phalaenopsis aphrodite | reverse complement strand
GTATGCTTTTCGCCGATGATATCCTTCATATGGATAAGACTAGAGAAAGAAATCAAGAAAAACTTGAATTATCAAGGTCTACTTTGCAGTCTAAAAGCCTTCATTTTAGTAGAGCTAAAACTGAATACATAAAATATGATTTTAGTAGTAGTAGCTCTAGTGATAGAGTTGTAACTATGAGTAATCAAAATATTAAAGGGTGTGAATACTTTAGATATCTCAAGTTTATTGTTCAGAGTGATGGTGATATAGATGGGAATGTTTTGGTTGAAGTGGAGAAATTCTTCGGACCTATTGTGTGATAGAAAAGTACCACTTAGACTGATTGGAAAATTTTATAAGATGTTGATAAGACATGCAATGCTCTATGGCACAGATTGTTGGCTATTAAAAGGGAAGCATAAAACTAACATAAGTGTTGTCGAGATGAGTTTGCTCAAGTGGATGAGTGGCTTTACACTAAGAGACAAATGTGAAATGAATATATCCATGATAGGGTTAGTGTACCTCCAGTGGCGGACAAAATTAGAGAGAGTCATCTTAAATGGTTTGGTCACATTAAACGTCGACAATCTGATTATCTGGTTAGGAGAGCAGATGTTTTAGATTTAACTTATGTTAAGAAAGACAGATGTAGACCTAAAAAGACTTGCATATTGTATAAAAAATGATCTTAATTTATTAGATATTAATGAAAATATGGCACTCAATAGATGGAGAAAAAAGGATTCATGTAGTCGAACCCACTAGTGGGATAAAGGTTTGTTGTTGTTGTTGTCGTTGTTGTTGTTGTCGTTGTTGTTGTAAAAAGCTTTTTCTTCTAATAATTATAGAGTATAAATCTCTTTCCCAATTGCTATGGAGCTTAATAATATCTTCAATTTCCCCTTTCTAAGAGAGTTCAAAAGCTTTTAGGTCGACCTAAAACCCAATAATGACAACTAGACAAAACACACATATTATGAATTGAATATAGGTAGACCTTAACCCTGGCAATTTAATCAAATTTGACTCTTATTTAGATAAAATCAAAAATAAATTCCAAACAATCCAAACTAGATCCCTTAGCCTTTGAATGAAACTATCTTGAAGTAGTTTATCAAGCTCCGCCTGTATTCATTTATATCATCTTCTTGACTCCTATAGTTCAATTAAAAGGATAGTTTGCATGATATTAATTATTCACTAGCAACAATAACAACGTAAGTATTCCACATCACTGCACTGTGTTAAAGTGCACATTGTGTTGCACTACTGTTAATTATGCTAGATAAGTAACAATCCTTTCAATGAACCCAAAAAAAAAACAATTTAATGAACAAAAACTATTAAACATGACTTGCTCAAAAGGGTAGCATATATGTAAATAAATCATGGTAAATAATGCAGGTCTATCAAAGACATTTTGAGGCAAAAGAAATCACCATAGCTAGCTAGCTATTTCATAAGTAGGTGTCCTTCACTGGCCATTGAATTCAAAATCCCACAAGAAAGGTGGAGTGGACAACCAAAAAACTACAACAGGCTAAAGGTATGTGCTGTATCATTTATGCTCACACTTGATAGGGCAAATTAGAACAATTAGCTATGACGTGTATTTTCATTGGATATTTTGAGAAAATAGAATGGTATACATTATGATGTTAGGAACCAAATCATATTAAACATTTCATTAGCATGGATATTTTCTTTAATGAAAAACAAATGATAGATTTAGTTTCAATAACTATAGTTCTAAACAAGACAAATAATGAAAACCACACATTGCAACTATAGGTAGAACAGTCGAAGAATCTTGAAATTCTTGGGGAAAAAAAAAAGATCAAGAAACAACTGACAGGTCATAAAGAGCCTAGATAGCAAAACATTGAAGAAATGAAAAAAAATAACATTTAATTTGGAAAGGGGTAGGACTAGGCATACTGTTCAGGCACCACAAAGATGTGGGTCAGTAGATAAGAGTTTTCTTATTATGTACATGTGGCCAGTTTTCTACTAGGTAAAGAACAAAGTTCATATAAAAAAGCCACGAAACATGCAAAATAAAATAAAATAAAGAGATGATCTCTGTAAAAAAGAATAATACTTGGGAGTTGGTTAACAAATAAAAAAAGGGAGTTAGATTCAAATTGTTATTCCGAAAGAAGGATGAAATTTTTAGAGTAAAGAATCAAGATTCAAAGGTGAGCTTGAATTAGAAGTTTACACAAGGAAGGGGTGAAGATTATTCTGAACTTTCCTATCCAATTGCAAGGCATATAGATAAACGTATTATTTTCTCCATGGTTATTTAACTTGACCGAAAATGGATGTTAAAAAAACATTTTTGTAAAGAAAAATGTAGGAGAGCAACTACCTGAATTAACCTAAAGCATTTGCTGAAATTGAAACTAAATATCACGTACGTTTGCTAAAAAGATCCATGTAGGAGTTGTCATAATTTCCAAGCATGTGGTATAAAAGATATAATGTGTATATATTTGATATAGTATTCACTTGCAACAACTACAATTCTTGTGTCAATCTAAGATCTTATGATGTTAGCAACAATATCTATCTTTTACATTCTATTGATTGTATGTTACATGAAATTGCCACCTTAGAAGAAATCAAACTATTAAATGCCTAACTTGAAATAGAATTTGATATGAAAAATCTGGTTCGTACCAATTCTGGGAATGGGGATCATCGGGAATAAGGAAAAAGTATTCTTCTTGTCACAAAAAAATATACATCATACTAACTGTGAACAAGTTTGGGAATGACCATTTCTAAACCACTTTCAACACCCATAGCAAAATAATTTTAAGTTAAGCAAGGATCAACCACATGGCGATGATTATTAAAGATCATATATGAAAAAGATTCCCTACCAAAATCATGAGGTGTAAGCATGTACGATATTATTTTTTGAATGTAATTTGGCTTACACTAAGACAGTATTTGGTAGGACACTTTTAGCAAAATTTAAGCATGAATTTAACATAACTGCACCAACACGGATAGATAAATCTGTCGTTAAGTTAAATCCATTTTTTGCTCGTTCTGTTTATTAAATTTGGATTTAGTAAATTCACTTATTAGTTAGATTTAACAGATTTAACAAATTTAGCTTGGGAAAAAAATATTTCAAATAAATTTATGCCAAACACATCAAATGGATTTTAACTGGATTTAATTTTAATTGAACCAAATATTATTTTGGATTTAATAATATTTAGATTTAATAAATCCGGATTTACATAATTTACTAAATCCTATTTAACTTAAATCCGACTTGCAGCCAAACACCCCCTAAATGTTATAAGAAAAATCATAGCAAATCAAATGAGGCATCAATGACAAGCTGTCAAAAAAAGTACCAAGATAGTTAAAAATCATAAAATTGGGATTGATGTATGAGAATTTTGATTCAATAAATGATGTAATTATGTGGTTTATAGATTCAAATTGAGCAAATTGTTTTAATAATGGGACATCCTCTATAAGCTATATAGTAAAGGTGTTTTCAATGCAACTAGATATGGCGTTCTCCACCACTGAAATCGAATACAATGTTGAATCTCAAGCCGTGAAGTAGAGAATGATTGAAAACAATGATTTCTAAATTGCTGATTCAATCAACACCTACTTCTGTGTTTGTTCTTTCAAAGAGTCATAGTGCAGTATACTTTACCAAAAAGTACTTGTTTCATGAAAGAAGTAAAATCCTATTTCATCAATAAAATAGTGCCAAATGGTATTGTGAAGATTGTAAATATTCCAACAAATGATGATGCATCAGAAATCTTGTAGGTATAAGAACTTATACTATTATTTTTTTAATGTAATTTTGGCTTACATTAAATGTCGTAAGCAAAACCATAGCAGATCAATGAGAAGTTCCCAAAAAAAGTAACATGATACTTAAAAACCATAATATTGGGATTGATGTATGAAATTTTGATTCCATAAATGATGTAATTATGGGGTACATAGACTCAAATTGTGCAGATTGTTTTAATAATCAGACATCCCACTATAAGCTATATGGTAAAGGTGTTTTCAATGCAACTAGCTATAGCCTTCTCCACCATTGAAATCGAATACATTGTTGAATCTCAAGTCGTGAAGTAGAGAATGATTGAAAAGGCAGGTTCAATCAGCACCCACTTCTGCATTTGTCCTTTCTAACAGTCATAGTGCAGTATACTTCACCAAAAATTACATGTTGATGTAGAATCCTATTTCATCAATAAGATTGCGACAAATGGTATTGTGAAGATTATAAATATTCCAACAAATGGTGATGCATCAGAAATATTGAAAAGAGTGCTAGCTTCCTCAATATTTTAACATTGTTTGGAGTAACTAAAGTTGGTGAGAGAAATCTTTATGTTGAGTTTTTGGATCTTTGTGAATTAAAGAACCAAGATCGACATACTTGCATTGATTCTTCATTTCTTAGCTTAGTTCTATCATATAGATCTTTTATTAGCCTTTTTTTTTGTTTACACGGATACTTTGAGGTGTGTGACTATACATATCCCCACCCTCCATGTTATAAATCACAATTTACAATTGCCCTGACAAGAAAATAATTTCCATCATCTACTTTCCATTCTCTGCTTTTCCCCTTCTTCTTCAGTCGACTGTGTTCAGGTTTTTTAAGAAACAATAAAAAGGTGATATTCAAGACACATTGCTAAACAGAGGAAGGTGGAGGAGTCTTGTCCCAGGTAATGTAGTGCAGGCGCTGTTAATATTTATAACTGCTAAGAAATAGAGGAGCCTTCCCTCATGCTAAACTGGAAAGGGTCCAAGCAATAGCATTGCTTGGAGTTATTAAATTTGGTGAGAGAAATCTTTATGTTTTCCTTTTTTTTTTTTTTTGAATCTTAATGAATTAAAGAACCAAGGTGAACATAATTGCATTGATTCTTCATTTCTTAGGATAGTTCTTGCATATAAATCTTTTCTTAGTTTCTTTATTGTTTGCACAAATACTTTGAGGTGTGTGACTATATATATCCCTACCCCACATTTTATAAATCACAATTTACAATTCCCCTGATAAGAAAATAATTTCCATCATCTTCTCTCCATTCTCTGGTTTCTCCCTTCCCCTTCAGTCGGCTGTGTTTGGTTTTCTTGAGAACAACAAAAAGGTGATCTTCAAGAGACATTGCTAAACAGAGGAAGGTGGAGGAGTCTTGTCCCAGCCAATTGTTTAGTGCAGGCGCTGTTAATATTTATAACTGCTAAGAAATAGAGGTGTCTTCCCTCTTGTTAAACTGAAAAGGGTCCAGCAACAGTAGAGGCTGACTGGGAGCCATCTTCGTGCCTAAGTAGTTTATCAAGAACATTGAAATTACAGTTTTCTAGGGTTTCTTTTGTGGTGTGTGATAGAGCACAAATTTGCTATTCCATATGTTAGAAGTATGTTAGAAGAATATCCAGAACTTGGCTTCCAAGTTTAATAAAGTTCAGACTGTTGAAAGGAAATAATATTAAACACCTAACATGAATATACTTTTCTATAATATCAAAGCATTAACTAGCCTCCATCGAGAAAATCACTTTATAAATACACTAAAATATCAACCACAAAAAAAATTACTTAATAGTTAAAACCAAACACAATTTAATCAGTGGAAAGATCAAAAGACCATACCTTTATCTATATCTATTCCAACCATGCTTCGACAAGAGAACGTTTTTGCTGCACAAAAGAAAAAGGCAATAATCAGTTAAGATGACATAAAATTTTTAATATTAAATCCACAATCACATTAATTAAGAAATAAAACTAGGTAAATGTACTGATGCTTGATTGAAAAGCGTATGCAATAATATCCTGCAACTAAGTAAGTTTGAGTACAAACAATAGAGATGACAGTCCAAAAATAAAAGTAAACAGAGCAAGAATTTACATTAAAGTAAGCTAGTTCCCTGCAATTTTATGTGCACCTAAGAAAAGCTTCTTCACCTCTTAGTCATGTTAAAAGTTTCATAATAAAGTAAAGCATAAGCTCTTGGGAATGGAGATATCATCGCCAGCAACATAAAGCCTGGCAACAGCCTAAAACTTAAAATCATAGGTTAGTAACATTGACGTGCAGCATTTGGTTTCTCGTCAAAGAAAACCACCACATAACCCTTCTACATCATCAACCTTAGGCATTTTCACTTGTTCATGCTTAATATCAAGATCAACGGTTGGTTAATCATCATTATCATCTTATTTTTCTTCTTTGTTCATATCAAGATACTAAAATACACAATTAAGGACCACTTCATACACATTCTATATTGGTCTTATCCAATTCCCTCTGAGACTCAAGATAATCAGTTAGTTCTAGTATTTTTGCACTTGTGTTTTTTGGCAATAATTGTTGTTATGGAATTTCATTCTTTACATAGCTTTGTATAAGTTGTTTCTTGCATATAAATGTTGAAATTGATGTGCAAAACAACAGTAGAGAGCAAATTATATTGACGTTGATGTAGTGGAGAGGAAATTGATAATATCATCATATTCAATGCATGAATAATTAATATGAAAATTGCTTGAATTGATCATCATGATACTCAGATCTAAGAGATTGTCATTATCGTATACAAGATTGTCATGATATGATTTATGACGATCACAATTGATGATAATAGCATGCATGATCATCATGATCATGATGTAAAGCTTGACTTTACTAAGGATTAGGATTAGAAATATTTGCTCAAAGAAGATAATAAGATCAAGCAACATAGCCTCTATTTAGATATGAGGCAAGAAAGTGATGTAGGCTAACAGAAAACTTTTGGGACTACAAGTTGTCTTCAGACTTGAGAGTAGCTATGTCAATGCGATGTTAAAGTGAAATCAGGAGGGCAATTATAGTATGAAGGACCATAATGAGAATAGAATGAATAACCATTGTAATCAGAATAATGATAAATGCCATAAAATAATAAACATGAAAATTTGAGGGGTTTCACAAAAATTTGATGGGTTTCACAAAAATTTGATGGAGGTCCCCATACAGTAATATTTGTCATTAAATGCGCCCAAAGATCACACCATAAATTTTGAGATGGATTACAATAATGATTAAATACAATCAGTAAAAAAAATAATAAAAAAATTTGGTAAGTATCACAAAATTTTGATAAAGTTCCATCATCATAATATATGTGATTACTTTAGGAGTTGTTTGGTTGAGTAAATTTGACGTGTACTGTAATTCTTTCGCAGAGATTTGAGAGAATTATATATTTGGTATGAAGAATTACAAAAAAGATGTAAAGTATAAATGATTTTGAAGTTTAGACCGTAATTCATTTTGGTTGAATTTATAATTCGGTTGATTTGGCCGAATTTGAATTACACCGTACACTAATGTAAAATCTATCGGCAAACAGCTGCCCCCACCCACCGCAGCCGCCCCTCGCCTGTCGTCATCGTCCGCTTGAAGCAGCCACCCGCCTCCTACTGCAGGCCATCCCCACGCGCGCTGCCACCAACCTCCAACTTCCTCTCGCCCTGCCCGCCGTCGGCCATTCGCCGCACCATCTACTAGCTGGCTCCCTCGCTGCCGTTATACAAAAGTATATATATATATATATATATATATATTGAAATACAATATTTTCAATCTTATTGAAATACAATATTTTCAATCTACTTCAAAACAAACAAAAATATATATAAAGTTCAACTTTTATTTTGCAGTGAACTAAACAACTCTAAGGTATTTCAAATACATTGTGATCATAGTACTTTACAAACCTTCTACATTACATTTCATTTTCAGCAAACCAAACAAGCACTTATTCAAGCTTTAGAGTAATCCAAAAAACAGGAGAGCAATGATGAAAGCCAACCAGAGTTAAGCGAGGTGTGGAAAGCAACAATGTGTTGTGAAGAGGATGCTAGCATGAGGATGAGGTAGTTCACAAGCATCGAAGAAGCAGGCTTGTAGGAAAACAACAGGTACAAGAATAGCAAAGGCAGAAATGCAAGAATCAAGATAATGAAGTTAATTGTGATCATAGAATAGGAGCAAAGAGTGAAAAGTTGCTTTGCAAAAAGATGGAGCAAGGACATGGCATGTTCAAGGGGCTATGAATCATGGTCACTTAGAAATGCCTTACGTGTCACTTGGCAAATACAAACATAGATCAACATACCTCCACAGGTAACTTCCATATTCAAAACTTTATCGCGGTATTTTAAGAATCAAATTTAATTCAGACATGCCTAGGCCACAAGCCAAGCATGCATGACACATCTAAAGCATGGACTTGTGGCAAACTATAAATTTAAGCCAGTTGAACATTTTAAAATTTTCAGTAAGTGCGACAGATAGGGATGATCGTCAACTCAGGAGCTTTGAAGATTCAAGTTTAACTAAAACTTCGATGAGGGATCTTCGATTTTGAAGGGGGGTGGAGAACTTCAACTTCAACATACAAGATGAGTGACAAGTTCAACTTTGGCACACAAGATGGGTATGGACTTTGAATTCAATGTGAGGCAAACTTCGGACTTTGAGACTTGATTAACGTGTTCAACTCTAACATTTGACTTCGAATTCAATTCGGCTTTGACTATTTTTGACTTCAATCTTGGTTTGACATCATAGGTAAGTAGTAGAGTCATGTTATGAACAAACATATAGTCTTTTATATTTATCCTCACCGCGAGTATCTTTTATATTGAAATCATAATTTAGGTTGGAATACATGGCCTTATAAGCACTTCAGATGAGTATCTTAACAGAAAATGTGTCACGTGGCGGCTAGGGGGCTGAATCGGTTCAACCCAATTCAGCAAGGGGATTGAACAGACCCCCTCCTCTCCCTTTTCACTGGGCGGGAAATCCCCTTTTTTGTTTTACCGGCTATATACCTATTATGAACAGGTGTTGAATTAGGATTAAATTATTGTGAGTTTATTTCAGGTTTTGTTTGGACAGTAGCAGGCACCCTCTTCTCCCTTTCTAGGGCTGCATCTAATGGTTAGGGTGGTGCTCTGGCTGTATCCCTCTGCCCGGTGGTGTTTTATCTTCTCCGAAGTCCACCTCCTCTCCTTGCTGCTCGCTGATTTTCCCTGCACACCCACTCCCAAGGTGACTGCCATAACCCTCCCCAACTTCCAAATATGCTGCAATAACCAGCCCCACCTCCCTAAACTGCTGTCGTGACTCTCTCCCACTCCAAAGGTTGCTTCCGTAACCCTCTCCCACTCCCAAAGCTGCTGCTGTAACCTCCACCTCTCAAATCTGCTTCCGTAACACTCCCACATTCCCAAGGTGGTTGCCATAACCCTCCCCAACTCCCAAATCTGCTGCCATAACCAGTCCTAACTCCCAGATCTGCTGCTGTGACCCTCTCCCCCTCCCAAGGCTGCTGTTGTAACCAGCCCTAACTCCCAAATCTGCTGTTGTGACCCTCCCATAACCTTCTCCCACCCCAAAGCTGCTACTGTAACCCTCTCCAACTCCCAAACCTGCAGCCCTTCCCCCAATCCCTGTTGCACCGTAACCCTTCCAGCACCAACCATAGCTGCCGCAAGCCCCAGCCAACCATTCCCCTTGCTGCTCAGCCGGTGTTTGCCGCCTTCGCCATAGGGTATCTTTTATGTTTGTGTCGTTATTTTCCTAATGTCAAGTACTTATTTGTAACCCTTTTGAATTTCAGCAATAACATGTATTATAACTATTATGGTTTGGGTTTTCTCCGGTATCAATGTTAGTAACTTCAATCACTCTTGATAGTTAAGTTAGTTATTTGGTTGAAAACTAGTACAACATTTTCTTCATATGTCGATGGGTATAATGCATTTCAATAGGTCGTAGTTTGGTTTGAATTACAACTCTGCTAATCTTACTTGAATCATCAGATTTCAATCAATACATGGATTGTATATAATGATGTGGTTATTATGGTTGGCTGGAGCTCTTTATTATCTTTATAATCCTTTTAAAGTTTTTGCTACTACCCTTTCTAACTTAACGGGTTTAACCATTCACAACTTGAATTTAAACAAAAGATGCTCTTTTACTTCAACTGTCATTTTCAATTGGACAAATTATATGAAGCCTATTGCGTTAGTTTCTTGGTTTACTTTGATAACTTATAGATAGCTAAATGTTGCATTTCACATATTTATAAATTCAGGAAACTTCATCTGGAAATTCTAGATGATAAAAATACTGGATATTAAACTTTTTTTTTTTTCAAATAGAAGCAGAATGCAATTGCAATATTAGGCCAACTAAAGATTATGCATTATATATTAATAATTTACAAAATATGATGATATGTACAAGGTGTGTTGTGTGCTAATTTTTGCAGATATGTCATGTCACTGTTTATATATCGTGTCACGTCTGTATCCATGTATTTATGTCTGTGCTACATAGGTTTCTAAAGGAAAATGAATATGAATCAGTGGAGAGAATAGCACATGCAGAGTGGCACAAAAAATTTTGTGTCGGGCTAGAATTGCATAAGAAAGATAGAGGATCACGAGTGAGATTTCAACTAAAGAGACTTAGAGAATGTAAAAAAAATAGGTGGTCGAAGCTAGAGCGGTGGAGGTCACAATGCACTAAATGCAGAGTGAGCAAAAGTCATATGCTATCGACGAAATGATAGCAAGATATTCAAATCACACAGAAAAAAGAATAGAGCATGACCGAGAAAGACATGGAGTTGAAGCGGTAAACAATGATAAATCGGCCATGATACAATGGAAAAAGCAAGTTGTAGCATTTAGCACAAGAAGTGTAAGTTCATGCAATTTATGTGGTAAGGGTGTGAGGCAAAAGGATTTTCTGTTGGTGCAAAGAGGTTTGAGCATGCAAGTAAGGGAGTGCTGGATATGAGAACCAGCATGAAAAGGCAATGAGACGTGATAGATCAAAGTAGCAGCTCAAAAAAAATAAGAGATCATAAGGCACAATAGTGTGCTCCTATGCACTGAAGAAATTGAAGGATATTGAAAATTAAACCAGGATGCATTTTGAAAAATCTAACTATACAAGAAAAAATAGAATGGCTAAAAGATTTAGTTTTGAACTTGTCAAATTTGATTGAATAAAGAAGTATCTCTAAGTACGACCTTAGTGAATAATCTAAGTTTTAAGTAAACATTTGTGTACAATTTTAAATTGTAAGAAATTATAACTTTCAAACTTTAGATCTGCATTCGTTGTCACCCCTTTAGCTTCTAACCTCTAACATAATATCTCCCTTGATAATCTGTCTCATAGTTCATCCCATTATCCCTATGTCCCTCCAATCTCACTACAACCTTATTTTTGATACTACAATTGCCTGTATCCACTCACTTGGATTTACATGAAAGGTGATTCAATGTGTTGCATACCTTAAATGCTGGATAATGAAAACAGGGAACTGAATGTCCAAAAAATGGTCAGGGGTCTGCTTTTCTAGATAATTAAGTTGTCAAAATATACTTAGAGATTACAGGTAATGGAGCAGGTTTTTTCAGCAGGTCATTGAGGTAAATAAGATGTTATAAGGAAACCAGCATCTGATAGATTGGTGTAGTAACAAATAACTATGCAATACATACCCAGAGCTAGTTATCTAGCTTCATTTTAAAGGTCATGCACCAAAAAAGGTAAGGTGGACCTCTCAATAAAGATATCATTAGTCACTGAATCCAAAGTGCATTCACGATGGAAGAAGGAACAGTATGCATTATGTAAAATATACTCCCTTGAACTATTCTATTCAATCAAATAAAATTAACTTGAGGACAATAATTTTCAAAAATTTCCAGTTCCTTTTGTCTTCAGGTTTATAAACTAAAAAAGTTGAAATAACAAGTTTCTTTTTCATTTAAAATACTAAAAGTTCCAATCCTTGAAAGAAAAATCAATCAAATTATTTTGCATGACAACCACCACATAAATTTTATTATATATCAAGAAAACACGCAAGTTCCTAACAGGATTAAAACAAAAAGTAGCAAATAGGAGGACAATACCAATAGTAATAGTCACCAAGCCTTGGTTGCATCCAATGTCAAGGCAATCCTTATTATCAAACCATTCTCTTTTGAAAACTTTAAGTCGAGGATCGTCCTCCATAGTATGGTGAAGCTGCATTGTCACGTAAATATTCAATTATAATTTACAGGACAAGAGCAGAGGCAAGATTTCATTAAATTCTGATTTGGAAACGGTTCAAGGGACCATATAATTTGAAAAATTAAATGAAGAATACAAAAAAGCTCATCATTAATAGACATATAGAAGGAATACTCTAAAAAAAGAACATGCTCAACATAAGAGCATTAAGGAATCTCGTATTATTATGGAAGAGAAAACATGCAATAGGACTTGCACAACAACAACCTAGTACACAAACATTTTGTTGTGGTTAAAAGGTAGTCTCATCAGAATGTAAAATTAAAAAAATGAAAAAATAAAAAATAAAAGACAAACAAAAAGCACTAACTTAGCTAACATTCTAGTTCCTAAAGAGTAAAGATGGACACAACACAAGTTAAGGTTATCATTCAAACTCACTATCTCCAGCTCAATTTGCATAATTATCATTCGCTTTCCATGGAACACATCAAAAACATCCCCACTGCAAATTTTTAGGCATTGTTAATTTGCTACAAAAGAAATTACAATGGTCCTAACTTGTAAAGTTGAGAAGGTAATGGAATGCTCACTTGGAGACAACAAATGGCGAAAAAAAACTCCCATCATCAACAAAAGCTTCCCACTAAGTGGGGTCGGCTACATGAATCTTTTTTTCTCAATTGAGTCCTATCGAGTGTCCAAAAAAAAAACACTCCCATTAAAGAAAATTAATTTTTTTTTAACTTTTGAGCTATGTAATAGACTTTGAAAAATAACAATAACAATAATAAAAACAATAATAATAATAATATAGTATGAACATTCTGTTTGGTCAGATTTGGATCAGGAAAATTTTACCCCATCTTCACGTTCTGCCCGTTTATCAAACGGATCTAAAGCACATAAAAACAATGCTACGCTCAGTATAGTAGGCCCAAAGACACTTTAATTGGGTATTGTCCAGGGCATAGGTAATTCATTCTCAGAGCCTGCCATAGAAAAATTAGACCGCATGGACATACCTATCTAAAGATAAATCAGCACTGGAAACAGCAAATTAGCTATATCACAGCAAGATGGGTTCCGCTAAACAAATATAAAAGGGCATAGCAAAAAAAATAGGAGAGAGCAGAATACATACTCTATAGCCATAGTAGTTTCTGTAATTCCCATAAATGAAAACCTCCTTTCGCTTCCTTGACTTTACCTTATTTTTATCTTGTTTCTCAGTAGCCATTTCTTTTTTCTCTTCCACTTTCGTTGGCATAACCTATGCAACATGTGGCAAAAAAAAATTAAGGAAAACAAGAATTAGAAGCATATTCAACCACCATAAAATGTCAAAACTCTATCTCAAATCAAGAAAACTAAAAAACTTGCTGACAATAAAGATTAAAATTTACTGAATAAGATCAGCACTTTAAATGTGGAAGAATGGAATTATATTTCAAAAAAAATTGTAAAAAAAAATCATTGTATGCCTAAATAAACAATGACTGGCATTTATGTTTGCCAAAAAAAAAAAAGGGCTTTAAAGACTTCACATTGATAATTAGATTTTGGCAATGTGCAGAAAAGATTATAAAAGTCCATTCGGTCTATCAAAAATCATAATGACAATAAAATAGTCCAAATAATACATCCACCAAAAAAAAAGTGTTTCCAAAATCCAGATACTTACAGAATTATCGTAATAGCTTTCAAGCCATAATATTGAAATAAATCACAAAATGTATTTGGCCAACACTCAGCCGTCCAATCCCTAGCAAGTTTGTAAGCATGCCAAGAATTTGCAAAGAATAATCCCACATTAACTCAGTTGACCAAATATGGCAAAATCTATATACACAGCTGTTAGAATGGTCCAAAATTCTCACAATCAACCTGAGCGATACTTAACTTCAATGGCCCATTCATTATTCTTCAGCTCTCCCTTGATGCCAATGCACTTTTCCCCTACCAAACTTCAAAGCATCAAAGAACCGGAACAGAATCAGTTAACCATAACTATCACTACAAGTAAAATATGGCCATCAACTTCTCATGCATAATGGCCAGACTTGTCAACATTTCTGGATGATAATTTCTTCCAATAAGAATAAATCAAATGACAAGAGATCAAAAACTATGTAAGATCCAACTGCAATTAATGAAAATGATTCATCACAGTGTGCAAAAACTTACCTTATGTGATCCTCTTAACCTCTTATGATGCATTTATAAAACATGGATACGAACATTGGGACACGGACACAACACGACATGATGCGGCAACACGACATAACTGTAAAAAAGTAAAACACGACACGCTACAGACATATTTTTTATAATTTATAAGTTATTGATATAAATTTTAATTTTATCACTATTCTCGACTAAAGGCATCACAAAATGAAGTATGTAATCATAGAAGAAAGTTTGTGATAATAAAATTTATTTTCGCAATATCAATAGTACATTCAAATATCAAAATGATCTACAAAGAATTTAATGCCAATGTCATCCTTAATATAGTACATAATATAGAATATGATCATTACTAATTGGAGTTAATGAATTCAAGGATAAGATCGCCATTAATGCTAGCCTCATTGTCCTCTTTAATGAGATGCTAATCCAAGAAAATACAGTGTTCAAGCATGAATTATCAAGAGATGGATTAGCAATTTCAAGTATTTTAATGTCATTATTGTAACAAATGCATCTCCACCAACATCACACAATTTTGTCTCCGCTTTAGTGTATTCTAGGCTCCTAAATAAAAGACGAAGATTGGTATGCATAAATACTAAATCTTTTTCATGTTTAAGAACAATCATGTTCCACTTAAGTGGACTGATAAAAGAATATGTACTCCAATTTCTTTCACATTAAGAAGAAGAGAACATTTGAGAGAAAACTAACTTTATAATTGTAGGGAGCTAGCTCCACAAATCATCCACCACGCATTTACATCTATAACATCTCTAAAAGCTATGGGGACATGATCAATAAAAGCACACTAAATCCAAAAAACTTGAAAAAAAAAGCTTCAAATTAATTATTCATTTTTCTTCAACATTTGTAAAAAATCTCTTTCGGCACTTATTTCTCTAATTTGATATCTTCATATACTAATTTGGAACAATATGGTTTGGAGCTTCACTTAACAAATTATGACTATAATATATAAAAAAAAATGGATCTAATAAGTAATATTACTAATAAAAAAATAGGATTAATACAAAATGAAAAATATTAAATTTTATCTTATATTAAGGGCCCGTTTGGGGCAGCTTATTTGGTACGGTGGCGTTTTGAAAACGCACCAGGCCGGTTTGGGTAAACTGCGTTTTGGCAACTTATGCGTCTTCAAAACGCTAAAAATAACGTTTTAAGACCACACCTGTCTAGGTGCGGTGGCAGCTTTCTGGCTGTGGTCTGATTTTTTCAAAAAAATAAAAAATTGTGTCAGTCACCGCACCTAGCTTTTCAGCAAATTATTTTTAATCAGCTTATCAGCAGATTATTCAATAAGTTGCAGTTGCCCCAAACATACCCTAAGAGAGTGAGCTAAATAATGAAGAAGGTGTTGTTTTTATTTCATCTTTCTACTAAAATATTATATACTATCTTATAAAAAGTAATTTTCATTATCTCTCTTTCCCTAGTGTCAACATATGATCATTATCACATTCTCTATCATAGAATTTCACATTTTATAAATAAGGTGAAAACAATGAATATTTATATCAACCACTCTCAATATGTCATATATATTCTCTATAAAAGCAATAATATAATTTTTCATGTCCCACCACATATCATCCAATATTTTTTCCTTCACAAACTTCATCTTATCTATATCACATTCATGATATATGCTCCACCTATCACTAAACATCATAGTATATAGTTCTTATTTTATTTATTTTGAATCGTTAAGTGTGACTAATTAATGCAAAAAGATCCCTGCAATGGTCAAGATTTACAACTTCATAAACTTATTGAAAATTCACAATCATTTTGAATAATTCATAATGAAAGGCCTTATAAATGTGACATCTCTTATAATGTCATTTATCCAATTAGATTGTTCATAAGTGATCTTATTTCTTTTCACACTTTTTGAAGCACAAATATTTTTTGATTTGAGGTTCAATGTATGAAAGTCCAAAAAATATGAGGATATGAGCCTCAAGTAGTGTTCTTGTAGCTCTGCATACACGTGCATGGTCAATAATTATGTGAATGACTTTATTTGTGTCAACCCTCATAATTACTTCTTTGATTTCATTGGAAATGCAAAATTTCTTTTTATATGCCCCTTCTCAGTAAATAGATTTTATAAATATAGATACAGATTTTGCGAAATTAATGGGAAATATTCTTTGCATATTTGTTTAGTTAGCATAAACTATGGTAACTTCTTTCTAATTCCAATTTTTTTTATGAGCTCGAGCATTCTTTCAACATTTTTCATTTCATTTTGACAAAACCGTGTCTAGGTCCAAAACTTGTCTGACACAAGAACAACACCTATTTAGGAACGTCGGCGCTACATAGAAACACACTCAATCTACAAACTAGTAACTAAAATTTGTGATTAATTTTGATCCATTGTGAATATCAATAAAATACTCTAGAAACCGCAAAAAGGTAAACAATGCGACAATCAACTTTCACAATAATTGAATATAGTACGCTCTAGCGATAATATTTCCTAAGGTAACTATAATAAGGCATGAGGGATGATCACATAAACAAAAGTGAGGATTCTCGTATCAAGAAAATGCACAATATTTGTTTTCCTTAGTATAAAATAGATAATACAATAACTAAAACTCAAATAATGATACAATGATAAAAATACATGAAAAAATTAACAAGAAATCTGAACCATGCAGCATCAACAGTCGTATGTGTATAATGCTAAAAAGAATCACATGTAAATTTATAGACACAAGTTTGAAATTGGTATTGAACCAAAGTGCTTCATTTACTAGCTCAAGCTACCTATTTACCTAATTCTTGTTTCTAGGTTGGTAGATAATGTCGGTAAAAATATAAGCCCAGTTTGATTCCAATTAATCCAAAACTCACTTCCAACAGTGCAAAAAAAAAAAGGAAACTACATAGAATCAAGAGTAGACTGAAATTAAAAATCGTTTTAGTTATCAAAAGGATGTAAAAAGCAAAAACAATATAGCAGCAAGCAATACGATAGTGATGGCACTACTATAGAACTGGCAGTATTACAGCTAAAATATATAGTAATAAATAGCAAATAATTCCAACAAAAGCATTACAAAAAGTGATCCACAAAAACAGTAAATTTCCATCAAGACTATCATTTTTACGAATTTAAAATTTGATATTCATCAATTAGATTAAAGAAAAAAGTATGTGCTTCCTATAAGATAATCCATGAGTCATCATTAAAAGGTATGTCACAATAACAAATAAGATGTATCTAGAATCCATCATTATTAGCGAGCCCAATATCATTATCCAAAATAATTTTAAGAATAAACTGAATAGAATTATCTAGTAAAGGATTGGATGCGGATTCATAAGGTAATGGAAAAAGGAGAATCAAAAAGTGGAAAGGAAGTTCATACAAAAACACCAAATAAGCACATTGATAACTAAACTAATTTCAAATTTCAAGAATTTCCAAATTGTACTTGTTAATTATAGCACACTGAAAGATTTTAAATGACCTAATTCCTCTCTCAATTTCTTAAATGTTCTTCATGGAAGCCTTTCAAATTTTAAATCCACCATTATTCTATCAGCAAGTTAGAACATCATCTACCCTCTGTCTATGTCATAGAAAGCTTATAATTCTCATAGTTAGCACCAAATTTTCAACAAACATCCAGCAGGTAGGTCTAAAATCAAAATAAAAAAACACCACAAAGACAGGTAGATTTAAATAAATAATAATCAATAAGCATATTAACTTAGGGGATGTATGGTAGCCAGTTTAAAGCAGCATTTACGCTAAATCTTGCCAAACGGCAAAAAAACGCCTCCGTAAATCCCGAGCTCCCGTAAATCCCAAAATGATGATCGTATGAATCGGGACGAGCGAAGAAGAGGAATGACACGAACATGCTTACCTTCTCAATGGTTTCTGATAAGATAGGAGCGGAAGGATGAGAAAGATTGGAGTTTCGGTAGTCTCTGTATGCCGCGATCCAGTCGTTGCCGTCTAATGGCGACTGTATCGCAAAGGTTCGTTCACGAAGGCGGTGGTTTTGGGCGAAAAGGTTAGAGGGGCTAACATAAGCAGTGGTTTTGGGCGTAAAGGCCAGTTTGGGGGAAACCAGGAGAGCATGATGTAGGCGAGGAGAAATTATTCTAGTATAAATATTCGATAGCTTTATATATTACTCCACTTTATATGGTCTTGCTCATGTGTTATAAGTAAATAATTTCTGCCTTATTTATATTCATCTGTGTTATTTATTCTTATTATATTATAGGAATATTTTCTCACATTATTCTGAATATTTTCGTGTTATTCATATTTTATTGGTATGTTATTTGGGTGTTTTTGAGATATTATTATATTTTACTCAAAATCAACTTCATAATACATGAATAGTGCATTAGTAGAAATTTTCATATTGTCATTGAAATGTATCACATCAATAACACATAAAAATAACTCCAATAACATATTAAAAACAATTACTATAATGATTTTCAGACATTATTGTTCTTTAAACAGCAATACCAACTCAAAATAATTTCTATAACACATGAATATCCTATTAGTAGAAATTTTCATCTTGTCATTGGATTGTATCACCTCAATAACACACCAATAACAAATGAATAATACACCAATAACACATTAAAAACAGTAATTGAGGCTATTTTGAGGTGTTATTGTTTTTTAAACAACAATAACAACTCAAAATCATCTCCATAACACATTAATAGCACATCAGTAGAAGTTTTCATCCTGTCATTGGATTGTATCACCTCAATAGCACATTAATAACACATGAATAACACACCAATAACACATTAAAAACAGTGACTGGGGAGATTTTGAGTTATTATTGTTTTTTAAACAACAATACCAACTCAAAATCACCTCTATAACACATGAATATCATATCAGTAGAAATTTTCATATTATCATTAAATTGTATCATCTCAATAACACACCAATAATACATGCATAACACACCAATAACACATTAAAAACAATGACTGAGCTGATTTTGAGATATTATTGTTATTTAAACAACAATATCAACTCAAAATCAGCTCCATGATACATTAACATCACATCAATAGAAGTCTTTATCTTGTCATTTGGTTGTATTACCTCAATAACACACTAATAACACGAGGGAATATTCTTGTGCGATGGAATATTCCTATAACGTATCGGTCGGACGGGGTCCTGAGTTTTCATTTTTTATGTAGGTGGGTCACGGCCTTCTACATGTCAGCTCGAGATTGGACTCCGCAAGCAGCTCTGCATGCGGAGTCCAGATGCTATATTTTTTATAGGCAGTAATATGCCTCCACGTGGAGGTTATTGGGAGGTTACTGAAGTGAAACCGCGAAGATTATTGAGGGTTATTGGGGAGTTATTGTGAGGTTATTGTGTAGTTTATGTAGGGGACAAAGATTATTGGGGGTTATTGGGGTGTTATTATGAGAATATTGAAGAGCGTAACCACGGAGGTTGTTGGGAGGTTATTAAGAGGTTATTATGGTGTTATTATAATTAATGCTCTAATAACCCTCAAATAACCTTCAATTACCCTCCAAATAATCTCCGCAGTTTCACTTCAATAATCTTCGCGGGAGGTGGGTCTGATATAAAACTGTTGACCTCACATTTAGTTGAGGTTTAGCTTTTCCTCTTTAGTAACCTAGGGTCTAGCCGTAGGACTTTCCTGTTGACTATTCCTAGAAAACTAGAAAAGGAACCCTCATCATTAGAAATTCTACCCTCTTCTTTGCTCAACTTAAAGCTCTGCATGTTGTTCATAACCTCTAACACTTAATAGCTGGAGTCACTATGAGGGAGCTCAAGGAGAGTTTCCCTATGACTGCCTGACCTTAAGGTTGACCCTGGGTGTTGGTATGGAGCTAGTTCACTCACTTACACTCACTCTCACCCACAATCACTCATAACCCTAAACCCAAAATTGTTGACTTTGATCTCTTGATCTTTTGGGAAACTCATGTAGATGGTCCCCTAAACCTAGTGGCCCTAAGCTAGGGTCTGGCTAAGACCAGTACCTAGAAGACCAAAATGGGGATTTCATTGGTCCATAGCTCATATATGGTGGTTGTTACCCCAATTCTACCAAAATATCCCCCAAATCCACCCAAATTACCTAAATGCCCTTGAAACCCTAAATTGGCCAAAATTCCCAAATTCACCCAAAAAATTCAATTTGTTCAAAAATTATTTCAAACCATTTCAAAATAGCCAAATTACCCAAAACAACCCAAAAATGCCAAATTTACCAAAATACCCTCAAAATCGCCAAAATTACAAAAATACTCTTGGCACCCCAAACTTTCCCAAAACCTCCAAAATCACTTCAAATATTTCTAAGACCAATTTAGACCCTCCAATTGAACCTAAATTGATCATTTTGACCAANAAATATTCGATAGCTTTATATATTACTCCACTTTATATGGTCTTGCTCATGTGTTATAAGTAAATAATTTCTGCCTTATTTATATTCATCTGTGTTATTTATTCTTATTATATTATAGGAATATTTTCTCACATTATTCTGAATATTTTCGTGTTATTCATATTTTATTGGTATGTTATTTGGGTGTTTTTGAGATATTATTATATTTTACTCAAAATCAACTTCATAATACATGAATAGTGTATTAATAGAAGTTTTCATCTTATCATTGGATTGTATCACATCAATAACACATCAATAACACATAAATAATATATCAATAACACATTAAAAATAATGACTATAATGATTTTGAGACATTATTGTTCTTTAAACAACAATACCAACTCAAAATCATTTTTATAACACATGAATATCCTATTAGTAGAAATTTTCATCTTGTCATTGGATTGTATCACTTTAATAACACATCAACAACAAATGCATAATACACCAATAACAAATTAAAAATAGTAATTGAGGTTATTTTGAGGTGTTATTGTTCTTTAAACAACAATATCAACTCAAAATCATCTCCATAACACATTAATAGCACATCAGTAGAAGTTTTCATCCTGTCATTGGATTGTATCACCTCAATAGCACATCAATAACACATGAATAACACACCAATTACACATTAAAAACAGTGACTAATGAGATTTTAAGATATTATTATTTTTTAAACAACAATACCAACTCAAAATCACATCTATAACACATGAATATCATATCAGTAGAAATTTTCATATTATCTTTAGATTGTATCATCTCAATAACACATCAATAATACATGAATAACACACCAATAACACATTAAAAACAGTGATTGAGGTGATTTTGAGATGTTATTGTTCTTTAAACAACAATATCAACTCAAAATCACCTCCATAACACATTAACATCACATCAATAGAAGTCTTTATCTTGTCATTTGATTGAATAATCTCAATAATACACTAATAACACGAGGAAATATTCCTGTGCGATGGAATATTCCTATAACGTATCGGTCGGGCGGGGTCATTAGTTTTCATTTTCTATTTCATTTTTTATGTAGGTGGGTCGCGGTCTTCTACATGTCAGCTCGAGATTGGACTCCGCAAGCAGCTCTGCATGCAGAGTCCGGATGTAATATTTTTTATAGGCAGTAATATGCCTCCACGTGGAGGTTATTGAGAGATTACTGAAGTGAAACCGCGAAGATTATTGAGGAGTTATTGGGGTGTTGGCATCATTTTTTGTTGATGTCATGTGTGTCCGGGACGTCGATATTACTTAAGGAGCGCGTCCATGTCATTAACGTTTTCGCGTGCGAGCTTAAAATATACAAATTATTATTTTGGGCACGATAGTCGAAAAAGTGGCTCAAACGACTCCGAATGGCGAAACGGACTGCTCGGTCACGTCTAGAATGTCAATTTTACCTAAGGGAGATGTTCATTTTATTGCGATGACGTATTCGAAAAAAAGATGCGGAGAGATAATAATAATAATAATAATAATAATAATAATAATAATATTATTATTATTATTATTATTAAAAAAAAGATATTCCTTTAAAAAAAAACTGCGTAACTCCTCCCTCTCTCCTCTCTCTCTCCTCTCTCCTCTATTCTCTCTCTCCAAAAAAAATAAACATAAATAAAGAAACGGTTTTAAAAAAAGGGGGAGGCATCTCTCCTCTTCTCCGCATCTCCTCACAGCCAACCCTCTCCCGTTCGCGAAAACCGCCCGTGCCCTAGCTTGCCGCCGCCGACTTCTNTTGGGAAACTCATGTAGATGGTCCCCTAAACCCACTGGCCCTAGGCTAGAGTCTGGCTAAGACCAGTACATAAAGGACCAAAATGGGGATATGATCGTTGGCCTCAATTCTACCAAAATATCCAACTTGGCCTTTTGCCCCCAAATCCACCCAAATTACCTAAATGCCCTCGAAACCCTAAATTTGGCCAAAATTCTCAAATTCACCCAAAAGCCCAAATTTGTTCAAAAATCATTTCAAACCATCTCAAATACCCAAATTATCGAAAACAACCCAAAATTGCCAAATTTATTAAAATACCCCCAAAATTGCCAAAATTACAAAAATACCCTTAGCCCCCCAAACTTTCCCAAAACCTCCAAAATCAGTTCAAATGTTTCTAAAACCAATTTGGACCCTCCAATTGAACCCAATTTGACCATTTTGACCAAAGCCCCCAAATTGCCTTTAAAGACCCAACTTTCTCAAATTTACCTCAAATGTCCATCAATTTTGCCCAAATTTCCCTCAATTTCAGTTCTAAAACTCAAATTCACCTTTCATATGACCAACCTAAACCAAAACTAAAAGCAACCAAGATAAAATTCACCGCCACAACATTCAAAATATAAGACAACTCAAAATTTAATCATAAACATCACAAAACCACAACTGCAACTAAATTAAGACGTCTCTATCGGATGATCGGGAGTCCCTCGAAGGAGGTAACCTACGGTTGCTAACGAGACTTCCTACAGTCTAAATGAAAGTATGAAACTCATTAACTTGAGTTTAGTAAATTCATTTAGACTAAGTGCATCCAATAGAAAATAGTGGTACCGGAACGAGGGAACCGTAGGTTAACCGGTGTCGCTCTAATCAATTTTAATATGCCTCATAATATTTTAATAGCCATAACAATAGGGCCATCTGATTTGACATCATAACCTAACACATTAGAAAACTTAAACTCGTCACGACGATGAGCTTGGAGCTAGCATTGTGGGCAGCACGACCATCTTCAACAACAAAACATGTCTTCATCAGCTAAATCATTCCTTAGAATTAAACAATCAAGTCATAGGATTTCAAGGTTGTCTGCCTAGTGCAACATAAATCCTCAACTCATCTTTAGGCTTTTGTGTAGCTCTACTATACAATATAAGCCCTAACTCGCCTTGGTATTCCGAGGTTGTCGTCCGTTACGACATGAACCTTCACATCTTTCTGGCTATTTGTGTGATCATTTCACACAAATGTAAGCCCAAAACAAATAAAATTTGCAAGATGAAATATTCAAATAATTTCTCCTCTAAATTGAAGCTAAACAATAGGATCGACTGGGAAGTCACCGAGGTTCTCTTCCGGATCTATGACATCCCCCAGTTCTTCCTCCATTGGACTCTACAACAAAATGTTTCAAATTTGAACCATTCCCTTTCACACCTCTTTGTTCGATCTCGTTGAAAAGTTCCATCCTTTTGACCTCTTTGAAGGTAATATTTCCTGATTTTTTTTTAGAATTTTCTTAGGTGACTTCGGTTATCTAAGATGTAATTAACTACAGGGATTTGCTCTTATAGAAAGTTTGTTTGAACCCAGCTTAATATAAACCCTATTTAATTCTTCATGTTAAATAAAGGAACTTGTCGGCAAATAAAATGATTTCGCAGACCAAACATATGTCATATATTTCTTAGTTTATTTGATTGAGTCTCATCCTCAAGTCTTGTGTTTATCTTTCGGGATAGATACAAGATTTGAGGTATAGTGCTCTTTCATTTAAACTATGAAAAAATATGGGATCAGTTTGATTTCGAAGCGGGCGACGAGATTTCGATTCCAGCGGTCGACAATTTCTAACTGACAACTCCACACCCAAAATAGTGCCGACAAGCACACATGACGACATATTATTGGAGTACGCACGTAGTGCTGCGTACGTGCTCCGTATGCAATAATTTCTCGTAGGCGAGGGTTTCGGGCAGAGAGGGGAAGAGGGAGGTAGGTTTGGGGTTGTATTATTTTTATTGAAGTTAATTATATTTATTTAATTTATTAATTATTAATAATTAATATAGATTATTATTTTAATATAATTAGATAGCTTTATATATAATCATTTGACAGTTAATTAATGAATAAAAATACTTTTATATTTTAAATTATTTAATAAAAGTCTAATTAATTCTTAATTTTTATAAGTAGTAATCCATTAATGTTAAATTGTTGCTTCATAAGTAAATAATTT
>NEWO01000368.1:373658-386678 GCA_003013225.1 Phalaenopsis aphrodite | reverse complement strand
AAATTGCCAATTAGATTATCAATATTTACTTACACACTAGGAATTAAACATCCATGGCTTCAAATAGGCGTAGGTTTCATCTTCCTATCAAGAGGGGTTTTGGAGAATTTTGGTAGGAGGGAAAGGTAAGAAATGTAGGAGGAAAAGTATAAATCTAAAGGTATTTAAATCATGTTAAACTATTTGATAATTTTTGTGATGATTTAAGAGATTGTTATGTTTATTAAGAATAAAAATTATAATTAAAATTTTATTATTATGATTAAAATTAAATATTAATAATGAATTAATAATGAATTATTCATTAAATTAATTAATTATTAAAAAATTATCAAACTAGTTACTTATTAAGCATTCATTTAACACTAATCAATTATTTATTAATTAGTTATTAACTGTATTAATTAAAATTTACTTAGAATTTTATTAAAAATTTTAAATTTTAAAATGTATTTTTTTATTTATTAAATAACTATTAAATAATTGGATATAAATTTATTTAATTGTTATTAATTTTATATTATATTAATAAATTATTAATCAATTATATTAAGACAATTAATTTAATTTAAAATAGATTAAAACCACACTCCAACACCTCCCTATCCAAAAGGACAAATTTTAAAATGAATCAATATAATAATACTAATTAGTAGGAACATTATGCAGTTATAATATTAATTAGGAGTAGGAACATTCTGTAATTATAATATGTAATTATAATGTAAAAATAGTTAACGTTTTAAAAAATGTAAAAATTTACGTTTACAAAAACGCAAAAAAAAAAAAATGCATTTTTTAAAATCCCATCAATTCTATAAATACCTTCCCAACATCAACACTTCACGCAAAAATTTTAGCCCCTCTCACTTTATCATTGTCACTTTGTTTACCCGTCTCTCTCCTCTCTCACGTAGCCACCCTCTCTTCCCTTTCCTCTCTCAGGGCCTGTTTGGGGCTGCTTTTTTGGAACGGCGCGGCTCCAAACTGCGAATTTACACAAAAATTTGTGGGCCTGTTTGGGTCCACTTTTTTGGAGCGGCGCGGCCCCAAACTGCGAATTTACACAAAATTTTGTCGTTTGAATCTTGTGTTCGTGGCCGCCCCTCACGAATTTGACGGAACACAGGGACGCGGGATCGACCCTGCGGCCCGCATTACCGATCAAATAATGCCCCTTTGCCCCTCGATTTGCGAAGTCGCCCCTACCCAGAGTTTCACAAAGCCGAAGGAGAAGAATTTTTTGACTCGCTTCCTCGCCTGTCCACAGCTCTAGATCTTCTCGTGAATTCCTATGTGTCCATATATTCTCGTGTGTATGTAAAAAATTTGAAGTGCTATGTAAGTAAATCTTCGGGTAATTAAAAAAAAAAAAATTTAAAAAAAAAGATCAAGGAACATGCCACATAGCAAATCTGAATTTTGCTTTGTTAGATGTTATAGTTTTGTATTTTTATTGTTTTACCAATTAAGGGTAATTTAGTCATTTCACATATTGTACATATATATACTCTTGTAATGATGAAATTGGGTGGATTTGAAACCATAACCACTTTTGTTTGTCTCTTCTTTCTCTTCTCCTTCTCAATAGTGTTGCAATTGTTAACATGGTATCAGAACAGTTCTGATCCAGCATCGACGGGACTGTGAGGTACTAAGCCCTTCGAAACTTCTGTTTCCTCTCTCTCTCTCTCTCTCTCGCAACCCAAAAACTTTAGTTGAAAGCCGTGATCCCATTCACGATTGTTTCTCAGATATTTCAACGACTCTAGTGTGTCGATGGCGAACTTGAGTTTCCTGTTCGCGATTGCTACTTGATCCCGTTCGCGATTTTGGCGATCTGAATACCACGTGATAGGGACGATTTATGTCTGTTTCTGGTGACTGTGGTGGAGAGGCGCAATAGAGGGTCGTCGGGTTCAGGGCTGTGAGGTCCAGATCAGAGATTTCGGAGGTTTCATTGAATGTAGTTGCAGTTTTTCGTGTGATCTATCATCATTGGTATTTATCTTACTGTTCTTTGTTTTCTTTTTTGTATCGTTGCAATGCCTGGTGGAAAAGATGATTCTCGTCAGTCTATTAGTGTTCAATTAAATGTACAAAATTACTCATATTGGAGTTCTGTATTGAAGAATTTTTTGAAAGGCAAAAGAATGTGGGGTTATGTTTCTGGAATCTCTGTTAATCCCATAAATGAAAATGATGAAAAATATGAAGAAATGTTAGAATTATGGGAAGCAAATAATTCAAAAATAATCACTTGGATCAATAACTCAGTTTCACAATCAATCGGTGTTCAATTAGCAAAATATGAAACCGTCAAAGAAGTTTGGAATCATTTGGAAAGATCATATGTGCAGTCAAATTTTGCAAAGCAGTATCAATTAAAGATAGATATTCATGCTCTTCAACAAAACAACATGAGCATTCAATAATTTTATTCTGCCATGACTAATCTTTGGGATCAGTTATTTCTTACTGAGTCTGCAGAATTATGAGCTTTCAAACCATACACTGATTGTAGAGAAGAACAGCGCTTGGTTCAGTTTTTTATGATTTTTTGAGTTGATTTTGAAGGGCTTCGTGGAACAATTTTACATCGCAATCCTCTTCTAACAGTTGAATCGGTGGTTAATGAGTTATTAGCTGAAGAAATTCTTCTCAAGTCTCAATCTGAGAAAGAGAATGTTGAGAAAGGGATCCTCCCCACTCCTAATCCGTGTGTTTTTGTAGCTACTCATAACAAAAACAAATTTCATGGAAATTTTGGTTTTGATGAATGTAGCTTTTTTAAGTTTGTTGAACAAATCACAGCAGTCACAACAACTCAATCTGTTGCACCCAAGCTGCTTCAATACTCCAACATCAAATGTTGCAGCAGTTGTTTCTCCGACAAACTATCTTGGTGTTGGACATGCATATTCTATGGGTCCTATAGTAGTTGTGCTTGCTGGATAGTTTCAAAATTTTTTTGCCACGCAACCACATACAATGTTTGCCTCCTCAAATATAGGTTTTTCTTCTTCTAGCTCATCAGATATATCTTCTTCCATTTGGATTCTTGACTTTGAAGCCTCTCATCATATGTCATCTAACTTTACATCATTTATATCCTTACATCCAACATCATCTGTATCTGTCATGACTGCTGATGACACTCCTATGATATTAGCAAGCACTGGGTCTATATGCACACCACATTTATCTTTTTCAAATGTTTACTATATTCTCATTCTTTCTTTGAAACTTGTTTTTATTGATCAATTATGTGATTCTGGTTTCCCAGTTTTACTTTCTTCCACCTCTTGTTATGTGCAGGATCTGCAATCCAGGAGGCTGATTAGGACAGACTGTAGGTAAGGTGCACTTTATATTCCGAACGAGCTAAGAGTTCCAGATGTGCAGCTTCCACTGCTGACATGTCATCGTTTCGTTTGAGTTCATCTTCTTCTAAATATTATATATGGCACTCTCGCCTTGAACATGTCTTCTCTTCTGGTCTAAAATACTTAGTTTCTACAAGAGTTTTAGGCGAGTTAAAAACTAGTGATATTTCTGACTGTTGTGGTTGTAAACTTGCTAAATTTTCTACTTTACCCTTTTCTAAAAGTTTTTCACTTTATGTTGCACCTTTTAACTTGGTTCATTCGGATGTATGGAGTCCATCACCTGTTATTACAAAAGGTGGATTTAGATATTATATCTCGTTCATTGATGACTATACCTGATATTGTTGGATTTATCTTATGAAAAATTGGTCTGAATTTTTAAGTGTTTATAATATGCATTGTGCATTTGTCAAAACTCAACATGAGGTTGTTATTAAGTGTTTTCGATGTGATCTAGGAGATGAATATACCTTTACTAAATTCTCTGAATTACTTGCATGTCATGAGACTTTCCTTCAAACTTCTTGTACTGACACTCCTGAACAAAATAGAGTTGTTGAAAGAAGACATCGTCACGTTGTTGAAACAACACGTTCCCTTCTTTTGCCTGTCTCCATTCCAAGTGAATTTTGGGGTGAAGCTATTCTTACTGCAGTCTATATTATTAACAGAATTCCGTCTTCTGTTACTTTAGGTTTGTCTCCCTTTCAAAAACTATATGGTCATGGTCATCACCCCTTAAAAATCAAGAATTACAATAATGAAGCATCACAAAACGAAGTCCCCATGACTATTCCTGCTTCCAGATGCGGAAAACAAAATGCATATCATACACTATTTAAAAACTTGCAAAGATTTCAACATCAAACAAGTTTATGCAAAATCACATCCCAATAGTGATATCTGATCTCCATTCACTAAGCATTCATGCAAAACAAAATTAAGAAGGTATGTGAAGGAGCATACTTACCTTGATCTGGAAGGGAAGTGAGGCTTGATGCTTCGAGTGACACTGGAAGAAGGAGCGCAGGAAGCAGGGGCTTCGCGAGGGTGCTTGATGCTTCGAGGGTGGTCGGCGCTTGGCAAGAAGATCCGGAGCGGCTGACGGGCGAGGAAGCGAGTCAGGAAATTCTTCTCCTTCGGTTTTGCGAAACTTTGGGCAGGGGCGCCTTCACGAATCGAGAGGCAAAGGGGCATTATTTGATCTCGCGGCCCTGCGTTCCGTCAAATTCGTGGGCTCGGCCACAAGATTCAAACGGCTATATCTGTCATTAACCACGAAGCATTCAGTGCCAAGTAGGATTTTGTAAATTCAAATTTGTTAAATTTATTATTTTTAATTGAATTTATTAAATCTGAATTTAACATAGATCGACCCTAAAAATGAGAACTTAAATCCAAAATTTTATAAATTCATTAAACTTATATTTTTTGTGTTTTGCACGATTTATAAATCATGAGCTACCAAATACCCACTTACTATTTTAATATATATTAATAAAGTATTTTGCTTTAAAATATGTCCTATTATGTGAGCTTATACAAGGGAACCAAAAAAAATAAAATAAATAAATAAATAAAACATTCGGGTAGTAACAAATCAATACGTATTAGTTTTGCCAGAAAATGAGAAAAAACATGGTGCGTGAAAGAAAGAGATCGTTGAAGGGGCATTACCGAGTGTCTACCCTGTCGTCGAAGCACGCATGTGAAATGCGTGCAAAGCCACACCTTTCACCTATAAATGCCACCAAAACAGAGCAGCACAATCATAAGATATCAGCCATGGCCACCTTCCCTCGCCCTGCTCATTTCCTGAATTTTACTCCTTTCCTGATTGTCTTACTGTCAATAAAGGCGGACACAAACGTTCTGCTTACAGGGCAGACACTCAGTTTCCTAGACAAGCTCAGCTACGCTAACACCGACGTCAGTTTAACATTGCAGTTTAACTGTGACCTCGTTTTGTATGACAGTTATGGCAAATTGGCGTGGCACTCCAACATTGGCGCCTTCTTCTTCCGCTACTGCAACCTCGGCTTCACTGAAAATGGCCGCCTTGTGCTCCGGGACTCGTCGGGCGGCCAACAATGGATCAGCCCCAACTCCAATTCTAAGCCCGACAAATATGTGGCTGTCCTCGGCCCTGGTGGCCAGGTGCAAGTCTACCTCTTTACGATTTGCAAAAACTTGTTTTGCTGTCTGAAAAAAAAAACTATTTTTTTATGCTCTTAGCTCTCTGTTTTCGGCCCGGCAGTCTGGGGCGTGGGAGACGGGAATAACAGCAATCAGATGGTGTCATATACGGAAAACTTGCGTAAAAGCTCAGTGGTTTACAATGTTCTGTTCTCCGGCCAGGTACTGTACCACAACGACGAGCTCTCGGACAATGGACATAGGTTCGTGATGACAGAAGATTGCGAGTTGATTCTTCAGAATAGCGGCGGGGTGGTGTCTTGGAGTACGTGGACAAAAGGGAATGGGAAAAATTGTTTTGCAAGGCTGAACGACAGGGGGTAGCTGGCCATCAGGGATGACGGCTGTGTCTCGGTGTGGAGTAATGAGGTGGCGGAGAATGTGCCAACCGGCGATTATGTGCTGGTCATGCAGCAAAATGGGAATGCTGTTATTTATGGGCCCGAGGTTTGGTCCACTGCGGAGCCCGGGCTTATAGAAATGCCCACAGCCTGACGAGATATTACGTCTGGTTGATGTATGTATGGACAAGGATTTGGATGAGCACAAAAAGATTTTTCTTTGGTTGCTCATCCGAGCCCTTATCCACATCCATCAGATGTGGAATAAACAAGCCTTTCAAGTATGTCTTGGAAAGCATGTATATGGCTTTGTATTAGTAAGAGTTGAATAAATGAACAAGGTCGAGGGCTTTTTCAGTTTTATGTGATTATTATTTAGATTTTTTAAGATAATTATAGTTTAGATGATGATTATATATTAGAAATGAGTCGGCATAAATTTTAAAAAAATTCAACGAATTATAAGATAAAAGTATGATCAAGAATGACTTATCAGAAAAAACAAGAATCACGTTTACGACTCCCTCAAAATAGGATTTGGGTCGACCGAACAAATGTCATATGAGTAAAAAATCTAGACCTATCAAACCTAGGAAATTAGCTAATCCAACTCTCATCTAAATATTATCAGACGGCTTGCAGGAGCCTTCAAGGCTCTTCAAAAGACCTAAGGATCAACTCATCAGACATTCATCGAGCCTTCCAAATGGATCTTTTGTCAAAAGGGGCAAGCTACCTATTAGATTACGTAAATTTACTCTCTATCTTACCTTATAATTCACATTCTAGCACCTCAAATCCAAATTGGAGAAACCATCCTAGTGTTAATTGTAATAATTAACAAAATTTAGGTCAAAGTAATTCGTTTTGAAACAAACTACACTAGCTAAGAAACTAGAATAATCCTAATAGTAATTTTTGAAATCCTAGACTAAGTTATCATCTTAAATTCATCAATAATAATCAATTTAAATAAAAAAAAAATTAAAGCCTTAGTACTGCAAACGAGAATTTTCTTACAAAGTCAAGCTGTAGCTATTAGGAATATGGAAACTCAATTAAGGCAGCTATCTAACTGGTTAAGTCATAGATCGCAAAAGACATTACCAAAACACACTTAAGTAAATCATAAGGACCAAGTTATAGAGTAAGGAAAAACTATCACACCTAGCAGTGGGAAGATTTAGAAGATTTGCCTAGGTCTAAGAATAGAAAATAGGAGATTTGCCTAGGTCTACGAATAGAAAATAGGAGGATTGTGTAGACCTTAAACATAGAGATGATACTAAAACTTAGAATTAGAAAAATTCTAGTAATTTAGGAAGCTCTTCAGACTAGCCTATAGAAGATAAAGGGAAGAATGATGTGGAGAAGCCTATGAAGCGACTGCCACCACTTTTTCTTCAAAGATTTATCATACAAAAACTGGATCAATAGTTCTTCAAATTCCCAAAAATGTTCAATAAGCTTAACATTAACTTGACATTTATTAAAACCCATAAACAGATGCCTTACAATGTTAAATTCTTGAAATACATATTAGATTAAACATATAAGCTATGAGAATTTGAAACTATAGCCCTAAGTGAAAAATACAATGTTATTATCTAAAAGAAACTCCCCCAAAAGTTGAAAGACCTTGATAATATTACCATATCTTACATGATAAGCGATAAATTCTTTGACAAATCCTTATATTACTTAGGAGTTATTACAAATCACATGACCGAGTCCTTTTTTTTAAAAAAATGGATTTGGAGAAGTTCAAGCAATCTATGTCAGCATTTAATAAGCTGATAGACCTTTGACTTATCTTTGAAGGGTGCTTGAGGATGTTTTTATTAGGGATGATAAGTTCATATTCCCTGCAAATTTTATTTTTTAATATGGAGGAAGATGTTGAGATCACAATTTTTTTTTTGCAGACATCAAGAAGTAAGGTGAATACCGATTTACAAAATGCGGAGCTGACTATTAGAGCACAATATCAACAATTGAATTTTTTTAATTTATAATCTAATCCCATCGGTACATATCCTTGTTGAACTCATTTTTAATCAACCCCTCATTCACCTCAAAGATTTAAAAAAAACTTAAAATAAATCATGCAAAATGAAAATAAAATGTAATTAACTTCATCAAACTTTAAAGTTATATCGAAATGTAACTCAATGAGGTAATATTATGAAATTATCGTTTCCTCTACATATCATTGTAATGCTTGAAATTTTATGCTATGAGCTACAATTGGTTCATTATCAACTTATGAATAGTGTGAAATAAGTTTTGACAACTATTAGTTGACTTCTTACGTAAAATTTTACATGGAGAACATTCATACATGAAAATTTGCCCCACTCAAAATTTTTCAACGGAGTGTTGTTTTAAAAAATGAACTCCTTGAATACATCTGGATTCTAAAAAATTTTCAAATGAATTCGTCCACACCTCATCGGACTCCACCTTGTGGCTCATTTAGCCAATACTAGTTTGATTGATGATTAGGATAATTTGGACAATAATTTTGATTTTGCCCAAAAAATTAGATCAAATCAACTCTAAAATCATACAATCAAATTGAGCCGATAACATCAAACTTAACTAATTTGAAGTTCATCTAGGTTCTTGTCCAAAATCTCAATTTTTTTGGTGTAGGATTCGCAATTTCCTCATCTTGCAGATTTTTTTGGCCAAAACAAACTCCATCACTGAAGTCCTTGAGTTTCCATCTTCTAGAATAGATCAAAGTTGTAATTTTGGCCAAAATCTAAAAGTTTTCATCCCCCTCCGGTGCACCTAAGGGCATCGATGGCATGTCCACACCTACGCCCCCTTTTGCGCGCATGTGCGTGCTTGTGCATGATTGCAGCCTCATAGAAGTTCGTCAGCACACCAGTAGGCTTGTACCCCTAGGGGTCTGCTGGCATGCACATGAAATCTGTGCATGCTACCACGAAGCACCCGACACATCATAGTTAACCAGTGCAAGCACTGATTGTTGTGCACGCGTCCTCTCCCACTCCAATGTATTGTTGTGCACCCGACACCTAAGAAAAGTAGATTGTTGTGCACGCGTCCTCTAAAGTGTTTGTATCCACTGATCTGAAGCCTTTCTCGCTTGATTCTAGAGAATTGAAGCATTGTTTATCCATTAGGAGCTCCATTGGTGATTTTGTAGCTTCAACTACCAGGGAAAGCATGTCCGTCGAACTCTACCTTAATCGATGTTTGTCAGGGTCGATCGGTGTAAGTCAACTGCTTTCACCATGTCATACATCAATTTTACATCGTTTTACCCATTATTTCCTTGAACTTTGTATCTTAATTTTATTTATTTGACATTGATTTACACTACAAAAGTTATTTGGTTCATGTTGTGCGGGATGCAGGGTTTAAACATGAATGAGATCGAGGGAGAAAATCTAGCAAAAAAGCAGCCTGAAGTGGCAAGACCACATCTAAAGGCGCGCAACCACACCATCGATCGAACCAGGCTAGCATGAGAGTGTAGCCATGCCATAAATTGCGGTAGGAAGGTGTGACCATGCTACAATCAAGTGTGACAAAGTTGGCCCCAGTAGAAGAACGATGTGACCACGTCGACAAGTGAGAAACACTTTAGAAAGGAAATTTGATGGTCCAAAATCATGATTCATGCTATAAAATCAAATCTTAGGGCTTCTAAAAGGGAGTTTTGCATTAAAGAAGGCTTGGAGGCTGAAAAAGTCCTAATTTTCAATTTGAAAATAAGGGTTTCTTTGTAGGGAAGAAGGGATATGAGTGGTGGGGATGCGTTTTGTATTAGCTCAAAGAGTTTTGAGAGCAATTTGACAGAGTTTCCCCAAGGTTTGTGCATACATCTTCATTTGGCTGTGAGGGGTGCACTACTTATAAGCTCAGCCATGGAGCTTGGGTCCAAGGTTGCACCTAGGTGGAGTGAAGATAGGGGCAAAATTCCAGTGGGGATGAGCCACATTGGATAATGTTAATTTTAGGTTTTCCCTAATGGGTGGCTCTCGGTCTTGGGCTTGCCGCTGGCCACGGTGGTCGTTCAGGCCATGGGAGGTCATCATCTAGTTGTGGGAGATCAGGGGTGGAGAGTTGTGAAGCCAATTGGGTCCAAGCATGGGTAAGTGTGTTGAATTAAAATGAAAAGAGTTTTGGGCTAAGTTTGGGTTTGACTTGGGCTAGGTTCATGGAAATGGGTTTGGGTGTCTGATCCCAATTTTATATGACAGTATGATGTATGCAGTTATAATTTTAATTTTTCTTTACTTATATTTCTTACTTTGCAACAACTGCCAAAAAACTAACTTCGAAACAAATAAAAATGTAATTATTATATTTAATTATGTGAAACTACGCAAGTATACGTATCGTTATCAAGTAATATATGACTTTTTGATTAAACCCCAAATATTGAACCCACTGGGAGAGATACAATATGTAACTAAATCAGAAGAAATTAGAAAACAAATTCTACTTTACAAAATATTCTCAGTCAAACTATAAATGCTATAATAGGAATGAAAGTTCAATTCTTTTTGGTAATTTTTGATAATTGAAAGTAAAGTAAACAATTAACTAAATTTAATTAGATATTTTTTGGGGTGTAAATGAGTGAACATGAGCGAGCCCAGGCTCAGCTTCTGTTCGGCTCGTTTATATTTCGAGCTCAAAAAGTGTGTTCATGTTCAACTCATTTACTTAGCTGAACACGAGTCGTTCACGAACAAATAGTCTTTTTGACAACCCTAATCACATAGCCATAAGATGTTAATGATTATGACAAGATTTAAAACATCATTTGAATCTAAATTTAATATTTTTAGTCTATTTTCTTAATTAATACTTTTAATTGATTATAAATCTTTGTAGTCTTGTAGTCAATTAATTTTTTTAAAAATACTAGTCATTATATATATAATTGAGTAGTAGTATTTCGAGTCAAAATGAGCCGAACATGAATGAACAATTATTTGTTTGTGTTTTTCGTGTTCTACTCATTAACTTAGCGAATGAGCTGAATACAAGTTTCTTAACAAGTCAAACACGAGTTGTTCACGAACAACGTGCCATTTTGACATCCCTAGATATTTGTAAGATAAAGGTAATATAAATAAAATATCTTTTTCCTTATCATGAATCAATAATAAGTTTAGAAATTATATTATGAAAGTATTCAAATTATGTAGTGTCAAATAGGAGCAAGAATAATTTTTACCCTTACTCGAGATGCTATAATGAATATTAGCTAATTTAAAGTTTGAATAGTGTTAAAGACGGGTTAGGTTGAAAAGATATTAGCTCTCACTCTAGAGTTCCCTCTTCTCCCTCCACCCGGGAGCTAACATCTAGTATCAAAACCTAAAATAATAAAACAAATTTGTGGTTTTAGCCTATAACTCTAAAGTCATCTAATTCTACACCCTTCAAAGTTTATTTCCCTATTTATTTGTATTCAATTATATGAATTACATTCTCATCCATACAATCTCTTATGATCCTTACCATTAGTTAACTGAGATAATACCATTTCAAATCTTACATGTTCTCACAATAAATATTAACATCTTAATGGGTCAAATTAAGAAGTAAATGAAGTACAATATTTAAAATCATTACAACTTATTCCAAAATTAAAGATTAATACTTCACACAACTTCCATCCAATACTTATCACTTATTATTTTAAGGAAAAAAATAAAGAAAACTACTCAAAATTCATGGAGAAAACACAACCACACTTACGTTTAAAAGTAGAAATCATGCAAACAATCAAGAAATTTAAATTAAAACCAAATATAATAACAAAGATAAAAAATTATATCAAATCCTCTTCACCAAACTCTTGAAGTTCCTTTGAATTGTTCTCTTCCTATCTCTTACAATACTCTCTACTCACTCTCTACATTTCCTCTCCTTCTTGTCTCTAAAAGTATCTTAATTAATCTAAGAGAGAGAGAGAGAGGCATTGAAGCAGTCTAGAGGGCGGCAACGACTCCTCTTCAATTCAATCCAAGTCCTTTTATAATTTTTCAAAAGTTATCTTGGTGTCTCTTCAAAATGTGTCCACATTCAATGAATCTTCCAAGAGTTGCCTTCTTTTAAAATCAAATTGAATGTATTTTCATGTCCATTAACTATTTCTCACACTTTCACCAAGAGTTGCTTCAAACATCTCTTTAAAAATTTGTCAAAATTTATTGAATCATCAGGTAACTACTTATGACGCTTAAGTATAAGGTACTTGGTGCTTAAGCATGACCTTCTCGGTTTTACTGCATTTAAGCGCCCATTCTGGGTGCTTAGGCCCCACAATTATTTTGCACATCTTCTTCATTTTTGCTCCAAATTTGGTGCTTAGGGCTTTTAAAATGGAGTTCTGCATTAGAGAAGGCTTGGAGGCTAAAAAAGTCCTAATTTACAATTTGAAAATTAAGTTTTATTTATAAGGAAGAAGGGTAAAACATGGGGGGATGAGTTTCGTATTAGTGCAAGGAGGTTTGAGAACAATTTGGTAGAGTTTCCCCAAGGTTTTTGCATGCCTCTTCATTTGCCCATGAGGGGCACGCTAATTATAAGGTCAACCATGGAGCTTGCTTGGCCAAGGTAATGGGTCCAAGGTTGCGTCTAGGTGGAGAGAAGATAGTGGCAAAATTCCAATGGGAGTGAGCCACATTGGATGGGCCTAATTTTGAGTTTTCCCTAATGCATGGCTCTTGGCCTTGGGCTTGCCGCCAACCATGGTGGTCGGTCAAGCCATGGGAGGTCATCATCTAGCTGTGGTAGATTAGGGGTGGAGAGTGGTGAAGCCAATTAGGTCCAAGCAAGAGTAAGTGTGTTCAATCAAAATGGTGTCGGCACTATTTTTGGTGTGGAGTTTGCCCGTAAGAAGCTGTCGGTCATCGGAATTGAAATCTCGTTGCCCGCTTCGGAAGGACGTTAAAAAAGTTGGGTTTTGAAAAAGATGAAGTCAAACTGACTCCATAATTTTCATAGTTTAGATAAAAGAACACTTTACCTCAAATTCTATATCTATCTCGAAGGATAAACACAAGAATTGAGGGTGAGGCTCGATCAAATAAACTAAA
>NEWO01000368.1:358032-373613 GCA_003013225.1 Phalaenopsis aphrodite | reverse complement strand
TTTCAAGTTGAGTAAAAAGAAGAGTTTTGAATTTCTAATGGTGGGGTACCTCTTCTAATTTTCTAAGACTAGTCAATTAGGAAAGTCCTATGGCTAGACCTAGGCTACTGAAGAAGTTTTCTAGATCTCAACCAAAAGTGAGGTCAACAAATGGAAAGGGGTTTGGGCTAAGTTTGGGTTTGACTTATGCTAGGTTCATGGAATGGGTTTGAGTGTCCCCTCAAAGTGGCTAGGTCTGGTGTCCATCAGGAGTTTGGGTGGTCAAGTCCCTATCCTAAAGATTAGGGCTTAATTATGTGTTAGAGTGAAGCATGGGAAGGACTTAGTACCTTGGGGAGAGTCATTAAATACCCTCTTCCTTTTGCCACTTAGGGAATGGTGGCTCACTTGAAGCTCACACATGGCTTCATGGATTCCATTTGGCTTGGATAAAGCCATATGGCTTGACTATGGCTCATGCATGGCCTACATGGCTTGCATTAAAGATGAGTGGTGTGAATTTCAAGTCCTTGAAATTTATAGATTCCATGTTTAGCAAACTTAATCATGTAAATTTCCACCATATGTTTAATCAAATTGAATGTGGGAGCTAATTTTGCCAAGTGGTAATTTGTCTTATTGGATTTGGGATTTGGGTTTTGTTCTGGTGGGCTTTGAACTTGGGTCATGACGTTGGCTTTGGACATGAGTTTGATGTAATTTTGAATTGATCATGGGCTTAGTAAAATTTTGAATTTGTCATGATGGAATCTTGGACTTGGGCTTGGTGAAGTTTAATTTGGCATGTGAGTTTAATTTTAGTGTTTTTGAGGTTTAGAGTGGACTTAAAATGAATTTGGATGATTTTGGATTTGGGTGGGAATGGATTTGATTTTAAATTTTGGTGGATTTGGTGGTTTGGATTGATTTTGGTGGATTTTTAAGCGAAATTGTGGATTTTGATAAATTTGGGAATTTGGAAAATTGGGCAATTTGAATATTTTGGGTAATTTGGGAATTTTTTTGAGGAGTTTGGCAAATTTTAGTGGATTTGAGGTGGATTGGGTGGAGATTGGGAAATTTGAGAATTTTTTGTAATCTTTCGAATTTTTTTGGGGAATTTATAAATTTTGGATTTTTGAAGTTTTTGAGGTTATGAAGGTGGTGATGGAGTGTAAGGTGTGGTGATGTGAAGTGGTGAAAACGATATGGTGGATGAGGTGATGTGAATGTGTAAGTGAGGAGAGTAAGAGTAGTGCATTTGTGAGTGAGGTGAATGGCCAAGTCATAAAGGGTTTTCCTAGGGCCTCGTAATCCTATAGAAACTCTCTTTAAGTTTCATCATGATTTTCTTAACCCTATCAACCAAGTTTTGAGGGTTTGAGACCACCCATGTGAGACTTAACAAAAGAGTCAAGAGGTGGCTAGAATTTTTTAGTGAGGTAAGTCCCATCACTAGTCTTCTAGGATAGTCAAAAGGAAGGTCTTATGATTAGATCCTATGTTCTAGGACGAAAACCAAACCTCACAAAAATGAGGTTAACACAGTTTTTCATTTCATTTTGTTTAAGGCGATTGCTTTTCTTTTATTTATGTATACAATTTATGTGTTAATTAATTTCAATATTGTGTTATGTCGTGTTGTTTAAATAATTGTTTATACAAATTGCAGGTTTGTAAATTGTAGTGTTGAATGAGTTTAATTTTTTTTTTCTTATGCTACAAGTTTTCAATGGCTTAACGACGATTTTATGACTCTAATTATATACTGATGGTTTTTTTACGTCTATCAAACAAGCAATTTTTACACAGAGTGATGCACTTTTTTGGATGGAGACAACCGCAAAAAATATTCTACAGTTATGGAAGCGCGACACTTTTTTTGGTGGAAGTACAACTCTTTTTGTATGGATATATACGTTGGTTATATTATTGAAAGATAAGCTATGACTAAACAAAATATGGTTTTGTACCAATAATGATGATTACGATACATCAGATAACCGTCGGCATTATATAAACCGTCGATAAATTTAGGTTATTTTATGAACAACAAACATTTTTGCTACGTCGATAAATTCATAGCTTGATCATCGATAAATATATTACCTATGATTTTAATATTATTACTGATAGTATTTGACTGTCGGTAATAAGCTAAATTATTGTAATGTGCATTGACTTGGGAATAGAGAAGAAGTTCATTACAAAAGTCATCACTATCACATTTTTTTACAGTGGTTACTGACAACTGCATTTAGTGCTATGAGCCAAATCTGATCATTAATTCATTGATCAAAATCAGTGCATTCTTCAATAACTTGTGCATAGGGAAAATGAATGTTGATTCGTTGAGAAATCTTGAAGTGAGTACTCCATTAATACTATGCAGGCTCAAGCGAAAATTTCCTTCTAGTTTCATTGACTTTATGGAGCATCTATCAACACATCTATAGTATGTGGATATACATGAGGGTCCAATACAATACATATGTATGTATTTCATTGAGAGGTATATTATATTGATGTCTTACATTTTATGCTAAAATGATCAACTATTATATTTTATTTAAAAATATATCCATAGTACGTGATACACATGTTATGCTCATAGTAAAAGTAATTATATTTTGGAACATGTTATATATTTATAATCAAAGGAATGGAGCGCAGTGTCACTAAGTGGCAAATATTTAATATAAATGATTACAAGTTTCACATAAGTTCCTAGTGTGAAGAAAAAAAAAGACATTATTGTGATGTTTATGTTGGAGGGAACACCGAGATGGATAATGAGACTAGTTATTATGGTATACTTGAAGAAGTAATGCAGTGTTGACCTCACTTTTGGTTGAAGTTTAGTTTTTCCCTTTAGTAGCCTAGGGTCTAGCCATAGGACTTTTCTGTTGACTATTCCTAGAGGACTAGAAAAAGGAACCCTCACCATTAGAAACTCTAAACTCTTCTTTTCTCAAAATGAAGTTCCACATATTGGTCAGAATCTCTAGCACTTAGTAGGTGGGGTCAATAGGACTGCTCGGCCTTAAGGTTGACCCTAGGTATTGGTTTGGATTTGGTTCATTCACTTGCACTCACTTTCACTCACTTTCACTCATAACTCTAAGCCCAAACTTTGTTGACTCTGATCCCTTGATCCTTTGAGAGCCCTAAACCCACTAGCCTTAGGCTGAGGTTTAGATAGGACCAGTACATAGATGACCCAAATGGGGATTCCATTGGTCCATGATATAGGGTGGTTGGCACCCTAATTTGATCAAAATATCCAACTTGGCATTTTACTCCCTAAATCTACCCAAATTACCTAAACACTCCCAAACCCTAAATTTGGCCAAAATTACCAATTTAATCTAAAATACCCAAATTTGTTCAAAACTCATTTGAAACCATTTCAAACTAACCAAATTGCCCAAAACCACCCAAAATTGCCAAAATTACCAAAATACCCCCAAATTTGGCCAAAATTACAAAAATACCCTTGGTATCCCAAAGTTTTCCAAAACCTCCAAAATCATCTAAATTTTCCTCAAAACCAATTGAAATCCTTCCATTGAACCCAATTTGTCCAATTTGACCATTTTGACCAAAACCCCCAAATTCATTTAAAGGGACAAATTTCCCCAAATTCATCTCAAATGTCGATTAATTGGACCCCAATTTCCCCCAATTTCAATTCTAAACTCAAATTAATCATGCCTATGATCATTTCAAACCAAATATAAGCTTAATTGGCCCATTCTTTGAGCTCAATTTTGATACAAACCAAAGCCCCCAATTTTGACCATATGACCCAATCTCACCCAATTGAACCTCATAGCCCACTCAATTGCCTCAATTTGGATCAGAAATTCTTCCTAAAATTCCTATTAATCAAATTTAGCCCTCAATTGGCCTTGATAAAGCTTCAATTCCCCTCAATTTCAACCCAAATTCAAAATCCTCAAATTTACCCTAATTTAGCCACGTGCCCAAGTGTCACCTAATTCAATGCCCAAACCCCAAAATTGACACCCAGTTAATGTTGATAACTCTTCATGATATTCCCCTAGACCATTTTCAACCATCAATTTGAACTTATCCCAACTCTAGCCCAACATAAGCCCAAGTCTAACCCAACACCGTCAAAATTGACCAAATGCCAAAGTCCCTCAAATTTAACCTCCAAATCAATTCAAAATCACTTAAAAACCTCTCTAAACTCTTTGTGACAATCATACAAATGAAATTGATCAATAAATTGGGCACAATGTCATGGCTAGTCTAACCCAAACCAAAATTCAAGCCAATTTGACTCAAATTGAACCCATGCACCAAAATTGACTTAGCCATGCCCAAATAAAAAAAATTAATGAAACCACAACCACTAGATGGACCCTAGTGACCAGGCTAAACCCACTTAGCCAACCCTACGTGAGCCATGGAAAAAAGGTCCTCTAAATCAAAGGATTTGGTTTCATTAATTATATTGAAGCCCTGAGCTCCACCCTAAGCCATTTTATTTAAACCCCCTTCCCATGGGCAAAAGAGAGAGCTCAAATTTCCTTGGGGAGACTCTACCCAATTGCTTTCAAATACTCTCCAAGGACTTCTAAGCCCATTGCAACCATTTTTCTCCTCTGGTTCGCACTGTGAGAGCTCAATTTTGGGTTAAAAGTTTGCTCTAAAACCAGGACAGATCTCCCCGTACTTCCAAAGTTCACCAAACTTAAATTAACTGTGCACACACCATCCCCACAATGAGAGAAGTTGAATCCACACAAAATCCCCCTCTTAAACAGCCTCTAGCATAGACTTTGATCAACACCTGAAATCGAACTTGGTCAAAAACATAGCTAGACAATTCACCAAGGCATGAGACTTCATCTAGAGGTTTGTTAGACCTAATCACAGCTACCACAACCATCTGATTGAGGCCTCCCCCTCAAACAAAGGTATTGAGCTCTAACCCTAGCTTGAGCTTATTTTGATTGTCCATGTGTAATGGCTTGATTTTGTGCTTGATCAACCATATTGATAGACGCATCTTGAGTAGATGAAGGTTTATAAACAAACCCCATGCAATTTGGTTGAGTATAGACGAAGATCCTAGTGTTTTAGTGTGAACGGATTACAGGTTAGGTCATTTGGGGATGATGAATAGATGTCGTTCGATCACGCGTTTATTCCATGGATGGCTGAGATCGCGTTTGACGAATAGACCGAGCTGAAAGACGGGTTACATGTCAGTTGAGGTGGATGGTGACGTAGAGTGGCGAAGTGCCGCGTGTGAGTTCGGAGCCGTCGTAGTTTGAGGTGGAGCCACGTGTTTAAGTAAGAAAATATGGATTTTCTAAATTATTTTTAATGCCTGATCTTAAAAAATCCATATCTTTTTCTAGAAAAATCATAAAAAAAATACTATCTTGCTCAGTGATAGAGGAGAATAATGTGGATTAAAAATAAAAATTATTTGCCAAGTGTATGATTTTTAATTAATTAAATACTCTCTAAGATATTTTAATTCATTTTAATTAAATACTAATCACCATGACTTGAAATTTTAAGGGTTGATTCCGAATGATAAAGGACACCTCCTCTGATTTTTTCCAAACTAAGAGTGCATCTCCATGTTCTAACTATAATTTTCAAGCATAAGTAGCCATTTTGGTTTTATTTAATCATATAAATTAAATATCCTCAGTAAATTATGAGATCAATTTTGTTAGGTTTCCTGTGATTAGAGAAGCTTGGGAAAATATTGTAATAATTGAACAATTTCGTATATTTCTGTTATTAATTAAGCATTTTTACCTTGAATTAATTTATTTAAATTAAATATAAATAAAAATTTTACAAAATCTATTCCACATTGTTCATAAAAATCATTTCAACTCACTATAAAAATTTCAAATTTATTTAAGTTGATTTGGTCATTAAAGTGGATTTTGTAAGTGAAAATAGTATTTTTGCATAAAATAAATTATATTAAATTAAATAAGCTTAGAAAAATTATGAAAAATATTTTTCTGAGTTTCTTGTGATCAGACGCATTTAACAAAAATAAAATTTATTTTTGTGAAAATATTTTATTTTTAAAGTATATTTTGAATTAAAAATAATTAAAATAATCAAAATTTTCAAAATAGAAAAAAATAGTTCAAAATGTGTGCAATTGCTCCTTGATCACTTGGGACACCTTAAAATATATATTTTTTATTTTTCTAAATTAAAATATAAATTTCTAAAGGCCTAAAATGCATTTTTCTTATTTTCCATTAAAAAATTACAATAAATTCAAAATAAATCATAAAAATATAAAATTTGTTCCTCTGAGCTTCTTTGACTCATGAGGTTTTAATAAAAATTTGAGTGTTTTTTGAAGATTAAAACTTATTTTTGGAATTTAAATAATCAATAAAAATGATCTTTAAATAATTATAATAATTACATTATTATTCAAAGAATTATAAAATTTTGTCTAAGTGTCTCTCTGACCTAGAAAAACCTCCAATAATTTTCCGATAAATTAAAACTTCATTTTATTTAATTAAATAAATTAACATTGAAAAATCCTATTTTTAAAATTAAATTTTGAAAAATCACATTTTTCCTCTGATATTTTAATTAATCCATGAATGGAATACTCAGATTTTCAAAGCTATTAGAATTTTTCTTGAGGATTATAAGATGAATAGCCCCTGGGCAGGAAAGTAATTTTGGGCTTTGATGCCTTAATCAAAATTTAGGATTAACCATTGGGGATGAGAAATTTTGATCCTTAATGAATATATTGGATGATTAAAACACAATGAGTTAAAGGTAAAAACTCACTTAACACTTTTTCACAATATCAACAAAATCATAATTTTCCTAATCTTCATGACTTGGAAGTCAACTAAGATCAAACAATTCGTAAGTGATGGGCTTAAGCCAGGGACATGATAATTTATTTATCTTAACCCTAAAAATGATGATGTGTGATCTTTCAATAAAAATATATGTCACTTAAACCAAAATTTTAATCACCCCCAATTTCTTCGTTATGATTGTTAAGGGTTTGGTAGTGACCTAGGTTTGATACCTAAACTCAATTGATTGGATTTAAAAGATAAAATGATTGGTAATTAACATCCTTAAACACTCCAAGCCCATTTGTGATGGACACCAAATCTTTAAAGACTTGAGCTTACCATAGGGGCATTCATCCATATAATCTTTAAAGTAAAGTATCAAATTGATTAAGAATCATATCCTTGAGATAATTGAATTGTCAAGTTTCACTGGGCAATAGGGTAGTGACACTATAAACTCAGATGATTAATGAAACAATATGATAAGTTCAAAAATGAACTCAAAATAATTTAAGAGATTTTCAAAGTAGTTCAGGGTCATACCCCAAACATTTTGAATTCTTTTGGATAATTTGAAGGACAAGTTGAACTTGCCATATTTTGTTCTAGAATCATCCACTAAAGAACTTAGGAGGCTCAATAGAATCATACTTTGGAATTGGATAGCTATACCTTCATCTACTCCTGCAATTTAAATTCTTTGCAAAATTATATACATGTCTTGCAGGTACTAACCTTTCAGTTGGAGGAACAAGAAGAATCGACTGATACGCCTTTGAATTACTGCGTTTACCTTTCCATACTTCTTGTCTAGAACTTGCATGTTAAACAACGATGCCACCTTGCATGAAAACCAAAAGTGTTAGGATAACTACAAAATTAAAAACAAAAACTTTAAAAAATCAAATAAGATAAAATTCATCGCCACAACTTTTAAAATATAAAACAACTTAAAATTTAATCAGAAACATCATAAAACAAAAACTGTAACTAAATTAAGATGTCTCTATCGGATGATCGAGAATCCATCAGAGGAGGTAACGTACGGTTGCTAACGAGATTTCTCACGATCTAAATGAAAGTATGGAACTCATTGAGTTGAGTTTAGTAAATTCATTTGAACTAAGTGAATCCGAAAGAAAATAGTTGTGTCAGAACGAGGGAACCGTAGAATCCTAACCGGTGTTGCTCTAATCAACTTTAATATGCCCCATAATATTTAAATAACCATAACCCTTATGGACATTTGATTTGACATCAAGAATATACACATTAAAAAACTTAAACTCGTCACGACGAGAAGCTTGGAGCTAGCATTATGGGCATCACGTCCATCTTCAATAACAAAACATGTCTACACCAGCTAAACCATCCTTTCTTTAGAATTAAACAACAAAGTCATAGGATTTCGAGGTTGTCCGCCTAGTGCGACATAAATCCTCAACTTTTCTTTAGGCTTTTGTATGACTCTGCTATACAATATAAGCTCTAACTCGCTTTAGGATTCCGAGGTTGTCGTTCCTCACGATCTAAATTCTCACATTTTCCAGGCTATTTGTGTGATCGTTTCACACGAACATAAGCCCTAATTAATAAAATTGACAGAATGAAACATTTAAATATTTCTCCTCTAAACTGAAGACAAACCATATGATAGCTTGGGAAGTCATCGAGGTTCTCCTCAGGATCTATGACATTCCCTAGTTCTTCTCCATTTCGATTCCATAATAAATGTTTCAAATTTTAGTCATTCTCCTTTCACACCTCTTTGTTCGATCTCACTGAAAAGTCTCATCCTTTGAAATTCTTTGAAGATAATATCTTCTGATTTTTATCGAGAGTTTTCTTAGGTGACTTCGGTCATCCAAGATGTGATTAACTATAAGGGCTTGCCCTTATAGGAAGCTTTTCCAAACTCAGCTTAATATAAACCCTATTTAATTTTTCATATTAAATAGGGGAACTTGTCGGCTTATAAATAAAATGGTTTTCGCAGACTAAACAGATGTCATGTATTTCTTAGCTTATTTAATTGAGCATCATCCTCAAGTCTTGTGTTTATCTTTTGGGATAGATACATGACTTGAGGTGTAATGCTCTTTCATTTAAATTACAAAAAATATGAGATCAGTTTGATCTCATATTTTTCTAAAACTATATTATAAATATAAATATAAATATAAATATAAATATAAATATATATATATATATATATATATATATATATATATATATATATATATATATATATATATATATATATATATATATATATATATATATATATATATATATATATATATATATTGTCTTTCCGAAGCAGGCGACTAGATTTCGGTTCAGGCGATCGACAGCTTCCAACGGGCAACTCCTTAACTAAAATTGTGCCGACATACAATTATAATATCTTAGTTATATTGCGTGGGATGCATGTTTGCTTAACTATAAGTGATTTGATTTGTTCCTAATCAAAGAACACAAATATTAAACCCATATGATATTACCGAAATTAAAATGAAAAGAAGATATTCAAACTTCAATTACTTTACTCTAGCATATTAAACTAGTTTGGTTAATTACTTTCGATACTCTGATACAGAACTATTGAAATGCAAACCATTATTCACCCCATTTATCAAGAGCAAGAAATATCATATTTTTATATTTAGTTCGACTCCATCGAAGAGAGGTTTATGCTCGAGGATATCAAAGGGACTTATGAACAAGTTTTTAAAAGTATGGATGATTATGACGTCGATATAAATGAAAAAAAAATTTGAAGTTCATCATTGAATAACTTGTATGATGAAACAGACTAAGCGTGACATGTCAATTCATATTTTAGCTTCTTTCTGGTTTTATCTCTTATAATGTTAGATTTTTGCTTTTCACATTGTGTGTTCTACATATTCTTGCCTTTAATTTTGTTGTTTTTACTCATAATCACAACATATTTCTTGTTTTGACATAACAATTGTGTGATTTGTAGGTAAAAATTGAAGTTTATGTGTTAGATATGTAATACATAATAATTGTATGGAATATACGTAAAAGTTGAAGTTCACGTGTTAGATATGTAATACATAAGATTGGTTTGTTTTTAAAAATTGAAGGTTAGGTGCTAAATATGTAATACAATATAAGAATTGTGTGGTTTGTAGGTACAAATTGAAGTGTAGGTGTTAGATATGCAATACATAAAAAAATTTTATGGTTTGTATGTAAAAATTGAAGTATATGTGTCACATATATGATTCATAAGAATTGAGTGGAATATTTGTTCGAATTGAAGTGAAAATAATTAGGGCTGTCAATTTGGCTTGTTGTTCGTGAACAACTAGTGTTTGGCTTGTTCGTTAAGCCTAACGAGACGAACACGAACAAATTTTTAAGCTTGAAATGTAAACGAGCCGAACATGACCAACAGTTTGTTTGCTCGTGTTCGGCTAGAAAAAAAAATTATATAACTTTTTATATAACAAGATATTACATATATTATTTATATAATAATATATTATATATATTTATGTCTAAATTTAAATCATAACAACTCATGTGACAATGTGGTTATTGTCATTTTTTTGTATAGATTTGATTCAGGTTCGAATCCCACACTTTACATATATTTTTCTCAATTTTAGCCGAACATGAACACACTGTTCTCGAGCCGATTTCGAACACGAGCTATTTCGAACAAGCCGAACACGAGCGGATATTTAAATCGAGCCGAACACGAACACACTGTTCACGAGCCTAACACGAACACACTGTTCAAGAGCCGATTTCGAACACGAGCTATTTCGAACGAGCCAAACATGAGCCAAGCCTGAGCTCGCTCAAGCTCGACTCGTTTACAACCCTAAAAATAATATATATGTTAAAGAGAAGAATTGTGTAGTTTGTTTGTAAGAAAATGAAGTCAAATGTATTAGATATGTAATGCATAAGAACTTTAAATTTTACATACAAATCACACAATTCTTATGCATTACATATCTAACACCTAACTTTTTTTCTACTCACTAACTTGCGACATGGTTAAAAATTGAAATCCAATTAAACTACAATCGGATCCAAGCTAGCTAATGATGCATAAACATTCTCTTCATAACTTTTCCGACCGCATGCTCCTGTCATTGGTGCCCCCCGTACATTTTGTTCCGAGCACTTAGCCACTATCCCCTACTCAACCATCACCTCCCTCCTTAAATAAGTAAAGGCCATCGACTCCTATCACTTTGAGTGAGGATACCTCTGGCTGGATATATGAGCTAAAAATAGACTCGTAAGTTGTATTTTATATTATAATAAGTTGAATGATGTTTTTAATACTTTGTATAATTAATATTTCTAGATAAAGTTCTATCACTCTAAGCAGCCCGTTGTGCGTATTAAGGAGAACATTAGGATTAGATACGATTCTTTGTATCTCTTTTGTAAAAAAATCTTGATTGTGATTCGGGCCATGTAGTTTAGGGAGTTCAAGGTAGAATCAATTAATCTGAAGTAGAATTAAATTTTAAGCTCTTTTGTTATACTAATAAATATTATGTGACTTTTTTAACTATAGAGGTCCTTCCAGTTTACTTCCAGAGTTTCACTAAGAGACCTGACATATTTTTTAGGCTTGCAGCAGATATCGGCTGTGTGATACTGTGATATCATCACGATGGTTCATATGAAGGGGGAGCGGCCCATCTAGTTTGGGAAGGATGTTTGGGCATAGTTTACCAGATCACGAGCATCTCTAGATTATTAGAAGAAGAAGGCAACAATCAAATAAAATAAGAGGACTAGGGAGTCAGGGGCGTCACACTCCACATCTGAGGATTAGTCCCACACACGGAGCACTTCCAGAAGTTGGTAGGATACGCTAAATACTCAACAACAAATCAATGATGAAATTATCTGGTACTTACTATTTTTTCATGTTAACAAGTTGAAGAGTTTGGTTGGCCACCCATCACTACGAATTTGCATGTCTGGACACATCGACACCCGAGGACACAACAATCATTCTTCAACTTCTCTTAGAGTGTCAGTCTAAGTATTAAAATTTGATTTTCTACATTTTTCTTAAAATATTAATGTAAAATGTCAAATAATCATTGGTTTTAACTATAAAAGAGGAGTACGTGCACATTTGAGACATGTAGAGCAGGAGGTAGATCTCAAGCCCAAGAACTGCTAGGAGTATTGGTATTTAGTTGTCCATTGGACGGTTTGATTTTGAGATTTGGAGGCAGGCAACAAAACATAAGGAGATGGTGTATAGCCTGGGCGCAAAGGGCATTGTATTTGAGTCTGTATTGCATCATAAATTCCCAACTCTAATATGATCAAAACATTACGACGCTAATTGACCTCTCAACCATAAACAAAGGGCACAAATGATAACGTAAGTCTGCATCAACAAACGATGGACACAAATTCCAAATTAACATTTACATCAGCATTAGTCACGTCGAAATTGGCCATCATCATCGACCTTGTACTATACTGATATCAACACAATTTGTTCGTGTCGGCCCTGGTTGACCCTAAATGCATTTGGAATGCTCTTTTTTGCATGGACTATATATTAAGCATATATTTGACGCTTATACTATTTTGCGTTAGATTATTGGCATATTTGCATCGAAATTGGCCGATGCTAATTTGACAAAATTCTATAGCTTGGGTGAGGTGACTTAGCTCGTAAGAATTCATGTGAAATTAAACAAAAATTTTTCTTTAACACATAGCTCTTTATTATTGTTATTGAACTTGAAGAAATAATTAAACAATACATATCTAAAATTTTATGAGGTTGTTTGGGCCATCTTGTAGGCGCGGGCGGTGTTTTGAAAACGTTGTCATGTTGTTTAATTCGTGTGTTTAGGGGGCTTATTGGAAAATGTCGTTTCCATTTCCTTAATAGACGGGGTCGTGGGATCGACTCTGTGGCCCACGTCTTGAATCCACATCAAATGGATTATTTCCTATCGTGCCCTTTTCCTGTTCATCTCCTCCATCCCTCATTCACTCTTGCCCTAGGTTGATCAATCGATCTTGCCCTTCTGGTATTGTCCCTCGCCTCTCTCCCTCACCTCTTTCCGTCGTCTCTCACTCGATCGCTCTTGCTGTAGGTTGATCAATCACTCTTGTCCTAAGTAGCATCCCTCGTTTCCCGTTGGATTGCTTGTTGGTGAGTTGGCTCACTTATGGTTAGAACATCTATAATGCGATGTTTTCTATATTTTGTAGGATTTTTTGGTTGCAATGGGTGATATCATGCTTCATTGCAGAATTTTTCAGTTGCAATGGATTTTTTACTTGAGGTATTTTTTGGTTGCAACCTATAATGTGATGCTTTCTATATTCTTTATGGATTCTCTTGAGTTATTTAACATTTATGGGATAATTTTGATGTAATGAGGCTTTGCACGATTCTCCTTTTCGAATGGTTGTTTAGGATTGCTTTGTTGCTATATTTGCTTTGGCTGGAGGATGTGTTGAAGGCTGTGTGTGATCTGCTTGCTGGTGTCCTTGGGTGCGTGTTGCGCACGAGCTTGGGTCTGTGAGTTGGTGGTAGCATGTTCTCGCGCACGCATGTGTGTGTGTGAATCGAGCCGGATCTCGTGTTTCATAGGGGATTTGCCTTTTCTATTGATTTCTACAGGTTGGATCAAAAAAGATTCTTGAATTAGGCATTCAACTCCAGAGTTGAATAAAAAAAAGAAATTGGTTCTACTGAGGTCACGGTGATAGCATCTCATGTGCTTGTTCGTGGCATGTGATTATGTGTGTTGGTTGTGGTGGAGGATGTGTTGGTGGCATGTGTGCGCGCGTGTGTGTGATGTGCTTGTTGGTGGCATGTGAGTTTGTGTGATTGTGTGTGTTGGTGGCGGTAGAGGCTGTGTTGGTGGTCGTGGGTGATGTGGGTTAGCGTTGGCATGTGAGTGTGTGTGTGTGTGATGTGGTTGTTGGTGGAACTTGGGTGAGTGTGTGTGTAATTTTGATAATTTTTCCTTTTTTTTAGTATACTAGAGAATGTGTGTCTCTTCTCTCTACTATTGAGTGTTATTGCTGGTGCTTGAGTGTTGGAGTTGGTGCCTGGACTTGAGTGTGTGTGTGTCTCCTCTCTCTATTGTTGTCTCCTCTCTCTAATGTTGAGTGTTCTTGATGGTGCTTGGGTGTTGGTGTTGGTGGTTGGACCTGGGCGTGTGTGTCTCCTCTCTCTATTATTGGGTGTTGTTGTTGGTGCTTGGTTGTTAGTGTTGGTGGCTGAATCTGGGTGTGTGTCTCCTCTCTCTACTTTGGGTGTTGGTGATGGTGGCTGAACTTGGGTGTATGTGTCTTCTCTCTCTACTGTTGGGTGTTGTTGCTGGTGCATTGTGTTGATGGTGGTGGCTGAACTTGTGTGTGTGCGTCTCTTCTCTTTATTGTTGGGTGTTGTTGCTGGTGCTTCGGTGTTGGTGGTGGTGGCTGGACTTAGGTATGTATGCCTCTTTCTACTGTTGAACTCCATGCATGACATCATCCTTCATTAGCGATAAATGGGTCGGTGAGATGCTAGGACATCTCACAAGTTTCAATAATATATTCCACATGTCAATACCCATTTTTTTGGATCTCTTTCACGAACCTCATAGCAACCTTAGGCTCCATGATTCCTCCATAACGACTGCAAGGGAAGTGTTAGCAACAACACTCTACATCTAGTGCAGAATGAATCAATGGGAGAAGCGATAGAGCATTTCCAAGATTACTCTAAGACAATCAACTGGTATTTCCCTGTGGGTATGAAAATAGTAGTAAGTTTAGTAGCACAGATAATTAGACTAAAGGATCCGTCTGACACCTGTCCAAATTGCCAATGACCCGTAGTATTTTCCATTCTTCAATGTAAATTTCATTCATGCATTACATTCACATCTGAATCTAATTAGTTTGTTGGAAATAACATCTTTAACTCTTTTAACAGAACTGTATTGGTGCCATTGACAATATCCACATAGATGTACGACTAACTAACTATGAAAAGGTCGTGTACATTGGCTGGTGTGGATGCCCCACACAAAATGTGATGGTCGTATGAGATTTCGACATGTGCTTCATGTTATTATCAAACTTTTAATTGTAATTTTAATATGTTTTTTTTTTTTTTTTTTTTTCAGATTTCTTGATACCCACTCATAAGTGAGATGTAGATCCGTTTTTTTTTACTACTATGAAGTGGATTTTTTTTCTAAACTATCAATAATATAGTTATGATAGTTATGTTGCAAACAACACAACTGAATAGGGGCAGAATGATCATTTATCTAGAAATAGTTGCAAATCAGCTATTTTCCAGACACACAAATCAAACAGCCAGCTAGCTTATCTGAATCAACTGCTGATCAACAGCTTATCTGGATCAATAGTTTATCTGAATAAGCTATAGCTGCTCCAAACAGATCTTAGAGTAGAGTATATGATAAAATCTAAGTTCATAAGACAATGCAGCAAAAGTATGAGATATATAGTAAATTCAGCATAAAACATGAAATCAAAATAGGTAAACATAAAAGAAGTTATGAACTAGCAAAAATTTTATGTAATTTGGCAAGATCCAACATCCACACATTGATTTTCATCATGTAGAGGATTCCTTAAGAGCCTGAAATAGGAAAAACATGTTGCTTTTAAACAAAAAGCCTTTACATGCACACTGTTAACTCAAAACCACCTCCCATACACCATACAACCTTTTAGCCTTCCTCTATCCTC
>NEWO01000368.1:332723-346170 GCA_003013225.1 Phalaenopsis aphrodite | reverse complement strand
AGAGAGAGAGAGAGTGATCCATATTTCTTAATGGATGATGACAAACTGTGATAATATGTTTAGATAAAGCTTAAGAGAAAAGTGGAAGAGGGAAAGGGAAATAGAGCTTAAAGAGAGATTATGATTTCACTAGTGTGTTAAAAGATGTAAATGAATGGATGTCTCGAACTAACTCTTTAGCCCTCTATTTATTTGTTTTATCTCGGATATAATTCTACAAGAAGTATTACATTTTAGAAATACAAAGACTTTTGCATGGTAATGTTTAATTAGCGATTCTGTAAAATGGCTAAAACTAAGTAGCTTATAACTTTATAGTCATGCTGAGAGCATAAACAATATCAATATGGAACGAGTTTAAGTTGTGTTCTATTAGAAAATATTACCTATAAATATTCGTAGGTGCGGAAACTGGCTAAGATTGGCTAAGCAAAATAAATAAATAAATAAGGACCACTGTGCAATCCACGTCGTGAACGTAGGGGCGGCGTCTGCAGCTAATAAGAGCTCGTGTTCTATAGAATTCGAATCAACGAGCTCTGAGGACGAGCCTAATGACCCTTCATTACGAAAAAAAAAAAAAAAATTCTCCCCAAATTCTAATAGATACATGCGCTAATGAGTTTAACCATATCTTAGATTTATTCTGTAAGGAAAAAAAAAAAAAAAAGACTAAGTCTAACAACGTCGTTTGATACGTCATATTTAAATGTGACATATAGTTCTAGAATACTTGCATGGTGTAAGTTTGGATCTTTAGATGACGCTCGCCCAAAATGATTGTTTTGTATCATTTGAACAATAACAGGTTTAAGTTCAAAAGAGTTAGCAGCTACAATAGAAGTTTGTATGCTTAAGTGAATTTCATCTGCTATAAGGATTGTATAGTCCCTTAAAGATCTTTGTAAATGATGATATTCATTTTCAACTGTTTGATTATCAAAGTTTGTCATTTCTTGAGAATTATGAAGTTCTTTTTGTTTTCAAAGTTTTCTTATGTTTCATTCTAACTCAGAATTTTGAAGAACTAAACCATCAGATCACGAACTACACATGCAAAATTAATAGTTTTGAAATTAAAAGTAAAACATAACACTCAAAATAATTTTTTTAATTTCTATTTTCGATTTTTATAATTTTTTTTTGGTTTTTTTCTTTTTCAGAATTAAACAAATACTGACAGACGAAAATTAAAATTCAATTCTCTAAAAATAAATCTACAGTCAAATAAAAATCTCTAAGTTAAAAAATTTTGTTATTCCCCGGCAACGACACCAAAAACTTGATCGACCCATAATTACACAATCATTTCTGAATGATGGTCAAAACTTTACCCAATTTATATTCAGTGGCTAGTGTGCAAAATAAATATTTTATAAAATTGACTAATGACTTACACACTAGAGGTACTACGCAAGTATACATATCGTTTCAAGTAATATAAAGTTTTCTTTAAAAACCTCAGTGTCAAACCAACAAGAATAAATGAATTTCTATGTCAACTTAGAAATATTTCTATTTAAACTGCAAACAAAATTTATAGGAGCATAATAAAGAACTATTTGTAAAAGTTTATAAATTAAAGTTTGCTAATTCAAAATCAAAGGTAAAATTAAATGCAAAGTTTCTAAACTACAGATGTGTAAGGGAGTGCGATTATAATAAAAAGTTTTTCCCATTGCAAAGAGATTGTCATTAGTGTAGGAGTCAAATGCTTAAAGATAAAAATGAGGTTTTGTGACAAATAGGAGCATACCTACTATTTACCCTCTCTCAAGTGCATAATAAACAATGACTAATCTAAAATTAAGTTCTTGATTTATATGGTTGTGCTGAGTAGATTCTAGCCTCTCACTTTCAGAATATCCACTATGCCCTCTCTAATATGACCAACCAGGCCTCAGGTTCCGAACTAAAGACCAAATTGATAAAGGTTCTGGCCTATCACTCTACAATTATCTGCTAGAGGGAAGAAGGGTCAAGTCTACCATCTTGGGTTGCAGGAGTTCGTCTTAGACAGTCACCCCCACCAATGCATCTGCAGCTTCTACCTCCAGCACATAGGATGAGGAGATCTCTAGGCAAGTTGTAACATTCTCTGCCAAGATGGAGTCCTGCTTCTCTTAGATGAGGTTAGAGTTGGACGCTAACATGGAGGCTAAGTTGAAGGCCGAGTTAGATTCTTTCCGACAGTGGGTGAGGGAGTGTGGCAAGGCAGCGATAGCATTAGAGGAGAAGGAAGTGGCTAAGGGCGATGAGGATGAGATTAACAGATAGAGGAGGTTGATTAGGATGAGTTTTTTTCTTTTTTTTTTATGTCTATGTACATTTGGAAAAATATTTTTTTTATGAAGAATGATATACATATTTTAGAGTAAATGTATTTTATTTATTCCATTATTTGATTTAATAAATTAATGTTTGACAGCTGTGGTTTTTAGTTAAATGCTTGTAAGTGCATATTAAATGTTGTGATATTATTTGTGGTAATGCAAATGCAAAAGGGAGAATTTATTTATTTTTCCTTATGCTACAGGTTTCCGACAATTTTTCGATTGTTATGCGACACTTTCAAACTTATTAATAGGCAAAACCGACGGTTAACCAATGTCTAACCAATGCTTAAGGGGTGTTACACAAAAATGACAGGCGTGACATTTTTATGGCAGCTAACCCGCAAATTATGAAAAACGACACATATACAACGCTTAACCTACTGTTTTCAACTGTCTAAAAATAGACAAGTGCGTAACTTTTTTGACAGTTAACCTGTCAGTTTAAAAAAAACGACGTATAACTGACAACTTTGTTTGTTTAAAAAAAGACAGACGTGTGCAACACTTTTTCGATGTATATGTCATCTCTCTTACCGACAGACTAACGGTCGGTGATACGAACCGACGATTTTCGAGAACTCAATTTTTCTAAAAAGAACAATGATATTAAATTGTGAGATAACCGTAAGTAAATTTTCACCGTCGGAATATTGATTAGTTTTTGGAATTATCCACAAACGTATTACCTATGAGCATAACAATTTCAGCAATTTCAGTAATATTAAAAATGATGGTTTTCTTTAATATAACTGACAGTTTGTGGCGTCGGAAAAAGCCTAAATTTCTATAATGGGTTACAGGAAATTATATTTTATTTTATTCTAGCTCAGTCCTACTAAGCTTGTGCTTTATCTTAACTGCCTCTAAACCTAAAACACAAAATATAACATAAAAGAAATAAAAAATAAATGTTGAACTCTTGAATCCTTGACATTGATTTACTTTCGGAGGACTTAAGTGCTCATTTTAGAATGTGCTGACGAATAAAATTCTATTTTATTGAATTTCTTTACTGTTAACTTATCAAAAAAAGAGTCAACAATACCAACTCAACTAAATTATATTTATAAACATAAAAAATGCTAGACATTTGTATTAGCTCCCTTGTAGTCCCCTCACTATTTGGCCATGCCAACCTATCCCATGGGTATTCAAAAAGTGCACCGTCATCTTCAACCATCTCATGAAAGTCACACTGAATTTTATATGATTGAGGAGAATACAATCTATAAATAAATATATCCTACTACACCTCATCTACCGCAGAGCATTTTAAGAATGTTCTCTTCAAATGTGTCTGAAATATTTGTTCCATACCAAGTAGTTATCAAACAACTAAATAGTTATACTCATCATTATAAATTTCTCATCAAAAATTTAAGTTGAAGTGTAGTCTAGTGACCAAACTAGATTCACCAAGTCCATTACTTTTTTTTTTTTTTTGCTTATGAGGTTTAATACAATCGATTACCGCACATTCTCAGCATCATTAATTATTATTATAAACTATTGATGTGCCAACAAATTGCATTTCATAAGTTTTATTATCCTAACCAAATGGGGATCCTTTAGCTTTGACGATGAGACTTTTAGCTTCATACTCTCTAGCTAATTTCGTCACAATATTCTGGAAAAAAAATATTACATCAGGACTCCTAACGTAGAGCTACGTTCGGAGTCCAATGAAATGATGCCACGTGGAGGTGACAGAAAAATTTTTTTAAAAAATTTTTAGTACATGAAATATTCCCTCCGTGTTATTCAATATTATTCAGGTGTTATTGTGGTGTATTCATGTGTTATTGTGTTATGAGAATATTCTCAGTGTTATAATAACACAATAACACATCAATACCACCACAATAATACCTGAATAACGCGGAATAACACAAGAGGAATATTATCCTGTGTTATCGGGCCGGATCACAGGAAAGCGCGCGCGTTGCCTTGAAACCACGTGTCTGCATATCAACAGACTCCAAACATAACTCTCCATTAGGAGTCCTGATGTAATACTTTTCCCAATACTCCTAGCCCTTTACATAACCTAAGCTATATAAAGCCTCTTAGTTAACATGATTAGATAAAAAAATTACTTATATAATAATACAACTAAAGTAAATTACTTATATAATAATACAACTAAAGTAAATTACTTTGAACATTGAAAATGAGGAAATATTACTATCAAATTACATTCAATTAGTATTCAAAGCATGATTGAACCATCTTCAAATTATTTTCTTAGCCAAGGTTGAATAATGAACAAAACTTCTTCAAAGCATATTTGAATCATAATAAAATAAAGAAAAACTCTTTGAATAATAATTGAATAACCTTCTAATCATGATTAATAATAAAGTAAAAACAAAAATGAAGATCGATCCTTGCTCAAAATTGATTCAAATAATATCAAACTATCTTAAAATAAATGTTTATTAAGAATAATGATCAAAGGATTTTTAAATAATGACTCAACTATGATTGAATAACAACTAAATAAAAATTGAATAAGGATATAACCATATTTGAGCATTTAGAATATGTTCTTTAAATAATATTGGAATAAATATTAAGCTAACTTCTAAAATGATCAAATAATCTATGAATAAGGCTTTCTCTATGTTTGAACTAAATCATTAATAGTAATTAATATATGATAAAAAGAAAAATTGAATCATCCTCGTAGCATCCTCAAATAACGATTAAATAATGATCACACAATGATAGAATCATCATCAATAACACAAAAACATTTAAATTATGATCTAGCCAACTTTGAACAATGATTGAACAAGGATTGGATTATCTCTAAAAAGTTTTTAAAAAAATAATAAAACAATGATCACATAATAATTGAAGAATTTTTTGAATAATTTTAAATGTCATATGAAAAATTCTTACATAATGATCAAATAAAAATTAAACCATATTATATTTATCTTTGACATAAATTAATTTATGCTTCTTCATCATATAATCAATATTCAAAAAAATTTCAATAATGATCGAATATTCATTGAAAATGCTTCAATTCATCCATGACCACAATCAATCTATGGCCAAATAGATTTCAATTATTAATATATTATTGTAAAATCATTCTTAAGATCAAATCATCATGGTTTCATTTTCAACCATGATCCATTTATGTTCAATCATGGCTTGATAACTAGTCAACCATAGTTCCTTTGTAGTTTAAAGATGATTTAATGATTGTTTGATCATCATACAATCTAGCTTATAATATGTTAGTTAATCTAACATTTATGGACGTTCTAAATTTATGATATATTTATCAACATTTTGAGTTTATGATAGAATAGGAATATTATATTCAATCCTAAATTAACCAAGTGAATGATATCAATGATCTTCGCTAGTATCATTAATGAAATGGTACAATCATATTCAAAAAGCATCCCCGGCTACAAACACCGGCCCCCGCCATCTGCTCGGCCCCCTCTCCTCCTCCCGGGATACTGTCGGACACGCATCGCTAAGCTGATTCACAAGCTGCAAATAGTGTCCCAAATCATGGCAAGCCACCACATTGGCCGTCCGCCGTCCGCAGACCCGAAGCTCCCTTCCAATGTCAGCGTACACCCACCCAGTCTTCGAAAGCAGCCAATTTGGCCCCATCCCGTCCTTCTCCGTTCCATCCACGAAGCCAGGAACCTTGGTTATAATATCATTGGTGTTCACGATTCGTAGAACCCTGCTCCCCTGTTCCTCCATCCTTCGCCGGAAGCTGGCATTACCAACTCGCGGTCCGCCGAACGATACCACCGTCACCATAGGCCCAGTCGGGCCCAGCATTGCCTTCAAATCGTCAGCGGCTAGCACGGCCAGCGCTGCGCCGAGGCTGTGGCCGGTAATGGTAATGCTGATCTCAGGGCCGCTTTCGAATTTGTCTAGGATGCAGCGGACCTCGTCGCGGATCTGATCGCGGAGACAGGGGTGGTCGAGTCCAGGCGAAGTGAAGAGGCTCCAGAACCCTCGCTCGACCATGGGTTCGTGTTGCGCGGAGTCACGTTTCGGGGTGCAGGATGGGGTCAGTGTGGCGCGGAGATTGTCAAGCCATTCGAAAAAAGTTACGGTTCCGCGGAGAGAGATGACAACATCTCGGCGGCCAAGGAGGGCGAGGTGGGCGTCATTGTGGCAGACGGCAGTAAAACCGATGCAGCTGGATTGGCGAGAAAGAGAGGGGGTGGCGAAGAGATTGCGGGTGACGCGGTAGCCGGAAGTGGGGAGACCGGAAAGGCGAAGGAGGGAATGTTTGGGGAAGCGGCAGGTGGCATAGGTGGGGGAGAAGGGGTCGAGATCGCAGGACGTATATGCGGCCTGGACGAAGCTGCCGTAGCGGAGGATTTCGGAGCGGAGGAAAGGGTGGAGGGGATCGAGGAGACCGTCCCAGTTGTTGGCGCCTTGGAAATCGACCCAACGGTGGCCGAGGCGGAGGGGAGGGGGGTGGTGGGAGGTGGCGGTGGATGAGATGCGGCGGGGAAGGTGGGAGAGGCGGCGGGGTGGGATGAGTAGGACGGAGTGGTGGATGGCGGAGGTTGTTAGGGAGGAGAATGAGGTCATTGGATGTATAAATGAGATGATTAATTTGCTCTGTTTTGTGATGTGGAGTTTGATCAATGGATTAAGTGCATGGCGAGGTTGCTTATGGATGCGAGCAATTGTTGGCTTGTTTCTGCGGCTGCTGCTTTGCAGCTGATGTGGCGGCGGCAGAGGAAGGTGGTGGGAGTGGTGGGGGGCAGAGGAAGGTGGTGGGAGTGGTGGGGGTATTAATAAGGGAAAAAATTTGCGTATGTCAAGGGGTATGCAAAGATGAGTACATAATAGGGTACACGGGGGTTATATGGGGATTACAAAGGGGTTATAACCCCATTGTACCTCCCGTGTAACCCCGCTGTAACCCGCGCTTTTATTTTATCCATTGGGATTACAAGGTTACAGCGGGGTTACACCGGAGTTACACGGGAGGTACAATGAGGTTATAACCCCCTTGTAATCTCTATATAACCCCCGTGTACCCTTTTATGTACTCATCTCTGCGTACATTTGACGTACGCAAATTTTTTCCATTTATAAGAAGGATGAGGGGCAAGCAAAGTGAGGTTTTTTTCTTTAAGAAATTGGCAAATTAAAATGTTTTTTTCTAAAAATTCTAATATTTAATTATATATTTATATAATTGAATTTTTCTGAAGCAAAAATGACGGCTTTTGTCTTGTAATTTGTAATGATAGTGATAAAATAAAAGTAAGCGTATAATTTAAAATTTTTAATCTTTTTTTATGCACATTTAAGTAGAAGCTAATAATATTTTAATTTAAACAGTTTGTATTTATTAAAATAGATTTTACACGATTAGATTTATGAGTGCAAGGTGCTTTTAAGATATAATTTCACATTTTATGACTATGATTAATTATATTTACTATTTAAAAAAAATATTATTTTTTCATATTTTTAAGGGGAGATCGGATCATTATATAGAAAATTAAGTATGTTTCTATTGTTATTCAATGTTCCCATTTTTTTTTAAATTAGTTGATTTTATATAGTGAAGATTTACAACAATATCAAAAATATAATTCATATAATTTTTTAGAGGCTTACTCTTTTTTAAGTGTTGAATCCATATTTGTCTTGTGGGACACACTCAAGGAATAAAGCATTTAACGAGAGAAAGAAAGAGAGTGATAATGAACAGGGATTTGAAACGAGTATATTGAGCTTTCTCACCCGTTTTGGTTAAAATAGTGTACTTTTTCCCATAATGGCTTCTTATTTATAGAGAGATGAGCAATGACTCATGAAATTACGTAGAGATCCCTACTTTAATAGGGACTACACATGGTATTATGGGTATCTGGCTTTGGTGGGACCCAGGGATCTTTTGGACTCCTCGACCTGGTGATCTAGAAGACAAGAATGAGGCGACTAATTTTGTCGATCATTTATTTTAGATTGATCATCTGATTGACTGACAATGTGGGTGGAGTTAATCAGTCTCTTTTGTGAAGTCGACTGAGTATTGCTAATTCACCTTCTGGAGAGATTGTCAATTTTTGGTGGATTTTTCGACTCTCTGATTTGACCGCCTTGGGTTGACAACTGTTGTGTGAGGCTCCACATGAGTTATTTTCCCAAGAGGGGCTCACATTGCCATATTACGTCTTTTGTTGGATTCCTTTCAGATTTATGCTGACATGTTTTACTTGTATTTATTTAGTTCTCTGATTCTCTTGTTTCTTGATAGTGACAATTGCAATAAGAATAAGTAAATTTCATTTATAAAAACCAACAATATTTATCATTACATAATTGTATAATAAGGGCATGGAGGCACTAATTTCTTTATTTTCCATTATTTTTTCTTGTTGAGTCTTGTTGAGATCCTTGTGATGTCATGGTGGGTCATGAGTCGGATTCTAATTCCATGAGTCTTTCTATGATTGCCTATTAGAAAGCCTTCGAGAAGATGAGAAAGCCCAACCATTGCCTAGGAGGTAAGAAGAAACAAAGGTTGTCTATTCAAAAGAGGGGGCAATGAAACCATAAAATCAGGTGGGATCCTTAAATTTGCTCTTGGCATGGTCGAGCAGTAAGGCTCGATTGGTAGAAGGTTCTCTGTGGGAGAGAATCAAGATGACCAGTAAAAATTGTTAAAATGCGATGTTTCCTACGGGCAACTATCCTTTGGCTGACCAAATTGTCATTTCACTGACTCGCATCCTGATTTCATCCCTTTCTACTAAAGAGGCGAAGCATAGAACACCAGACACTCTGAGAGTTGTTGACCTTCCATACAGCTAGATCACAAATCTAATGATGATGGATTTTTCCTTACTTCTTCTGATTGAGGTTGGATCATCATTATGCAGTGCTTCTCCTTTTTAATCAGCCCCCTTTTTACCTGAGTGTTTATGCTGTTTTGTTATGCAAGAGACCCAATTGCTGTTGTGATCGTAGCTGACTCCCTCTCAGTCGAAATTGATGCACCAAAAATATATGCATTTTTAAACTTATATTTTATATTCATTTTTGGTGATATTGTGCTTTAAAGGAATATATTTTTCATGTTTTATTGCAGGATGCTGATTTTTAGGACTTTAAGAAAAAAAGGAAGCAAAAAGGATGAATTTGGAGTCGAAATGGCATTTTGGAAGAAATACTCAGTGCCGACGACTCCAGGCTGGACGATGATGGCACAGACATACAGAATGGAGTCCAGAATTTCCTAGGGTCCCACAAAGATATGACCTAGGGTTGGTAGATCACTAAAACCTTACTTTTTCGCTTTACATAAGATGCCTTCACATGCATTTTGAGTTTCAGGTGGTGGAACGAGAAGATTCATCGAGTACGTTTTTTATAGTTTACATTGTCGTCTTTCTTGTACTTTCATACTGTACTTTTTATGCTTATAAAACTTGCATGATAAACAACAATGTCACCCTGCATGAAAACCAAAACTATTAGGATAGCCACAAAACCAAAACCCAAAACCAAAATTAAAATCAACCAAGATAAAAATTACCTCCACAACATTCAAAACATAAAACAACTCAAAATTTAATCACAAACATCATAAAAAACTACAACTACAACTAAATTAAGAGGTCTCTATCGGATGATCGGGAATCCATTGGAGGAGGTAACCTACGGTTGCCAATGAGGCTCCCCACAGTCTAAATGAAAGTATGGAACTCATTGAGTTGAGTTTAGTAAATTCATTTGGACTAAGTGAGTTTAATAGAAAATAGTAGTATCGGAACGAGAGAACCGTAGGATCCTAACCGGTGTCGTTCTGATCAACTTTAATATACCCCATAACATTTAAAGAACTCCAACCATATGGACATCTGATTTGACATAATAACTTGACACCTTGGAAAACTTAAACTCGTCACAGCAAGTAGCTTGTAGCTAACATGTTGGGCAGCATGACCATCTTCAACAACAAAACATGTCTTCGCCAACTAAACCAATTCCTTCCTTAGAATTAAATAACCAAGCCAAAGGATTTCGATGTTGTTTTCTTATGCAACATACATTCTCAACTTATCTTTAGGCCTTTCCACAATCATGTTGTGCAATCTAAGCCCTAACTCGCCTTAGGATTTTGAGGTTGTCGTCCGTCACGACCTAAATTCTCACATCTTTCAGGTTATTTGTGTGATCGGTTCACACAAATATAAGCCCTAACAAATAAAATTGACAGGATGAACCACTAAAATAAATTTCTCTTCAAAACTGAAGTCAAATAAAAGGATAGACTGAGAAATCAGCGAGGCTCTCCTCCGGATCTATGACATCCCCTAGTTCTTCCTCCTTTGGATTCTACAACAAATGTTCCAAATTTGAACCAATCCCTTTCATACCTTTCTGTCTGATCTCGTTGAAAAGTCCTATCCTTTGACATCTTTGAAGATAATATTCTCTGATTTTTATCGAGAGTTTTCTTAGGTGACTTCGGCCATTTAAGATGTAATTAACTATAGGGGCTTGCCTTTATAGGAAGCTTGTCCGAACCTAACTTAATATAAACCCTATTTAATTATACATATTAAATAGGGGAATTTGTTGGCAAATAAAATGGTTTCGCACACCAAACATGCATCATATATTTCTCAGTTTATTTGATCGAGCATCATCCTCAAGTCTTGTGTTTATCCTTCGGGATAGATACAGAGTTTGAGGTACAGTGTTCTTTCATTTAAACAATCAAGAATATGAGTTCAGTTTGATTTCATATTTTTCTAAACATTAAAACGTCCTTCAGAAGCGGACAACGAGATTTCGGTTCCAGTGACCGACAGCTTCTTACGGGCAACTCATAAACCAAAATACTGTCAATAGGAAAGTTCTAGTTTACTAAATCTCCAAGCTTAATTTAAAGTTTAAGTTTGCAACTATCAAAGGTTCTAAAATCCTAATGTAAAAAAAATCAAACTAAGTTAGTTTTTATTGAATTTTTTTCCTTGATGAAGCTTCTTACTCTTGTGATACATGTATAGTGATTTATTAATATTTTTCTATGAATTCCCATATTATTGTTAACAATCGGGGACACAATCCTTCTTAGCCTATGTCTAGGTCATAATAGAAGTTGAAAACTATGTTACAATTAAGTGGGACTTAACCATGTAGTGTTTTCGAGGATTTCTAGTCTTTCTATGTAAGTTGCAATTTCTTCTTGGGAGTTTGTTATTTCTTCTAATGCCTTTTTTATATTTGTGAGTTTTCTTAGTTCTTAGTAATTTTTTTCTTAATTTCAGGGTTAAGTAAAAAAAGTTCACATGATTAAGTCTCGCACATAAAACTAAAAGCTAGTTACTAACCAAAGACAAACAACCATCATATAATTCTCAAATAAAAATCAATAATTCATAACAGTAGACACAATCAAATAGTCACACAAAAAAACACTATTCGTAATTTTTATTTACTTTTTCATTTATAACAAAAACATATAATAATTAAAAATAACTTAAGTGCAACAAGCAAATAATTCAAATCACTAATTAAAGCACAAACAATAAATAACACTAAAATTTTTTATCCTAAACATAATATTCTGAACAAGTATAATGCTAGTCTGAAAAATTAACATTGTTCATTGGAAAAATTATCAAAAAATTAATCCACTATGCGGAGACACACATGTAACACATATATATACATGTCCATCAAATAATATTCTGACCATATGTCCAAATTATCAACCCCATAAAGAACTTATTATTTTTCATGAAAGTATAAGTACTTGTTTATTAATCCTAATTTTAGTTCCAAGGGTTATGAAATTTAGGTTTTTAATTGTTTCTAAATTCTAATTTTAAAGTGAAAGACTAAAGATTGGTGAATGAGTTTTTTATAGTTTGAAAGTTTTCTTTAAATTAGTTTGATAAAATCTAATTTCTTCCAAGCGATTCTCCTACTGTAACTGTCAATGTTGGCCTAAGGCTTTTATTATTTTCTATGATAAAAAAATTATTGGATTTTTATATTATAGTTATGTTTTCTTAACCGTACAAAACCTTCCATGCATCTACAATCCCCAAACCGATTACAACAATCTAATGACAATACTTCTATTCCACTTAAAACTTGTATTTTAAGGTAGTTGTGCCTTTAGTCTTCTTTCAATTGCTCTAGATTAAAACTATTTTTAAAATTCTAAATGGCTAATTTGAATGAAAATTGCTTGTGAAAAGTTAAAAAAGCAAAATGATTTTCAGGAATCTTACATGAATTCCCCTATTTTTTAAGGAAAACTAATCCAGAGAACTGAAAGTTCTCTATGCAAAATATAGTTTGAAATAAAAACATGTTTTCCATTAATATTACTAACAAATTTTATAGACTAAAAGGAATTGAAAACCCATATACATATAATCTTGCTCCCAAGAGTTAATCGCCCTCCGAAATCTACTTAATTGTTTGATACAATCACACACTCACTCATTCACATGCAAAAAAAGTGCAAACTTCCACTCTATCACACTTTAAGCTTTCAAGACTCCCTCATTCTTCATCAAAGAAATTTATAAGGAATGTTCAGGCAAAACGTTTAGGAACCGTAAAACTATCATATGTCTGTGGAGAGCATTGGAGAGGGGGGTGCTGCTAGTGTAACGTTTGGGAGTTATGTTTGAGTGCAGAACTATTAAACCTTAGAGTCACTTTCTGTGAATATGATCTTTGAATTGGGGTGTAGGACAACGTGGTGTTGCTTTTAAGGGTGCTGAGGCTTAATGGCATCTTCAAGCATAGCAGTGTTGTGCTCTTAGATTTTTGGCTGAAAAATGTTTGCTTGGGGTGCTGTAGCACTCTCCTTCTGGTGCCACGATGCTTCCTCCTGGGTTGAGATGCTGATCTATAATTTGCTAAATTTTCTCTACTACCTAGATTTTTCTTTGTATATTGCATGCATACTAAACAAAAACTATAAGAAAAATAATAAACCACAACATCACGTTTCACTCATATCAATAACTTCAATAGTCTTGTATTTTTCTTTGATTTTTTGGCCTAATGGCATGTCTCTGTTGGAGAAATTTGAGCTGCAAGCATATTTTCAGTTCTTTTGT
>NEWO01000368.1:313814-332328 GCA_003013225.1 Phalaenopsis aphrodite | reverse complement strand
AACTTATTAACAATAACTAGTGAATAATTCTTATCCATAATAGTAGTCCTGAAAATTGTATCAATTTAAATTGGAAATGCTCATACTACTTAGCTTTGGAAAAAGAAAAATACTTATCATATTATAAAATTTTTTGTTTTTCTTATGAGAATTATCCTAAGGTTGACTACAATGAACTTCTTTGGTTTAAATGATACTCACTTAAATTTGAAACTATGGCATAGAAGATACTTGTAAGATGCTTAAAAACTAAAGATACCATATATCCTTTTGGCATGCATGTGAAACTTTTGTGTGTTCGTTGCCACACTCAAAGTGGAACTCAAACACATCTTTTTTTTTTTCTTAATGCCTTATCTCCTCATTAATTTCAAAGTGTATTCTTGACGGTGGTTTCTTTCATATTGGATGTAACTTCATTGATGCTTTAAATCCTATAACTGCAAGAGATGTTTATAATATCGTCTAATATTTGCGTCAGATTTTTCGAAATAAATATTAACGTTGGATTTGCGGCTGTAAAGCTGTGAAAAATAAATTTTGATATTTGCGGCAAATTTTGCGTCTAATTTGCATACAATAATTTGACGCAAAATCTATTCTGAAAATAGTGAAACATAAAATGAAGTTGCAATGGAGTTTGCAACAACTTTGCGTCTTATAAAGTGACAAAAAAAATTTATTTGAATGTGTCAAATTAAATTTGATGTGAAGATGATGAAAAGACCGCCGCAAATAACACGACTTTGTGCTCCTGTGCAAATTAGACAAAAACTTGATGCAAAAAACCTAAAACATGTATCCCATGTACTTATCTTTATTTCTCTTTTCCGTGCCACTTCTGATATTTCTTTTATGCCCGAAACCCTCATAACCTCTCCCTCTTTATCGAAACTCTCGCCCCTCACTTTCCGCACCCTCTCTCCCAGGTTCGCTCAAAACCATCACCTTCGTCAATGAACGTTCGCAATATAATCACCATTAGAGCTGGCTGGGAATGCAACGATTGGAATGTGGCTTACCAAGTCCACCGAAACTCTTGTATTTCTCATAATTTCGCTCTATTTCTATCAGAAAATATTGAGAAATGTAAGTCTATTCGCACTAGTCTTTTCATTTTAACTTTTGAAGAGTGAAATGGGCATTTCAGAGATAATATTTAGGTTTTAGGTTTGTATGAAACTTTTCATGATGTATGAAAATCTTTGCACATAGGCAATGAGGTATGCAAGTAAAATTGAAGTTTAGGAGTTTGGTATGTATATATATAAGAATTGAGTGGTATGGATGAAAATCTTCGTGCATAAGTAACGTGGTATGTATGTAAAAATTTAATTATAGGTGTTAGGCATGTACATACATAAGAATTGAGTGATATGTATGAAAATCTTCATAAAAATTGAAGTTTTGGTGTTTGGTATGTATATACATAAGAATTGATTGGTATGTACGAGATCTTTATAAAAATTGAAGCTTAGGTTTTAGCAATGTATATAAATAAATATTGAGTGGTATGTATGAAAATTTATTTGCATAGGTAATGTGGTATGTATGTAAAAATTGAAATTTATGTGTTAGATATTTATGTATAAGAATTGAGTCTTTTATATGTATGAAAATCTTTGTAAAAAATGAAGATTCGGTGATAGGCATATAAAAACATTAAGGTGATATAGATGGGGGTGTTATTAGTATAGTTCAAGTTGGTTGGTTGAAGTGGAAAAATGCTTCAGGTCTTGTTCGAAGTGATGGTGATATATAAGGGAATGTTATTACTAGAATTCACTTTGGTTGGTTGAAGTGGAGGAGTGAATCGGTCTTGTTCAAAATGATGGTGATATAAATGGGGATGTTATTAGTAGAATTCATGTTGGTTTGTTAAAGTGGAGGAATGCATCGGGTCTATTGTTCAAAGTGATAGTGATATAGATGAAGATGTTAGTAGAATTCAAGTTGGTTGTCTGAAGTGTAAGAATGCATCGAGTGTATTGTTTAAAGAATAAATTACTTCAAAGAGGTGTCCTAAAAATGGTTTGCAAGTAGTGTTGAATTCACCAGATGAAGCGAGCCACTTCAAAGAGAATCCTAGGGTCATTTTCTTTAATGAGAATTAGCTCCTAAGAACCACTAAGCATAATCATCCACAGAAAATATCAACTACTTTTTATTTTGTGTAATAGTTTCACTAATCTATAAAGCTACATATATGTTGCAAGTGGATATTTATAATTTGAAAGTTTGGATGTATAACTTATTATATCTAGGATGAAAATGACTCACAAATGAGTTCTTGAATGATGTTGAAAAATCCATGCAGGTTGCATCACAACTGCTCATTTTCGTTCAGAGAGTAAGTTCCGGTGGCCTTATGTGACACACTAAAAATAAAGTGTATATGCGACGCAAAAAAATTAAATTAGATCTTTACCTCAAGGGATTCAAACCAAATTATTGGTACTGGACTGCACATGGTGAGCAACAACCAAAAGTTCAATATGATCAAGGTCCCTCAACAAGTTATGTCCCTGCAATAGAGGAATATGATCCTTAAACATATGAAAAAATTGTTCATGATGCTCAAAGTGCTCATTTTTTTGAGAGCGTTCCACATGAAACACCAAATAACAAATCAAACAGTTTTATGACTTGCTGAATACTGCACAATAACCTTTATAAAATTGTTGTACTACGCATACAAAGTTATCAATGGCGTTGCAAATGTTGAGCATCAAATCTGAATTTAACATACTTAGAGAAAAATTCAATCAAGTGGCAAAATTTTTGAAAGAAACAAAACCTATAGAGAATTTAGTGTTGGATGATTTGTACTAAACAAAAAAATTAGCTTCAAAGTTATGATTAAAATCTGAGAAGATTGATTGTTGTGTTAATGTTTGCATAAAATAATACAAGCCCGATACAGTTGAGAAGACTGCTGATAGATTCAAAAGAAAGAGGTGAAAGGGTAAGAATTAGAAAAATACTCCATACAAGTATCTCTTTTATTTTTTGGTCATACCCCGACTTTAGAGAATGTTCGCTTCTATGCGTACATCTCCTTACATGACTTGGTAGAGTACTAAATCTGTTGATGCTAATTTGATGAGTCATCCATCACCTGGTGAGGCCTGGAGACATTTTGATCGTACATACCCAAACTTTACAATTGAAGAACACAATTTTAGACTTACTTAATGTGCAAATAGCTTCACCACATAGAGTCTCGTCACAATCCCATACTCATGATGACCAATAATCATTATGTCATACAGTTTATCCCTTGATCTGTACATGATCGTGTCGTTCTTATTTTTGACATTGATCATACTAGGTCTACAGATCCCAAAGGGAAAAATTGATGTCTACTTATAGCCTTTGATTGAAGAGCTTCAAATGATATGGAAGACGGGTGTGCTTACTTATGAAATCTCTATGAAATAGAAATTTCAACTAAAATCGGTTCTTATATGGACAATTAGTGATTTTTAGGCCTATGGGATGCTAGATGGTTGGAGCATTGTAGGAAAAATTTGATTATCTTTACAACATTGATATGTTAAAGGAATTTACTCTGAATCATGGTAGGAGAATAATTAGCTCGACTGCCACTGAAGATTTCTTCATTGTGTTCCATTTAGGAGGAACAAATGTGCATTCTTCAAAAATAGGGTTGAAAAATCGAGTCAACGCCTAAGGATAACTCGATTCAAAATGCTATAGATGATCAGTAAAGTACAAAAGATAACCAAGAGACCAGAGTTAGCTTCAACTCATTTTCTTGAGTTCGGTGTCGTACACAATCGGACTAAGAGAAGTATATTTTAGGATCTTCCATACTAGAAAACTAATCTTATTAGACATAATCTCGATGTTATGTATAGTTGGAAGAATTTCTTTGATTACAACTTCAACATCGTGATTGAGATCAAGGGTAAAACAAAAGATAATGTGAAAGCTAGAATGGACTTGAAGAAGTGTTGCAAGAGACATGCTATAGAACTTCAAAAGACACATGCAGGTAAATCAAAAAAGCCCAAAGCTGCATACTGCCTGACATAGGATCAGTAGAGACCAATATTTGAGTGGGTAAATTCTTTGAATTCCAGTGGTTGTGTTTGAAGTTTGAACCATTGTTTTGACTTGAAAACGGGAAAGGTGCTTAACATGAAGAGTCATGACTATTATATATATTTTTAGTGCTTATTACAAGTTGTATTTCATGCACTGCCAAAGCCAATGCTTGTTCCCTTGATTAAAGTAAGCATATTCATCAAAGAGTTGTGTGCAGAGACTCTGAATGTTGAATCGTTTAGAATTTTTTATGTGATTATTTCCTTATTATTATATAAGCTCAAGTGGATATTTCCTCTTAGTTTCTTTAACTCTATAGAACATTTGCATATACATCCATGTCATGAGACTATACTGGGGTCCTATGCAGTACAAATGGATGTATCCATTCTAGAGGTATATCCTTTTGCACATCACCTAAAGTTACGAGTTGCATTTTATTCCATACCAAACAACCATCGTATTCAATGTAATTAATTTTTGTGATGAAAATTTTTAAATAAAAAAAATGATTAATAATAAAGCAAATCCAGTGAGATCAATCTGTGAAGCCTACTTGCTGCAAGAGATGATTATTTTCTACTCCTATTTTTTTGAGCAAGGACATCACAAAGGTCGTATTGTAGGTGACAAGCATTCATAACTTGAATTATCTATATTTCAAATATCAGAGTAGCCATTAGGGAGGCATGTTACACAATATATAAGAGATAAAGAGATTCGGGTAGCTGCATTGTATGTCCCAATGAATTGCGATGAAGTCCAGCTATTTATGTAGTAATATTAATGGTGCCTAAACTCAATACTATCATTTATAATTGAGAATGTTATAAATGTACTAATGACAATGATGACAACAAATTATTTATCGATTGCTTGAACATGAAAGATGAGTCTCTCATAAGTGATAAGGTTGAAGTAAAATTTCTGAAATGGTTTAAATTATTTGTACATAGAAGCAACTCTTATAATCACATGGTAGTAATATAACCATAATGTTCAAATCTAGACTAATAGTAACTCTGAAATTGTTATAGACAATACAAGCAATAAAATATTTATAGAACAGAGATTACTAGATCTTGCTTGGGGGCATAAATACAACGTTATGGTTATATTAGCTTCTAATTTTTGTAATTTGATTGATATTTGACGTAAATGGTTATAGATTTTGTAAGAGTTTATGGTGTGAAGGGAAGAAGACATATAACTATGGTGTCGTTGTTAAAGAAAGCACAAAAACAAATAGTTAGATTAGCTATTACAGAGTACTTGATGAAGTCATCCGAATACAATATCCAGATAATTCCAACTATATTGTGTACTTGTTCAACATTCAGTGATTTGATCATGTTCTGAATCAGGGAATCTAGACACTTACGATTTATGATACCATTGAAGTCAAAATGAGTAGATGATATGCAAAGTTTGATCCATTTGTTCTGGCATGCCAAGTTACCCGGGTTTAATACCTTTGATACCTTGGTAAAGAAAGGGATACAATTGATTGGACCATAGTTATGAAGAATAAACGAAGGAAAACTATTGAGCTACATAGTATTATAGAACCAATTAACCAGGAAGAATGTATGTCAAATTTTCACATTCAGGGCGGCACAAATGATGAAGTGTATGCTCTAGAGGATACCTTAGGGATTTTTGTAGAGGTTCCTCATGATATGGTTGAGGATGATGAGGAGACTGAAGAAATAAAATTATTTTTATCTTCAATGACGAGTTCCTCTAATGAAACTTACTAATAATGATAAGAAACTTTTTATTGGCTACTGCTACTTTTTTTCTTTTAGTTTTATTGATATAATTTTAGGCATAGCTGCTACTCTTATTTTACTTATCTTTTTTTTGACACCTTCTAGTGTTTACTTTTATTTTTGCTCATTATTATTTTTTCTGCCAGTACTAATGCCCTTCATTTGTTTACAAATTGCCACAAGAGGCATAGATGCCAAGCCAACTGAGAGACCCCATGTTAGGAAAACATTAGAGAACACCTACAGAAGCAGGAAGTGGAGAGCACTTTCTTCTGCTATTGCTTACTCCCTCGCCTGCTACTACCACATCTCCTACAACACTTACTTTCCCGCCTGTAGTTTCTTCGTCCGCTGCTTCCTCAGGCACTCCTCCACCTGATCCAACTACTGTTGTTGGCACACCTACTTCCTCACTTGTTGTGGCTGTTGCCGACACACCCGCTACCCCACCCACACTTCCCCACCCCCACCCCCTAAAGGGTATAATTACTGTCGTAGGATGCTCGTAAGTTATTTTTAACTTTATATGATGTTTGTTTTTCATTTTAATTGTTTTTGTATAACAAATTTTTTTGGTAAGCAGGTTCATTCCCTACAAGATACCGGTCACTTGCATTACAGAGATAATCCGGAGCAGATACAATGAGTTGTACCTCTCCTGGAAGCAGATCCCAACAACCACTTGTGACTTGTGGTTCAAAGATATTGAGGTATGATCATGTAATTTGAATCAAAATTGTACATTTAATTTATTTCTTTATACTAACACATGAATTATTTTTTACGCTGCAGAAGTCCTTCACCTGGCTCTCAGAGCACCAACACTATGATTTTTTAGATTCGTGATAGGTATTAGCTCGGTGAAATGTTTAGCACAACCCCCCGGAAGGGGAGCAACTTGCCTAGATTGGTGAGGAGCTCTAGGGTTAGTTGACCGCAACTTGCCTAGACCGCAACCTGTGCTTCTCCATGGGAGCTACGCTCGACATTGGAGGATCAGTGCCCCATACGGAGCACTACAAAAGGATGGTCAGCTACTTTTAAATATATAAAAATTGAATCTTTGATGTTAATATGTGGAGCTAATCAATCGTATATGCCACACAGACTAAGGAGTTGAGCTGTGAATCATCTATTGCAGAGCTCATAGGTGCCCGGGGACGCAACAGTGGGTCTCAGAGCATTCTTAACGGGTTGTTGTAAGTAGAAAAAAAAGAAAGTTAAAACATTACTTTAACTCTAAATACTCAAAGTTTTAATTAAACTTTAGTTTTAATTTTGCAGGAGGAGTTTGAGCAGCTATAGGAGAGGCGCTTGGCCACTTAGCCCCAGGCTTCATCTAGCAGAGTGGTAGTCGTTCTTCCACCGCACAATCCAAGTTCGAGCTTTGGACTTAGGCGACGGGGAATAAGAAGGAAGGTTTATGGATTGGGTATAAAGGGAATATCCTTCGAGGCCAAGATCTCTGATAGGCCAGTACTAAGTTCTCTGAGCTTCGCACAATCATATCAGGAGGATCTTGTCAGGTAGGTCGTTGCAATGAAAGAATAGCTTAGCCAGTTGCATGAGTAGATGCTAGAAGGTCAACATCGAGTCGAGGACTCTATAGTGCACGTGATAGAGACTTTAGCAGATCGCCGAGGCAACCGATCGGTGACAGACGTAGAGGAGGATGAGGAGGACAAAGAGAGAGAAGATGGTAGTTTCTTTTTATTTTTTTTTATTTGTCAGCATTATTTTGAACATTTATTGTAGAATTTTTTTATTAATTTATTATTTTTATTTGTGACAATTTGTAAGAGTATCTTATTGTTTTAATGTGTATTTGAGCTTTGATTTGTGTAATTATGGTTGGGATAAAATATGGTTGAGATGTGAATTTTTCATTGCGTGCAAGTTATGAAAATGTAATTGCTCTTTTTTTTTATTTACGTTTGCGTCTGATTTGCGTTCGTTAAGCGTCGAATAATCCGACACTAAATTGACAATAATATTCCTCAGTTCTTCAATATTTTCTACCGCAATCATTTGATGTTTTCATATGCAAAGTTCGATGCACGTGTAGACTAAACAAAGCTGACAATAATACGAAATCAAAACATACAAATACTTTGCATTGAAATCTTTTGATGCAAAATGGACGGAACTAACATATCGACCCCGGATTTACCCACATAAGAAATTGGATGTAAATCGGATGCAAATCCGATGATAGAGCTCAAATATTGTCAGATTTGGCTTTGATTTACATCTGTATGGCCAACACGAATTTACTTAATTCCCGTAGTGTATTGACTCTTTCAATAAAATCACTATTAAGAAATTTGTATTTTGATTATCCATATCATAGATCAACTTATTTGGGTTAAAAGAAATAACATCATTTGAAATAATTCATGTATTTTGCATGGATACTACCTAGAAAAGTTCATTTTGTTGTTAGACTAAAAGGTGGAAAATGAAATTTAAGACTGAGTTGTCTGATACATTTTGGTTCTCTTATATAGTCTGCACACTTCCTTCTTCGGCTTCATTATTTGTGTTTTTTGCATCTTCGCCTGCAATCTAATGTATAAGATTATAGTTTGCCATTCAAAGAAGTTCTTGTAGAAAGCATGTTGGCAGGCGAAAAATTGTCGCTCTTACGAACAACTGAGTGAGATGCTTGCAAGTGCTACTTCACCCAACAAAAGCTTTGGCAAACAGCAGATGAAGGTCCAACGTTTTCTCAAATGAAGCCTTTGTTGGCACTTTTTGATTGGACATGGCTCCTTCAATTTAGTTATTGGGCGGTTCCTTTATGATTGATTTGACTTATTTTTATGTACACCTCAAAGATAATAAATATGAATCTTAGCAACTAATTAAGAAGGTCGTTTACGTTGAATAAAAAATTTTTTTGAATGCGAAATTGCTTTTCTAACTCAGCTCCTTGGTAAAGTGTTAGATTTGAAAATTTTGACAAACTTCTTTGTTGAGAAAATTTAGGGCGAAGAAAAATAGGAATCGACACAAATCCAGAAGAACACGTAGGAGTTTACGAGATTTGACAAAGATGTTTAAATCGTCGGGAGCAAAGCGGCGACTCCCTTTTCAATATTCAGAAATGAGTACAAAATACAAGATTCAAAATCTCAGAGATTCGGAGACTTGCCTAGGATTATAAACAGAGATATATATAACTCTATAGTACATTATGTAATTACTTAAATTACCTCTGTACCAAACCACAGGGTGTTGCTTCCGCACCCGCAACTCACATAATGAAACTCCTCGATTGGACAAATCCTTTCACTCCACTCCGCTCATGGGCTCCGCTTCGCTCTAACATCTGTCTCATTTATGGTATATGAGTCATACCTAACAAATCTCCACATTAGTGAATTTCCAGCCGCTTAGGAAATATACATATACCCAACATTCTTCATAATGCAAAAGGTTTATTTTTTTCTAGTAACTTCACCTTTCTTCTCCTTCCTCTTTCACATTCCTTATATAATTTCGCTTTTTTTGGTTTTAAGAAAAAAAAAGATTAAAAATTTATAAGTTTTTCTTTGTTTTCTTTTTTTTCATTTTGCTGGGCGATTCAATTACTTGTGAGAATCTGAAGACCGTTAACTTTCTTGCCAATAGTTTCTAGCAGAAGGACAAAGCCCATTTCATTCTAATTTAAATCTCGCCATTTTTAAAATTCATCCATGAATGAAAATATACAGTGTCTCCACATAAATTAAATATTTCCAGCCATAATTTTCTGTAATTTAATGAAATGTTCATGCTAAATCTGCATAGAAAATTTTAAACCATTTCAAAAATTTACGTCAACCAAAAACCTGTTCGTCCATCATGGTTTTCTTTAATCAGCAGAGCAAATTTTCCTCTCTCAAAAATATGCCAAAAAAAATGCTCATGAAGAAAAAAATATAAACTCATATGCCAACTATCCGACGAACTGCAATATTCAAAAACACAGAGACGACAATGTTCACTAGGAGGAAATGAAGTTATCTCCAGGAAGTTGGCATGTCAGATCTGTTCTTTTCCAACTTTCCAAAACTTCAGTTTTTCCTCTGAAGTTCCTTGTATTGAATCTGTAATTAAAATGATCATCTTGTACTGAGGGCATGGAGCGTGGGAAGCATGTGTAACCACTATCTTTTGTCTCCATTATCGTTATTTTGGTCCCCAACAGAATTCCTGAGGGGAGTGCATAGCATCTATTAAGGAGCGATGAGGAAGTAATCAGAGAATCGTCCCTGTAAGCTTTTTCTGTGTAGCTGCAGATAAGAAACGAACAGAGAAGGAGAAAATGGAGAAGCAGATAGGTAAAGCAGATATTGCTAATATTTCCATACTAGTGCTAACTTTAGGTATAGGTAGAAGGTATGTAAGTGAAAAAGAGTATGTAATGATGTGTTGATAACAGAAAGTTGGTTGAGATATGGTGCTGTTCTTTTCCAGTGAGTGGAGAGTTATTCTTTATGATCCCCCCCCTGAAGCTGACGATTGGTTCTGCTACTTCATGGGGTGTTGGTGGTAACTTGGTGAAGATGCAAATACTGATTTGGGTGTAATGGCTTGAGCAGATGTATTATCACAATGTATATTCGTGGGAGATGGTGTGGGGATTTGAAATCTTGGAGAGGTTGACGAAGCCAGATGACATCTATGGTGGCGATTGCTACAGCATGATATTCAACCTCAGCAAAGGAACGTGCGGCTGTTGGCTGTTTCTTAACTTGCCATAAGATGAGGTTGTTACCCATGAATGAGTAGTGACTTGTAGTAGAACGGCGGTCATGAGGGTCACCTGCCTAGCTGGAGTCAAAATATATTTGAAGAGTTAGGGCGCCTGGTGTGATGGGAAAGCCTAGGTCGAGGGTGCCTTTGATGTAGTGGAGAAGCCACTTCAGTTGGTGGAAATGAAGGCTTCAAGCCTGTTGGAAGTGTTGGGATAAATGTTGATAGCGTAGGTGATGTCTAGACGTGTAATTATTAGGTGCTGGAGAGATCTAATGAGTTGTCGGTAAAGTAGGTAGGGCTGATTGAGTTTGTTGGGAGGGCATTTAGAGGAGTGTATGGGATTTGGTGTGGTTTTGCAATCGACTGGGTCGGCTTGGTTGAGGATGCCCAACACATAAGGTGTTTGATGAAGAAGCATACCTTGATTGGTGTGAATATAGTGGAAATGACGTGAAAAGTGGAGACAAAACCACATTTTCTTTGTGAATTTATGCTTCAGCTTAGTTAGTCCTTCATCTATAAAGTTGCAGATATTATTAGTGCTGAGAATGTCATCCACATTGAGTAATTGGTAGAGTGTGGTGCAGTTGATGTGAAGTGTAAACAAAGAGGAGTTGACTTGTCTTTTGCAGAATCCGAGTTGGAGGAGATAGCCTATGAATGTATTAAACCACTGACGAGGAGCTTGTTTGAGGTCGTAGATGAATTTCTGAAGGGGACATACATGCTTGGCCTGTTGGGTGTCCAGGTGGTCGAGAGGTTGTTCTATGTAGATGGTCTTCTGGAGTTCGCCATGGAGAAATGCACTGCAAACTTTGAGCTGATAACCTTCCACTAATGATGGACAACAATGGTTAAAAAGAGGTGGAAGGTGGGATGTTTCACAAGTGGGTTGTTGGTGTCAGTGAAATGCAGTCCAAATTTTTGCTAATAACCACGTGCAACGAGTCCATTTGTACTGAGTGATGCTGCCATCGAGGTTGCGCTTGATCTGATATGTCCATTTGTTTCTCTAGTGCTAGAGATGAGTGTCGATGGATTTTGTGCTGCCATCGAGACTGCCTAGAACGATCTAATGGACTGGTGGAAAGATGAGTGTCCAAGTAGCTTGTTTCTCTAGTGCTGAGAGCTTTTCTTGCATGTCTTGTACCCAATGTGGAGAGTGTTTTGCTTCCTGCAACATTAGTGGTTCATAATCATGTGTAACAAGATGTAGATTGAAGATGGATTTTGGTCTTAGTGAGCTCGTTTTGTATCGAGTAAGCATTGGGTGATTTGGAGGAGCGATAGAATTGATAAGTATTGGAGAGTTTGGGGGAGAGAAGGTCGAGTAGGTGGAGTCTAATTGTACCTAAGCTGATGTGGGAAAGGAGTTTGCATGATTGGTTCGGTTGTTGGTCAAGAGGGAGTGGAATTAGATATGGGGATGATAGTGGTATGAAGGAGTTTAAAAGGAGGTTGGTTTGGATTGTATTTTGTAGGTTTTTGGTAGTTTGGTGTGTGTAGTTAAGGATAGGAGTGTTCATTAAAGGTGACGTCCAGAGAGAAAAGAATTTTTTCATTGACGGGGTTGAGGCATTTGCAACCTTTGATATTGTCGACTGAGAAATATGTGCTGAGCCAAATGTTATTCTAGTTTGTTGTCGGTATGTGGAGGAAAACATGGGAAACAAGCGCATTCAGTGTAGTCAGGTGATTTGTTATCAAGAAGTTGATATGGTGAGGTTTGTTGTGTATTTGCAGAGGGCATGTGGTTGATTAGGTATACGACCATCAATATCGGGGTGGTAGATTGGATGTGGACATGAGTGCTTTGGCAGTTTTGAGGATGCGGCGCTACTTCCATTCGGCTTGGCTGTTTTGTTCCGGTGTGTGGGGTGAGAAGAATTGATGGATAATTCCTTTGGTGATTAGGAAAATGTCAAATTGGCGGTTCTGGTATTCACCTCCACCGTTGGATCATATGCACTTTATGTGTGTATTGAATAGATTTTTAGTTTGTTGTTTAAAGTTTATGAAGTGGGTGAACACTTCCGATTTGTGGGTCATGAAATTAACCCTAGTATAGCATGTAGCATCATCCACAAAGATAACATGGAGATAGAAGCCTGGATTAGAAATATGTGGGGAGGGTACTTATATGTCTATATAATTAAGTTACAGTGGTTTGTAGGTATGATTTTTACAAGGGAAAAAATGATAGTCTATGTATCTTAACTATAAGACATGAGTTGCAAAATTAAATGGATTTAGGAATACATAAATGTGGTTGCTTTGTGGAAATAATGTGAGGACTTCTTTGTGATGTGACTGAGTCAAGGATGCCAAAGATCGGTTGAGGTGAATCTTGAGAGCATAGCTTGTTTGGGAATGGGAACTGGTTAAAGTCCGTCAAGTTACGGGCCTTAGAGGATTTTTTGTCGAGAGGTCTGATTTTGAATCTTGTAATCAGTTTTTTCAAAGAGAATGATACAATTGTTGTCAGTGGAAATTTGGGAGATGAAGATAAAATTTTGTATAATTTGAAAGAGCTTGCAAGATGGAGTTGGAAGTATGCCCGTGCTGGAGTGTTGTATGGGTATGATATTACCGTTGCCAACGAAGAATTCGTCGTGGCCACGATATTGCTCGGCTTGGTAAAGGGCGTTAAAATCAATGGTGAGGTGGCTGGAGGCACCCGTATCCAAGTACCAATCCTAGTTTTGATTGGAAGTAATGAGAAGAGCCGTGTGTTCCACGGGCTTGGTAGGTTGATAGTTTATATTGAATCGGTGCCAACAGTGAGATGCTCTGATACCAGTAATAAATAAGATCAATTCAGGAATCCTTCTATCCTGGATTTATGGTACATATTTTAATATTTAGTATACAGCTACACTGGGATTATAGATATAAAATGTCCACCTTGAGAAACAATATTGTTATCCCAGGATCTTCTTAGCTTGATTTGCAAGATAGTGGTCATTTTATTAATGGCTTGGTGGTTTTAAGCCTGAGATCTTTATTCATCTCTAAGCCTGGCAAAGAAAAAAGAAACTTCATTCAGGCTAGTTTATTGGTCCCCCTCCTCTCTTTCTAGTCCAACGCTAGCACATGGTAATCATTTTCCCCACAATGTATCCGGGTTTCTGATGCTAAAATGTTGAATAGCAACATGATTTATGGCATTTGTAGTGACCATCACTGTCGAATCAAACCTGCTGTCTGAACAAAAAACTAGCATAATTGCTATAAAGCATATTCCACATAAAGCAATATATGCAATTTTTAGGAACTCTAAGAATTTGATGAAGATGTTTCTTTAATGATTGTTTGAAAAGCCATTTTGTGCATGACCTTAGTGATGTTAACTCAGTGGCAACAGGCTTCTAATAATGATATAAGCTGCGAGAGTTGTATTCCAAGCCATGCATTATAGCATATCGATTTCAAAACCACGACTGCTTCGAAATTTTGGTTTTATGAAACTTTCATTTAGCTTATTGAATGATTTCAGAAGCACTGGGAGTTTATTGTTGTTTTAAATAAACTGGTTGGGGTGAAGTTGCTGAACATAGGATATGGAGCTATGCTCTTACGCGAATTTGAAGGGTTTCTTAATGAAAATCTCTTAGCCCACTAAAATGTATAACTAAAAACTATTTGAGAGGAAAAGAACTTCTACGGAAGGAAGATGTAGACACTTCAAAACTTATAAGTAGAGATATATGTTCAATTTCAATCATTCTGTATTATATATCATTATGTATGTATGTATGTATGTATGTATGTATATTGTTGTGAGATATGTACTTCCTGACATAGAAATGAAAACGCAAAGAACACAAGCAAACATAAATCGTTTACGTGGTTCGATCCAACTAGATCTACGTCAACGAGAGGGAATCAATCAAATAGTTCACTAAGGCAAAAGAAATGGAGAATACATAGCTTATACATAGAGATGAGCCCTCATCTTTCTTCTATCGCCTCCCTCTCAAGCGACACCTTGATACAAGGCCTCAAGATGCTCTCCTCCTCTCTAGCTCTTTAGTTATTCTCTCCTCCTTTGTGGTAGCTTAAGATCTCTTCCCTTTCTCTCCTAAGCCTCACACCATCTCTATTTATAGAAATAAAAGAGTGGTAGGTGGGAGGTAGGTGAGCGGTACCACATTACAAAAGTGTCCTTTTACCTTAGTTCATTAATTGGGGGTCAAAATAACAATTCTCCACCTTGACCCTCAATTGAGAAGCTTTGAAGTAAAGATTTCCTCCACCTGACCCCTGAGAGGCCCTCAGCCCTTGGTGAAGTTTGCTAAGTCCAGACAGTGTCTGAACTTAGATGTCGGTAGCAGCTTAGTGAGCATATCGGCAAGATTTTCTTCAGTAGGTATCTTCTCCACTACTATTGAACCCTTGGCGACAACATCCCCACAAAATGAAGCTTTATATCTATATGTTTGGATCTTTCATGAAATACCTGATTTCTGATTAGGTGAATGGTGCTTTGGTTATCAAAAAACACATTTATCACCTTCTGATGTATCCCAAGCTCTTCAGTCATGCCCTTTAGCCACATAGCTTCCTTGATTGCTTCAGTCATAGCGATTTATTCGGCCTCTATTATTGAGAGGGCCACAACGGATTGGAGGTTAGAATTCCAACTGACTGCGGTACCGAAGACAGTGAAAATGAATCCGGTCAGTGACTTCCTGGTGTCAATGCTTCTTGCATAATCAAAGTCCACGTAACCAACAACCTTTTTTTATTTATCTTCCTGTCTTTAAAGAGTAGACCCAGGTTTGTAGTGCCTCTCAGGTACCTCAGGATCCATTTTAGTGCTTCCCAGTGAGCCTGTCCTAGGTTTACCATGAACCTGCTTATAATGCTAACAGCGTAGGCCAAATCTGATATGTTGCAGATCATCCCATGCATGATGCTACCAACCCCGCTGGCATAAGGGACACTCTCCATGTACCTTTTCTCATCTTCAGTATCTGGTGCTTAAGAGTTTGGCAATCTGAAGTGTTGGCCAATAGGTGTTGCAACCTGCTTAGCCTCATGCATGTTGAACCTTACTAGAACCTTTTGAATGTATGACTTCAGAGACAAGAATAAGGTGTCATTTTTCCTATATCTAGTAATCTCCATCCGTAGGATCTTTGTATCAGGTCCTAGGTCCTTCATGTCAAATTCAAAATTGAGCATACCTTTGATCTTTTGGATTTCCTCCCTGTTTCTGCTGGCTACTAGCATATCATCCACATAAAGAAGCAAGTAGGTACTTATTTCACCGTCTTGCCACTTCATGTACACACAACTGTTGTAGCTACATCTGACAAATCCAATCTTTAGCATGAACTCATAAAATCGTTTGTACCATTTTTTGGGGCTTTGTTTCAGTCTATACAAAGCTTTCTTCAACAAGCAAACTTTGTCCTTTGTCTCAGGTGTGTAGTACCCATCTAGCTGATCCATGTAGATAGTTTCTTCAAGCTCTCCATGTAGGAATGCCTTCTTAACATCTAGCTGCTCTAATTCCAAATTGAATTGAACCGCTAGTGCTAAGACTATCCTAATGGAGCAGTGCTTCACGATGGGCGAGAAGATTTCGTTGAAGTCGATTCCTTCTACCTGAGTGAATCCCTTTGCAACGAGTTTAGCTTTGTACCTAATCCTCTCAATACCTGGCGTGCCTTCCTTCTTCTTAAAGGTCCACTTGCAACCAACCACTCGTTTGTTCTTTGGTCGATCCACAAGTTCCCAGGTTTTGTTCTTCATCAGAGAAGCCATTTTCTCATCCATTGCCTATTCCCACCCGAGTCTTTCCTTGCTCTTTAGGGCTTCCTTGTAGTTGCTTGGTTCTGCTTCTTCTATCTCTTCGACAACACTTAAAGCATATGAGATCATATCTGCATGGCTGTATCTCTCTGGCGGTCTAATAGTTCTTCTTTGTCTGTCCCTTACCAAGTTGTAGTCATCATATCTTCTTTCTGGCTCTTCTTGGTATTTATTCTTCCTGTCTGGGCAGTTCCTCTTGAAATGACCATCCTTGTGACAATGATAGCACTTGAAAGATCCCCTTGATGACTGATTCCCACCATCCTTGCTTGACCTTGATCTGTACTGACCATTTCTTGAATCTTTCCTGTCCGATCTTCCTCTGACAATAAGACTGTCTTCGCTGACTTCCTTGTCCATGTCATGCTTCCTCTAAAGTTCTTTGGCTCTAATCAAAGATTGAACCTCCTCCAGAGTAATAGTCTACACCCTTCCGTAGAGCATCACATCCTTGAAATGCTCGTAGCTCTTAGGAATAAAGCTTAACAACATTAATGTCTTGTCCTCATCGTCCATCTTGACGTCGATGTTCTTAAGGTCATCGATGACTTTGTTAAACTCGTCGATCTTCTCTGAGACGGATTTGTCTTCATGCATCTTTAATGAGTATAGGCATTGCTTCAGAAAGAGCCTATTAGCCAAAGACTTTATCAGGTAGAGTATCTCGAGTTTGGCCCAAAGTACTTGAGTCGTTGTCTCCCTCGACACCTCCCTCAGAACTTTGTCCCCCAAGCTCAGGATTATCAAACTGTGGGCCTTGTCCAGTATGTTGATCTTCTCCTTCTCGGTCATGTAGGTCGGCAAAGCTGCCAACCCTTGCAAGGCTTTTGCAACACCCTGTTGAACCAATAGAGCTCTCATCTTTACTCTCCAAAGGCCGAAGTCGTTCTTCCCGTTGAATTTTTCAATGTCGAATTTGGCGGAACTCATTGTCGTGGCTAGGATTTCTTCCAATGAATTCCACTTGCTGCCCTTCCAAGAACTAGGCTGAAATCACCAAAATGCTGTACTATTGTATAACAACTAAAAGTTTTCAGCCTAAACCTGCCTTTTAACTCCTTGCTGTCCAAGAAATTCTCACCAAATTTCTTACCTTCCCCCCGTGAACTTCACTGCCTTCGCCAACCGAACGAAGAACTCTGATCCCTTCTGGTAGAGATCACACCAGTTCACCGGAGAAAACTTCATGTTCTGTGCTCGTGCCTCCTTCCCGCAGGCATTCCTCTGCGTCCAGTAGAACAAATCAGGAATCCCTCCTCTGCCTCTCTCATGATAATAACTGCCTCTCCAGAGCTGTCGCGCCTCGCCAAACTGCTCAGGTCCTCCTGCTTCGCGAACTCCCAAACAAGGAACTCCTCGAACCCTTCTATGTGTGATTTCCGCCTCTTCCCTCTGACCGAGCTGCTCGCAAGACCGAACTCCTGCTCCGAAATCCTCTGCTGACAGCCCTATCGTAAATTTTTGGCTCTCGCTCGCGGACTCTTCCTTCTCCGTCTTGCCGAACCGCACAACCTACGGTGTGAATCCAGTTGATCAAAGCTTCCACTGCTCACCGAATATGTCGCGATTCAGCTGCCTGTGACGCGATCTGCTTGCTACTCTGTTCGTGAATGCCAAACTCCTCTTTTTCGTAGCTGGCCGCGAATACCTTTACGCAGACACATTTAGCTAAGAAGTATGGATCTTCCCACAGATGACGCCAATTGTTGTGAGACATGTACATCCTGGCATAGAAATGAAAACATAAAGAACACAAAGAAACACAGATTGTTTACGTGGTTTGATCCAACTGGATCTACATCCACGAGAGGGAATCAATCAAATAGCTCACTAAGGCAAAAAATGGAGAACACATAGCTTATACATAGAGATGAGCCATCATCTTCCTTCTATGACCTCCCTCTCAAGCGACACCATGATACAAGACCTCAAGATGCTCTCCTCCTCTCTAGCCATTCTCTCCTCCTTTGTGGTAGTTTAAGATCTCTTCCCTTTCTCTCCTAAGCCTCACACCCTCTCTATTTATAGAAATAAGAGAGTGGTAGGTTGGAGGTAGGTGAACGGTAGGTGAGCGGTAGGTGAGATGTGGTAGGTGAGCGGTAGGTGAG
>NEWO01000368.1:293432-312220 GCA_003013225.1 Phalaenopsis aphrodite | reverse complement strand
ATATATATATATATATATATATATATTTAAAGGGTGTTATTTGAGCATATCACTCCCCATATGTGCTATCTGTCCTCGTAGGGATCGAACCTGGGTCATGGAGGTCTTACGACTGACAACGCAGTTGCCTACCAACTTGCGGTATCAAATATGTATATATACAAGTTCTGAAGTCCTGAATAAATATAAATGTAAATATGCTTTATAGCAATTATGCTAGTTACCATGTGCTAGCGATGGTAAGACCTCTCTAGCAAGAATCCTCTAAGGTTATATATCCTACGTCCATAACTTATATGCATATGCCGATACAAATTGGGCTAGTGACAACGATGATAGAAATCAACCACAATTTTTTTTTTGCATTTACCATGGGTCCAATTTTATCTCCTGGTCTTCCAAGAAAGTTCTAGCCATAAAAACACAACTTTTCATTTTATTTTTTGGAATATCATCAACCTCTTTATCAAGGATACTATTAATGAATTCAACATCAAACTTATGAAGCTTATTTACAAGCTTCAACATGTCCCATTGATCATTATTCCAAAGTTCATTAAGCATCAAATTAATCTCACAAGGGCCACCATAGTAATCAGCTAATGACCCATTGCCTAACTAGTCCTCATTCCAAAATGACCATCACCTTTGCCAATATCCCAACAAATAAGTGTTTCATAAGTAGCAACCACTTTTAACATATCTTTCCAAATGAAAGAGTCATGTTTAGTATGAGAAACCTTCAAAGAGTTACCATTATTACATATCTAGCATGCAAATGCTTAGCCCATGAAGAATTATTAGCATGAATACAATACCAAAGCTTCATGTAATTAACTTTCATAGTATCTTAATGTTAGACTAGCGATTAAGAAAACACCATACAAAGTATTTTAAGGAAGAAATATAGGATTGATCATTTACATGTATTTATATGTATTTATATGAAATGTTATGCTCTTTATAATTGGAAAATATATTGAAGAAAATTTGATAATAAATTTAGTAATAAAATAATTTTATGTTATACAGATGTCGAAAGTTCTTTTAAAGATTTTAATAAAATAATTTTTAGAATAAAAATTAATTCATATAATCTTCAATAAGATTTTAGTCAACCCCTTAAAAACTATATATTAAAAAAAAAAAGATATTAAAAAAAAAAAGAAGTACTTAAAAATAAAAGAAAGATTACTCCTTACCAAAATAATGAAAATTTTTAAAGAGTCGCTTTAGGAAATTGGTTATAAAGATCCATCCTCAAGAATCAAACCTAATGTAAATATTGTGGAGGTGGATCATTTAACATTTTTATCAAAAGTTGAGCTTAAGGCAATTGATGAAGCATTAAAGGATAATTTTTGGACTATAATGATGCATGTTAGGTTAAAACAATTTCTCTAAAATGTTGTATTAGAGTTAGTTTAAGATCCCAAGATCAAGATATAATTAAAAATTTAGAAATAATTTAGATGACTTTGATAGTATTATAAAAAAATAAGGCTAGGAAATTGCACAAAGGACCACAAAAGTAGATGTAATAAATTTTGAGAAATCATTTGCACATGTAATAAGACTAGAAGTAATTAGGTTTACGGTTAGTATATACAAGCTTTAAAGATTTTAAACAATTTTAGATGAATGTTAAGAGTACATTCTTAAATTGATTCACTAATAATGATGTTTTTTTACACCTAAAGTTTGAAAATTTTGATGATTAAGATCATGAATATAATTTTAAAAAAATAATATATAAATTGTAGCAAGCTTAAGATGGATTGAGTTCATTCTTAGCTAATCAAAATTTTAAATAGAAAAGAGTATATGCAATACTATATATTGAATGTATAATATATTATATTATCATTGTTTAAGTTTATATAAATGATATTTTTTTTAAAGAAAAAATTAATCTTTATGTCATGTTTTCCCAACAACTATAAAAAAATTATTCAAAAAGAGCATGACTGGTGAACTCAATTTTCTTAAAGGTTTCAAAGTAAATAGCACATGAATGACTCATTTATTTATCAAACAAAATAAACTAATGAGTTACTTGAAATATTTGACATGAAAATATTCAAATCTATTATAGCTCCTATGAGCCAAATGAGAAAATTTGGTCAAGATGAATTACAAAAATTAGTTGATCATAAGTCCTACATAAGTATGTTGATTACTACTAGTAGAGCTGATAATATATTTTTCTTTGCATTTGAGCTCAATTTCAAGCTAATCTAAAAGAATCTCAAGTTATGGCTATTAAGCATATTATTTTCATAAACATGTCTAGGATACGACTATGGTATGTTTTGTGACTTATTTGTTTATTCTAATGCTTGCTATGTTGTTTCTAGGTTTGTTCATCACTTGTATTTTGATCCTATATAAAGTAAAATTTTCTGGATTTATCTACTATAGAAGCTAAGTTCATAACTACAAATAGTTGTGTTGCCAATATTATGTCTAAAAAATTTAATTAGAAGATTATATAATTATGTATGAAGATATTTTATTCCAATGTGATAATATGAGCACTATTGGTTACCCAGAAAAATATAATTTAACTCACACAAAACAAACATATTAAGGTTAAAAATCAATTTATTGGAGATCATGCATATTAAAGAGATGCAAACATAGAATTCATTGAATAATTTTTCTATTAAATTTTGATGAATATAATAGAATTGATGCGGAAAATAAAATTTAATATATCTATCACAATTTCAAAAAAAAGTTAAATAATCATTAAGAATATAAAATATTTTATGTAGAAACTCCTATACCTAACTCACAAAAAGACTTTTTTATATTATATATAAATATGCTTAAAATGTATAAAATAGAATTTTGTATGTTTTCTCAAGTATTAACTATGTTTTTTTATTGGTTGGTTGGTTGTTAGAGCTTAATTATGAGAACTTTTACAAGTCATTGGAGCTTCTTTGACTAATCATGTTGTAGCCACAGAAAGAGTAATTTAAGAATATAGTGTATACATTATGAGCATATTTTGATAGACTATAAGAAGACGTTGGTCGAGTTGGGTATGGAACAAAAAGCTCATGAAAATATTTTTACTCTCCATCTCTCTCAAATTCTATTTCAAGTAATGTATTTTCTTAAAATAAATCTTAAATGATGATCCAAATGTCTCCAAGGCTTGAGCCCATGTAAAACCACATCATTGACAAAAATTTAATTTTTTTTCAAGAGACCATTAATTATATAAGTTGGCTTCTGTGTTTTTAAGTTTTGATATATATATTTTCTAAGATATAAAATAACTAGATCATTAAATTCACTATTAGATTTTTCTTACAAATATTTAAGAGATTGTTTAAATTCTCAATAATAACTTCTAAGCATAGCTTTGAGTTTCTCTTCTCCATTAAAGGGAAGCATAATTTTTAAGAGTTTTATTTGCTCCATGAAGGAGAGAATCATGTGGTGGTAAAATCGAGATAGTAGAACCAAGATGATGGAGGTTTAAGTGAGAAAATGTTGTAAATTTTTTGTGTGCTTTCTTTTAAAATTTATTTACTTACATTTATATTCTTTCTTAATCTACTTATACGACATAAATAAAAATTTAATTCTACACACATTTAAATAAGAATAATATTTTTTTTAAGAAAAACACTAATTAACCCTATTTAGTTGCATACCCATCACTAAAATCATATCGAAAAGGTTCATCTTAAGAGATAATGGTGTATCAACCATCTTAAAAAATATTTATCAAATGTATTAGAAAATTGATTAGAAAGTTTGGAGGTATAATTTGATATCATAGTAATTAAGTGCAACTTTGGTGAAATGGGAGGCTCATTAATGCTTCACATGGAAAAGGTATGTCTAAACCACTTAAAAACTTCAAGAGCATATAAACGTACGACCCATAATAAAAAGAGTTGTAAATAAAGAGATTAATATAAATAATATCGTTAAAAAAAGGTTTATGCTCATTTTGATAGATATCCAAGGTAGATGGGCCAATAGCTAAGCCCTGCATTTTAAACTGAATGCTTAAAATTTTTTTGTTTGGGAAAAAGGTTATCTGTAATCTTTAAAACTTGTTTTATTAATCTTTCAAATTTTTTGAATATTTTATTATATGATTCAACAATATTAAGCTAAGCTAAAAAATTCTTCACCTTCCTTTATCAAAACTTGAACTATAGTTTCTAACATAAAAATATATTATATGTAGTCTAGATTTTAGTTTATATTGAACAGTATTTTTGTTTTCAAATTTACTTCATCTCTACTTGTAATAGAGTTTTTTTCTTCCTAAATATGTGTCCATTTTTAATAGAAAATTCTAATAAATTTTATTCTTGTACATCAATTTTATTTTACGAAGCTTGTTCTTTGATAGAAATCTGTGCTTTTAAAATAAAAAATGCCATCTAATTTTTATTCCAATTAAAAAAAAAAATATTACATGATATATGGTGAACATTTTATAAGTTTCAGTTTTTATCTTGATATTGTAATTATTTAGTGATCGAAAGAGATCTATGATTGAAAACATAAACTAAGAAGTAAACAACTTTTAAAACTAAAACTAAAACTAGAAAGATGAAATATGAAAAATGCAAGGCTAGAAAAGCCTACGATTTTGTCCCAAGCTATCCTTTAGTTTAGCTTACTTTACCTTTTTCAAATGTTCTTTTAATTAAAAGAGCACAAAACATTTATGCATTTTTTTCTTTTTTTTATAAAATTTTTTATACAAATTTAAAAAGGGTTGCTTACAAAATAATGAAATACAAATTTTAAAACTTTTCTTGGAGTCTTTAAGTATATATTACCAACATCTTTCTATAAGTCATTAAAAAAATGCATAGTAAAATTTATCATAACTAAGCATCAAGAAAAATACATATTTAAATTTCATGTTTTTGAAATATATTCAATAGGTTAATTTCTAACTAAGGGAATTTAAAAAAATTGAAAAAGCAAAGCATATCGATTGTATTCAAATTGCCTTGTTTATGGAGTATATGACATTTTATGGGTTGAAATTCTTTGTGGAGAAGTTCCAAAGTATGATTGCCCATTTTAGAGTTGTTGGGGGCTCTTTAAAGTTACTATTTTATAGCTTTTTTAGGGCAAAAGCTAAGGGGTGGATTATTTTTCTCTGATACCATAAGATAAGAAATATTTTACAATGTATTAAATCATTCTTTAGTAGTGGTAAAATGCTAAATGATGGTAGAAGGGTAATAAAAAGTTAACTAATTTAAGATTTCTATATGAAAATTTATAGTAGAGAAAATTGTGTTCTTTGTGAAAATGGTTAAGTACCTATATATTTTTGATTTGGGATGTTATCTAACTAATGTTGGAGATTTAGATTAATTAAAATTGTGCTTATGAAGTCATAAGTTTCTAGTAAATTGATCATAATGACTAGAGTTAGGATTTTATGAAAAGCAAATGGCTAAATTATTCTGTTAGATTTACGTGACTTAAACCTTGAGGAGGTGGTGCAGACGAAAGAGAACAAGAAATTAGATAGAAAAATACATTTTAGAATTTGCAAATCTTAATAATATTTTATTCAAAAATCAATCTAGAAATACTAAATGAAGCATTAGCGAAATAGTAAGAGATACTGATAAATACATTGATTGCTTTCCTTAAAAATTCATTCATGGAATATAATGGCATCCACTTCATAAATGTTCATTATTTAAAAATAATAATAATATCATGTAAATTTAAAGGGTTTAATTAAATATTAGATTGCTTATGCTAAGACCTTAACATAACTTATTTATCTGATTCAAAATTAATTTTGTAATATTTAAAATAGTCATTAAAACCTCATATTTCCTAGCTCCTAGATCATAATGAAATTCAATTAGTGGAAAGCCTTCTTGCTTATTGTATATGATTCATTCCTGAAAATTATATTATGTTCTTATCTATTTTTGAGGCAAAAATCCTTTTGTAATGTCTTGGTTCCTCTCTAAGCACTTATCAAATAGTAAATCACTTTTATTTTGGAAAAGTGTGCCTAACTAAAATTTGATAATTTTAATATACATTTAAATAATATAATATTCTTAATGTGTAAAGGGTCAATATACAATTAAGCTGTTTTAGGGCGACCCTGGTCTTTTAGGACTATATGCCTCTATTATTTCTAACATATTTGATTGAAACTCTTTTATGTTGAATTAGCACTATTTTAATCCTTCATTAATTGTATTTATTTTTATGTAACTAGTTGTTATTTTTTGAATTTGACATCTTAATTCTGACAGTTACTCATAATAGTTAGATACCTAATGTGTGCGTACATTAATAAATCAATAAATAGAAAATAAGCTTCTAATATTGACTGTTATTCTTATCATCCCAACTATATGATGATCATAAAGATTGATCATGAAAAAAAAGTGAGTGATTGACTATGTCTTATGTTTTAAAGTTGAAACCCATCAAGCAAAAGTTTGGATCTAAATAACTATTTTGTGTGGTTCAATTCACCCCATATTTAATTGTTTGTGTTAAATGAGTGCATGGACTAAGCTCCTTTGAATTTGTCACCTTGTTTTCAACGAATATGTTGAGCTTCGAGCAAACACAAATAATCAATTGAAATAAGATTGTATGAGCTGAGAATTTGAATTCTATTCTTATTTTTCTTAAGATAATTCAATTTGCATCAAGTATAGCATAGTCTTGTCTGGTTTGGTATTTAAAATAACAATGTTCCCAGCAAATAAACCAACTGTTTTGGCTTAATAAATCAAAATCAAATAGAAAATGAGAAGCAGAGTAATATCAAACAGTCTATTTTTGGCTAGCCAAATCAATTATTCATCAGGTGCCACTAGAAATAAGTTTAAAAAGGATTAAGCTACATAGCTTAAAAATGATCACCTGAAGAGTTAGAAGAAGGGAGATTGAAGCAACAAAGAATGTTTAATCTTTTCATTTTCATAGCTTCCTTTGAGTGTCCTCGTTTATTTTACTACCTTTTTCTGTGAAGAATAACAAGGAACTTGGCAAAAGAATTATGCCATGAGAATGAGGCAAGGGAGGTGCTATTGTTATTTATTGATTTCATGGACCATGTGAGCCCAAACTAGTCACTAAAGCCAATTATTAGCTTTGCCTGCCTACGCAGATGAGCAAAAGCTTTAGTTTTGTAGAAAATAGAGATATTATTTGGAAATTTAAGTATTAGTGAATTATTATTATTTTTTTTTGCATTAGGTTGTCAGCCTTTCCAATTGATGTAAGACGGGGCTTTTTGTCTTTGGAAGATAAAAGGGCTGATCTTGCTTCATTACTTCTCAACCCAGCAAAGCCAATTTTGTCCTAAAAGCTGATCTTTTCAACAAAAAATCTTAAATTTAAAGAGAGGAAAAAAAAAAGCAGTTCTGGCTGACAACAAGTCATTGATGATTGGCATTCAGATATATGATGCAAACATTAGAAATTCTGCAACAAATAAGCTAGGTTTACTTTTTATGCAGGGCTCAGCTGACCATTTCTTCTCAAAACTAAATTTTCCTGCATGGCGGCAGAGGCTTGCCACACAGGCACTGGTTATGAGCATAAGCAGCTGCTGGAAATATGTTGAATGGCCTTTTCTGTGGAATCTGCCCACATAATTTATTAGCTCTGAAACTTACATGCCTAATGCTACTAAGCCCAGAAAATGTAGCAGGTATACTTCCTGTGAGCTTATTGCTTGAGATGTCCAGCCACAGTAATCTTACCATTTCACCCATCGTTGCTGGAAGAGCGCCCACAATTTGATTCCTGGAAAGATCCAGCTTCTCAAGAGAGGTTAAATTTGATATGCTGATTGGGATTTGACCTGTAATGCTGTTCTTGGACAGAACAAGATATGTCAGACTCGTTGCTTCACTGAATTGAGGCAATCTTCCTGTAATTTTGTTTCTTGAGATGTCAAGAGATTCCAGGATGCTGCTTGACTTTTGCAGAAAATCTGTCACCGAACCATAAAGCTGGTTTGAATGGAGATCAAGAGTAGAAAGACTATCAGGCAACAAAATCCCTGCTATATTTGATTTTATCTGGTTACCAGAGAGATTGAGCACCTCTAGGCTAGTCATGTTAGTGAGAAAATCACCAATATTTCCTGTGAGATTATTGTTAGACAGGTCAATTGAGCTCAGTAAATCTGCTCTTGTGAAAACTGGCAGAGTTCCTCCAATGTTGCAGCCTGCAAGTTTGACTTCTCTTAGTTCTTTTCCTTTTATCCAATCCTGGATAGAATCCAAATGCAAATAATTATAGGAAAGATCAATGGAAATTAATGATGGAAGCCCAATTCTGAAGCTATTTGGCAATCGATTAGAAAGCTCATTTTTTGAAAGATTAAGATACCACAGCTTCTGCAATCTCCCAAGAGATTCTGGAATTGAGCCTGTGAGAAAATTATTACTCAAAGATAGAGAATTCAGTGACTTGAGGTTGCCAATTTGGCTTGGGATCAGTCCTGTGAGCTTGTTATCACTCAATGATATATCTAAGACTTTGGGAAGACTGCAGAGCAATAAAGGCAAAACACCTGATAACTGGTTATTTGAAAGGTCAATGTATGTAAGATTCTGAAACTGCCCAACAAAACCAGGAATTCCCCCAGATAAATGATTATGGCTTATGTCGAATAACTGCATGCTATGTAAGTTTTGGAATGTGGAAGGAACAGTGCCAGTAAGTGAGTTCCTCCCTAGGTTTATTTGAATCAAATTTCTAAGAGACCCGAGGTTTTGAGGGATTTGGCCTTGTAAACGATTGCCACTTAGAGATAATTCTACAAGAGAAGTTAGCTTGCCAAGGCTTGAAGGGATGGGGCCTTCAAGCAGACTATTTTCGAGATAAAGCTGGGTGAGATGACCCAAATTTGATAAACTCTCAGGAATAACTCCATAGATCTGCTTCATTCCACTGAGAACCATCACTTGCAGATACTGGAGCTTGCCAAGGGAACGAGAGAGGGTACCTTTCATGTAAAGTGCTTGTCCTACACTTTGTTGAGATCTTTGAAGCTGCAACCTGATGACCCTTCCAGATTTAGGATGGCATTCTATGCCCTCCCAAGCCCTACAGCAGTCAATGCCTACCCATGAGGAGAGAATGCCGGTGGTGTCCTTCAATATTCCAGCTTTGAAACTGAGGAGAGCTGCTCTGTCTTCTTGAGAGCAAGTTGGGGGTTGAGCCATGAGATTTAGTGGGAAGAGAGAAAAGAAGAGGAGGAGGAGAGCTGAGTGGTGAAAAAACAAGTTTAAATTCATCATATTGGAAACTTCAGTAGTTATTTTGGGATTTGGGATGAAATTTGTTGAGTTTTGTGGAGCGAAAAAGGTGAAGAAAAGTGTGAGCGTGTTGGCTTCTAAGCGCGGGAAGAAAGGTCTGATGATGATGATGATGATGATGAAATGTAGCAGGTATTTATAGTGTGTCGGTGGGGATTACAGTTTAATTTTGTTTAATTTCCTTCACATGATCTTTTGTGACTTGGGAGCCTTCCAACACTCGCAGTTATGCTTCGAACGTTGGAGCGTTTGGAGTTTGAATTCTTTCTGTTGGCCTCAATTTTACAAAACCTTTTGAGAGAAGCAGGAAAAAAATTCTTTTCCTTGTTCTTTACTTTTTCTGTCGTTTGTTAAGCATGATTTTTTGTTGGCATTCTATTTTTCATTTTGTTGACTTACTATACTGAACTTTTTATTCTGACAAACAACATTCAAATTTCAAACTTTGCATATATATATATATATATATATATATATATATATAGATAGATAGATTTATATGTGGCCAATGTTAGGCAAAATTGGATAATAATGAGCTTTGTTTATTTTCAGATTTAAACGGAATATTTTCAGATCCCCACTATTGATGAAACGATGTTTTGTCCTTTTCATTATTAGCTTTCTTTGCTATAGTCCTTGGTGTTCTGTCATTTTACATTTCATAATGTATGGGGGTTAAGATGACCATGTTTATCCCTATTGTGTTTGACATTTTATCATTCATCAACGGCCATAATATATACCATCATTATTTTTTTATCTTAATGTTTCTATGATATTTCTTAATGTTTCTTATTGAAGATATAAAACCAAATAGTGTGTTCTAAAACTTTTTATTGCATAAATTTGAATCATTTCAAAACCTTTTCATATCACAATTGATCATTGTTTGAGTCTTACTGTTGATCAAGTCTTTTTGTGTCATATTTAAACATTTTTCGAACATATATGAATATTTGTTTAAACCGTACATCAATGCATATTTTTAGTCATATTAGAATATGTTCCAACATTTTCAAACACGGATCAAATAAAATTTGAAAATCATTTGATCTTGGTTTGGACATTGCTTAAATGCTTGTTCAAGTATTTGTGGCATTTTATGCTAACGAATGATTTATGAAAACTGAACAAATTATGAACATTATTATATTATATTGAGGAGAACGAAAATAAAAATAGGAAAATCATTGGATGTTTATTAAAAAATTGAGAAAAAAAATACTGGCACAAAAAAATGTCCTAAAAATGTTATATATCTTATATACAAAGTTGCGGAGATTGATAACAAAATTTTTTAGAGGCTCCTCATAAAGCGTGCACTTATTATATGATAATGAATATTGTTAATATGTTCGAAAACAATAGTCGGCATGAGGAATACTGATGCTGAAAAGTTAAGGTATTTTTGTATTTTTCTTGCAGGTACAACAGGTAATTGAAGTAGGGAAATCATAAGAGGACTTGGAGATGGGTGGTGCAAAGTGGCACTAGTGGGCGCCTAAGCACCGGACCCTAGGGCGGCTAGGCGCCTGTCAATGCCTTACCAACCCGACATGTTGGCGCATAACCCGAGAGGTTGGTGCTTAGGCGCCAACCATTAGGCTCCTATGCATTGCAATACTAGTGCCTAGGCACCAGACCCTTAGGGCGCCTAGGTGCCTAGGTGACTCGTCATTCCACAACAAACCGAGAGTATGGCGCCTAGGTGCCAGCCTCTGGGCGCATAGGTGCCTGAAACTACCTGGAACAGTTGCTACAGTTTGTGACCCCAAATGTAGGGTAACATGTGGGGAACATGTAGGGATGATGGAAATTTGTGGAAGCTATTGTAAAGTGTCTATAAATAGTAGAGGAATGCAGGCTTGAGAAGATTGATGCTCTTAGGAGTATTTAATGGGTTATGCTTGGAGTTCCTTGTTCCACTACAGGAGAAGAGGAGATTTTCCAATGCAGAGGCTCAAGGAATCAAGAAGTTTGCTTGGTGAGTAAACTTCTAGTTGTTTTAAAGGTGAAATTAGCCGAGTATCTTTCTATTGATTATTGTATTTTAGTTGTATCAAATTGTTAATGGATTTCTCTTTTGTTCAATGCAATTGTTTGGTGATTTCTGTGTGCTTCTTTGGCAAAAATTTAACATTTCATTGTGATGATTAAGAAGGATGATTGGAATGTGAATTGCTTGGTAATTTCTCTTATTTAAATGGTGATGATTAAGCATAAAATTTTAATTTACTTTTCCATTTGGTCAAGTGAATTATAAAAACTTATTGTGAATCATAAGACTTGAGAAAGTTATGGTAGAATCAACTATATTAATCACATTGAATTATCAACTGTAGGTGGATAGATCTTGTAGGGAGACGCAAATGTTAGGGAAATACACTTTGAAGGGATAGTTATAGAATTTAAGGAATTAAAGTCATTTCTATCTAAGCTTCTTTATGCACCCGGGAGAGGGTAAAGAAGATTGTTGCTCCTATTTATCACTAGTTTTTTAGTACTTACAACTTTACATTCCATGTAATTCACTTAACTCATTACATGGAAGAGCCTCTTAAGTATTTGATATCTTTTAATCCAAATTGTTAAAAGTGGGATTAATTGTGTAAGATTTAAATTTATTGTTTGTTTTAACACACTATGTTAGCTTTTTAAACTTAAACATTTTCAGCTTTTCAGGCTAAGACTTAAAACCAATAGGCTAGAACTTTTCCAAATGAAAATTACCACATTCCCTATGGGATCGACCTTCTGAACTTTCAAATCCGATATTACTAATACAGCAAGTGCACTTGCATGAACCTCGGTGTGTTGTAGAACCTGGAAGCGATATCTAGTTTTTGGCGTCGTTGCTGGGGAGAGACGGTGATTTGACTTAGGAAAGTTTTAGTTGAACTTCAAGGTCTTAGTATTGAAAACCTGTAGTGTTAAATATTTGTGTTCAATTGATTTTTCTATTTTTGAAAAACTAAGAAAAACAAAAAATATTTTTGTTTGGTTGTGAGTGACCTTTTAGTGTTAGGGATCTCTAGTTCGTAAATGCGTAGTTCAGAACCTACAAGACTTGTACCTTATGATTCTTAGCAAGAGAGAACTATTAGGAATATTAAAAAAACAAAAGAAACTTCAAGAATTTGTAGGAGAGATAGTGAACAATCCACAAAACAACTTAGAACTTCAAGAACCATTCCACTAACAATAAAATGCACATAGACCTTTAAGAGACTATGCTAATTTTAAAATTGATGAAATTCATTTGAGTATCCAAATCCTTACCGTAGAAGCTAACGAATTAAAACTGAAGCCTACTATTTTTCAAATGGTGCAGAATAATTAGTTTGGGGGAACCCCGTCTGAAGATCCAAACTAATATTTAACGAGTTACTTAGAACTCTGCGTCACGTTTCACTATAATGGTGTTTCCAATGATGTTGTTAGGCTAAAGCTTTTGCCTTTATCCTTGAGGGATAAAGCCAAAATGTGATCAAACTCATTAGCACCGAGATCAATTAGGACATGGAGTGCCTTAGCCTAAAAATTCCTAAAAACAACTAAATTGAGGAATGATATCATTTCAATTTGCCAGCATGATGATGTGTCTATTTATGAAGCTTGAGAGCAATTCAAGGAACTTCTTTGGAAGGGCACCCATCATGCATTGCCTGATTGGTTAATAATTCAAAATTTTTACAACTGGTTAGTATGTTCTCTTTTGTTTATCATTGATGCTACCACTGATGGATCGCTTATGTCCAAGCCATTTAATGAGGCCTATTCTCTGATTGAGGAGATGGATACCAACATTTTCCAATGACCTTCAGAGAGAGTGTAGCAAGTGTACATGACACGGACGTGCATTCAATTATAATATCTTAGGTTGTTACTATATCTAAGAAGCTAGACCAGTTAGGAATGAACCAACCTCACGGACCACAAACAATTGGGGAAAATTCATTTAGACAACTGATTTTTGCTGATGCTTCATCCCTTGAGACCTTAAATGCAATCAACAATAGGATGAACAACTCGTATTCCAAGTATGGCAATTCCAGCTAGAAGAATAACCCTAACTTTAATTGGAACAATAATCAACTAAATCCTTGCCCATGTTTTAATATTGGCATTATAAGTTATTAGGACACCTTTTTGTATTCATAACTGATTAGTACATTTTCGAATTCATAATTTCTTTTGGCACCTTTTCATATTCATAACCGTTTTTGACACCTCGTATTTATAACCGCTTGAATAAAAGTGTCTGGTGACCAGACAACCTTTTCACTTGGTGGATGGAAGCCTCTGGTTGGCTATAAAATGTTCAGATGACTGAAAGGTAATTAGTCGGCCTTTTCATGGAAAAATTCCAAGACGAGACACTTCTGTTGTCAGCATAAACTGGAATATCAGACAAAGGGTGTACCATCGTAATCTGGCGGGCAACCTTCCTTGTACAATGAGTTTTTTCAGAGGCTTGGAGAGACTTTCCATGAGGGGCCCATTTGTCATTTTGTGAGGTGCTCTCGAATCTGCAGAGAGAGCTAGTCATGAATGACTGCCCCTCGAATTGGGCTCCTTCTATCCCTTCGTTTTGTTGTCTTTTCGTTCAATTTGCTCAGAGCTCTGACCGAAGGAAACGACGTTTAATTTTCTCGTCTTTTAACTATCCCGATATAGTGTCCGCATCGGGGATGACCGGGGCTCGTATAATAGCCTCAGTTCATTCCTTTGTGTGTGTGTGTGTGTGTGTGTGTGTTATATATGACGTTGATGTTCATTTCGTTTAGTTAATGAGTTAGAAAATTTTTGTCCGAAGCTGACAGTCGCAAGATCCATAATTTAAATAATCATCAAACTGAATAAAAGCTGTTTAAACACCTTGATAGATTGATTCATTTCTTAAAATTATAGCTTATGTGTTTGAGTAGCAAAGAAATTTAATTTATCAGCGAAAAAGAAAATAAATTGGTGTCCTAACAATGTTAACTTAACTTCATTCATTTCTCCTAAGAAATTAGCACAGGAAAAGTCTGAAGGGTGCGTTTTATCACACAATGATTTTTTCTGCTACCCAGACTCCATAAAATCACATGGGCTGCTACATTTATGTTAAATACTTCAGATTATTTTGTTAGTGTCTTGTCTTTTTGTGCAACAAGCTAGAAGGTATAACATACCCATGCCTTCCCCATAAAATAATAATAATAATAATGCACGTCAAATGTAAATCAAGCAAAGATGAACTAAGAGGGCCAAGGTAAAGGTCACTATTCTATAATAATTATGAAGAGCATTAAAGATGGCTGATGTCCAAAAACATCCTCTTCGTCATTCCTTAGGAGAGATTATTACGTCAGGACACCGGATGTTACAAGGGTATCCAATTAAAATTATCTGCCTGTAAATATGGCCCACTAAAATGCACTTTTTTTCGTTATTTTTTAAGAAAGTGAGACCCACCATCTAAGTGGCTATTTTTAATTGGACACCAGACGCAAATTTGTGTCGAAAGTCTACTAAAATGCACTTTTGCAAGGAATGGCTCAAGGAGTTGTACCTCGATTTTCTTAAATTCAAAAAGTACATTATACTTTTAATTTTAATTTTCTTTTACGTAGTGAGTTATGTTAAGAACAAAATGTTTGAGTGATAAACGAGAAGTTCTGCCAAACTAAGTATAATTAAATTACGTAAGTAATAAAAGAAAAAAATTATTTAAAGGGCAAAAGATAAAAAAGAATTTATCAAAATTTAATCAACGGGAAGGAAATGCTAAATCAAGGTGTTAATCCACCAAACTTGTCCATCTTTTATGTTTGGCTAGATTCCCGTTTGGGGGCAGCTTGTAACGTTTTCAAAACGCCGTCTTACCGTTTGGAAACAGCTTATCCTAAAACGCGGTTGAGTTTTTACACTAAACGCAGGCCGTGGGTCGAACCTCACGGGTCACCCACGGGCCGCGTTTCAGGATAAGCTGCTTATCTGGATAAACACAAACTGTCCCGAACACATCCTTTGTAATCCTGATGATAACTGACGGGTTGATTTACACTATTTGGGGTATATTTCCCTTAGAAAAGTACTCTAAATCAATTGGGAGATCTGAAGAAATAAAAAGAGAACAATGTAAGGGGGGCTTTTTTAATAGGATTTGCGTCTTGATTTAACGTATATCTAACCAAACGTGAAAAATTGGGCACTCCACTAAATCAAACTTTTTATCAGTTTTGCATCTTTTCAGACTTAAATTCGGATTTATTAAATCCAAGAATTTTGGTGGATTTGACGGATTTAGCTTAGGAAGAAAGCATATCAAGCAAAATTATGTCAAACATGTCAAAATGATTTACTTGGATTTAACCTTAACTGCCAAACACTACTCTGGATTTAAGCTTAGGAAAAGAGGTTAGCAACAAAAGAGACCATAAATCTCACTGAGATTAGTACAGTAGCTAAATATTTACAGAACAAGTTTCCTATCTAATTGAAAGAATCAAAAGCATTGTATAGATTTATTTTAGCATAAATAGTTTTGTTACCTTCACTTTAATATTAAATTGGGTATGCCATTTTTTATCCATTAGATAGGTTGCTTGGTGGGTCTACCTTCACAATATTTTATGCATTTTACTGTTGGGGAATCGAAGTAATGGCAATATGGTCGATCATGTTAGAGGTAGTCTTGAAGATCTAAATGAATGTTTAGTCTAGAAGAAAGCTTCACTAAGGGGTAGGTAGATGAAGTTATTGAAATGGGGATGTGTGATGTTTGGTAGGGTAAGAGAGTGGAATTTGTGATTTATCAAATGGATTTAAATTTATAAATATAAATAATAACTTTTAGGTGTTAGATACATAAGTAATATTGTTTTCAATGGAATGTAAATAAATCCACTAAAAAATTATAGGTAAATTGATCACCCCTTAAAGACTTTGTCATTTGTTAGATTAAACACAAAATCATTGATATCATGAGCAAAAGAAGGTCTAATAAGGGAGAAATTATTGCATCCGCATGCATCTCTGCATGCGGTGTCCGATCATGACGGTCAGGATTATTTCCATTTTTTTTAAAAAAGAAAAAAAAAATTTAGGTGGGGCCCATCGAAATACATCAGGACCGTAGATCAGGTGATCTACGGTCCGGATCGGACACCGCACGCACGACAGTGTCCGATCCGCATGGAATAATTTTTCCTAATAAGGAGAAATTAGTGCAATGCGATAAGAATATAATTGGAGAGTAAATGAGAAAAAATTTGCTCCATAATTCATGGTCTTAGCTTAATTATAAAATAGCATTATATATCTAAATAGAAAAGAGAGTGCCATCAGAGGATTGAATCTCTTTAATTGTTTCATAATAAAAAAATTTCTTGATTTTCTAATACTGAAAGGCAAATCATTTACATCAACATAATGTTTTATTCTATTAAAAATTTAAGTTTAGAGGTGGATGAAAAATTTTCTAAAAACTTGAAATTTGTTTGTTCTCAAATGTATTTCAAATAAATTTGATTTTGATTTGAAGAAAAATGATCATTTATATGAAGTTATATTAGGGAAGTAAAATTTTGAGTATAGAAATGAGTAAGAGAATTTAGTTAAAATGTATAGTAATGAAGAAAAACTTAAAATTAAAAATGTTATAGTGTGGAATTGATAAATATTGTGTAACTATCTTTAGTAGGAGAAATTGTATTTTTGAAAAATGTAGAAGAATTAGACTTTTATTTTCAAAACTTAAATTTCTTTTATTAAATGTAATTTTCAAAAACAATTATTATGCTTTTAAGTAAAAAAAATATATATCAACTCTTTGCTTTAGGAAAGGAAGAGTAGAATTCAAAAACGTTAAAAGGCCTACCCAGATATATTAATTCTTGCCTGAAAAAAAATGGAAAAGAAAAGTTGAAAAAGGGAGGAGAAGCTTGAGGATACTAGTCTAATCAAAAATTGGTTTCACATCTGATCTTTTTAAAGTATAAGACTTCAGAAACTCTTATGCTTAAGGATATAATGTAGTAAGTAAAATTATGCTTAAAAAAATTTTTTAAGTGGAGAAGATAAAATGCCTAAGCTCTATATTTGGAAAATCTATAATATTTCTGAATTAGATAGGACCTCATAGTTTCAGACTTCTTTACATTAAAAATTTCTAAACTCTAAGTTGGTTTCATTCACTAATATTTTTTTCTAAATTTGACTATTATATTTCAACAACAAAATTTTAGAAACTCCTAAAGAAACTCATATACATAATTGACTTATTTAATTTTTAAAAGATTGAAGTGTCACTTTAGGACAAGTAAAATTTTAAGTTTGGGGGGTTTTGATACACCTAAAATATATAGTCTTTTTGTACACATTTTTATACCTATTTTTAAGATATTGCACTTTAATAAAAGGTATTTGTGTGTTTTTCTTTTAAGTACAATCAAATGGATGAAAAATGGTAGGAGTGAAAAGGATCAAATTTGAAGCAAAAATGAAAAAGATGCAAAAATGAAATTGAGACGCCTAAGCGTCCAAGTCTAGCGCTTACGTGCCGGTTATACAGAAAGAGCAGCGCCTAAGTGCCAGGTACCCCGTGCTTAAATGATAGAAGTAGTTATTTGATGATTCATTGCATTTGGATGAATTTTTAAAGAGGTGTTTGAAGAAACCATTGGTAAAAATGCGGGAATTAGTTTATGGACACGAAAATTCATTCAATTGGCTTTTGAAAGGAGACAATTTCTTGAAAATTCATTGAATGAAGATACATTTTGAAGAGACACCAAGGTACCTCTTGGAGTTTTATTAAAGAAAACTTGGATCATCAAAGGAAGAGTCCAATCCACAGCCAATAGCTAATCATCCATCTAAGTAACCGCCGTCGCCACCCCCCATCGCTGCAGCCGCCGCTAGCCACATTTTATTTTTATTTTGAGTTTTAGTTTGTACTGTGAGTAAAGGAACTTCAAGACATTTAATGGAGAGGATTTGAGATAAGTGTTTATCTTTGTGACTATATGTGGTTTAAATTTAGATGTCTTCTTTGTGGGCATGATTTCTACTTTTAAACTCAAGCGTGGTTGTGTTTTCTCCATGAATTCTGAGTACTTTTCTTTGTCTTCTTTCTTAAAATAACATGTGATTAAGTATTGAAAGGAAGTTTTGTGAAGTATTAGACTTTAATTTTAGAAAAAGTTGTGATGATTTTAAAACTTGTACTTCATTTACTTCTTAATTTGGCCAATTAAAATGTTAATACATGTTGTCAGAACATGTGAGATCCGAGATGATATTGTCTCAGTCAACAAATGGTAAGAATCACATTTTATTTCATATATGAGAATGTAGTTCATGCAGTTGAGTGCAAATAAATAGGGAGATAAACTTTGAAGGGTGCAGAATTAGAGGACTTTAGAGTGACAGGTTAAAGCCCCCCATTTAATTTATAGTTTTAGGTTTTGACATGAAATCTTAGCC
>NEWO01000368.1:233305-268369 GCA_003013225.1 Phalaenopsis aphrodite | reverse complement strand
TAAAAAAACTCAAGTTTATGGTGGCTCATAAATATTAAAATTTTTGTCATTATTAAATATATTATAGAATGATATTTCTATATTTTGAGATAGTAGATTATTTTTAATGCCATACATTATCACCCTAATAAAAATATTCAAAGTTTGTAACGCAGTGCATTCCTTAACCCACAATAATCCCAATTGTAAGATTAAAAGAGAAGAGATTCACGCATATGCAATGTTCATGTAATGGATAATAAACAAGACCAAGGTCCTTACAATATTACACTGCCAAATCACCTCAATATTAGTGATAGCTCCAAATCAAATTAACACTAATCTCAAAATCCAAATGGATCCAACCATTCAATACAAATGATCTTCACTATTAGTCTTAAAGTCCAAAGATAAGGTGCTTGAACAAAAATCCTCTAATAAACCTAAATACCACAACTCCACTAACAAAAGGCTTTTTAATCTATTATGGATCTCAAAAATGATTTGTTTCCATTATATATTGTTCAGCTTGCCAATAAAACCAAACTATTGTCTGCCCACACTAGTATAAATTCCTCTCAACAGTAAGTTAAATTCCATGAAAAAGTTTTTTTATTCTAAGGAGAAGACTCTGCTAACCAATCTCTCCTTTTGAACACACTTAATAACTTTAGCAAGTGAGGAAATTAAGGCAAGGAACTTGAGTAAGAGAGGAGAGAGAGACATTGGAGGCAAACATTGTGTGAATGTATGTTAGGGGTGTAAAGAGCCGAACTTGAGCGAGCCTAAAGCTTGTTTGTGTTTGGCTTGTTAGACATTTCTTGTTCGTGTTCGGCTCGTGTTTGAAATAACTCGTGAGTAGCATGTTCATGTTCGGCTCGATTCAAACATATTTGTTCAATTTAAGCTCGTGTTCGAACTCGAATTTCAGCTCAAATTAAAATTTAAAAATTATGTTTTTTATTTTAAACATTTTCAAAGAGACAAATCTATACATATTGATATATTGTGTCGCAAGTCATGACCTATTGGTTGGCGTGGTTCACTGTAAGTGCCCTTAAGTCACGGGTTCAATCCCCAGTGACGCTGAGTTCTCGAATATTTAGGCACATAGCGCGGGCTCTCATAATGGGGCCTAGCACATGGAAAATCGGTATTTGGGCCTCTGCCTTATTTCCTATCTTTTTTAGAAGTGTGGAGCAAACATAAAAATTGTGTGGAGCAAACATAAAAATTACTGCCTTATTTCCTATCTTTTTTAGATTTATAGTGGATTCTTAATAAAAGATTCTTGAATTTCACAATGTGGGTTAAAACAAAGAGAAGGTTAAGCAACAAAACGGGTGAGTTTCCTTAGGTGAGACCCTGAGATTACATACATACCACCAAATTCTTACATATTTACATAAGCAACACCCATGTCGTAGCAATGTGCGTGGGCTGTGAGGAGCGGAAATTTTGGGAAAATTTTTTGATGCATTTACATGGATAAGATTTAATTCTTCTGTATTTATATATCTATCATCTTTTTTTTTTATTGAGGGGAAATATTTACATGGATAGAATTTAATTCTTCTGTATTTTTATGTATTTATATTTCCATATCTAAATATTATTTTTTATATTTATATCAAACATATCATTAATTTAACTATTATATATTTTTTATTTTTTATTTATTTCAAGCCAAAACGAGCCCAACACGATTGAACAACTTCTTGTTCATGTTGGGCTCGATTGCTTAACGAACAAATCAAACATAAGCTACTTACTAAGTCGAACACGAGCTACTCGAGAACAAAGAGCTTTTTTGACAACCCTAATGTGAGAAATTTAGCAACATAATTGACGTAGATAGAAAAAAAATGGAGAAGGCTAATAGCAGCCGATCAAAGAATATGAGAAATAGAGAATACAAAACAGAGAAAACAACACAGAGAACAAACAATGTCAAAGAATTTGATCTTATGTTTAGAATTTGATCTTAGAGAAAACAAAAACATTTATGCGAGCATCATGGAGTTCAACTGCTTATGGAATATGAAGAGAGATTTGAAGAAATTAAGTAGCATTTGGAAAGTCATGGCTTAGAAATTGAAGAGTCAAAGAACTAAACCAAGTCTTTGGTTCATGAACATATGGTCGGATCCCGCTCTACAATTTAATGTGTCCTTTGAAATTCCGTCAAGGTGCATGTACTAAAAAAAATACATCAACCCTCAAAATTTTTGAAACAAAATGAACTTGGAGTGTTGTTGGAAATACATGCCTGCCAGCAATGCAGTTGGCTTAAAGATGGTGACCCCCCTTATAGTGGGTTTGAGGACTTAATCATTAGAACAATTATTGGACGTATGACCAAGCTCCAACACTTGATCTAACTGAAATTCTCCTCTTTCATCAATCCATTATGGTATCAAAGCTAATGGTCATGATTTCATGTTGCTTGTTAGTCAAGTTTTGTGATTCATCTCTTTGTTGGATTTATTTGGTGAGAGTCCTTACATGTTGCCTTGATCTTTATTATTGTTTCCACAATCCAGCCCCCCAGACTCATACCTCTATCATATTGTCTCGTATTTTCTTCCTTTTAAAATATGCAAATCAATTTTATAGCTCTGTTATACCGATTGAGTTGGTATGAAGAAATATTAGTGGTTATCTAGTTCATCTTATTTGTTGTAATTATCATCTGTATTGCAAGTTTTCTTTCTAACTTTTATAGCATGCTTTTTTTCCTTTGCATTTTCAAATTTCCTTTCTATTTCCATTGCAAGTTCGCTTTAATTTGCATACATTTTGAAATTGTAAACTTAATTCTGTAGGGTTATATTTTTTTAAAAGGAGAGTTGATGTAGGACAAAGAGTTAGTTTGTTATGCTTATGTAATCTTAACTATGTAATTTTAATTGTCCTTTTACTATAGAGAAATGTGTGTATAATTATTATTTGTTGAAATAAAAAATGTGTTGTGATTATAAATTTTAGTTTACTAGTCAAAAATGCCGCCTCACCTAAAGGACTATTTTTAAAGCAAGTCAAAAATTGAATTCACCTGTATAAAAATTTATGTAGGCGTCATAAGAAATATTTGAAAAGTCAAGGTGCAGAAATTGAAAAGTTGAGGTAATGAACTAATGCCATGGTTCATGAATATGTGGTGAGCACTCCTCTCTCTCCAACTCAATAGACATGAAGGTATTAAAATTCCATCATGATACATGTACGAGAAAAGAAAAGCCATGTAGACCCTCATAAACTACTGGAATAAAATAGACATGAAGTGTTGTTGGAAATACTATCTTACCAGGCAATGTAATTAGATTTGATGGTCCTCCCATATGATGAACTTGCTAGCCTAAACATTAAAAAATTAAAATGTTTATTGAAATCATAATCAAGCTTCCGCACTTGATCTAAGAAGATTTCTCCCACTCCATGCTCCATCAAAAGTGCTGTGGGGTTCAAGAGTTTTTAGGAAAGTGTGGTTGATATCGAAGTTAACCAACAACAAAATAGGAGAAGCAAATATTATTACTGAAAGCAAATAAGCGGTTACAACTAAGACATTCAAAAAAAAAAAAATACAATAAAACGATGCCTGAAAAAAATCTGAAATAACAACATACATGACACAGGCATTCAAACTAGGGTAGATCCTAAGGTGGTGGTGGTGGTATTCAGCAAGGGTTTGGAAGACGCGGGGGTGGAAAAGACGGTTGTTTTGTCGCGTCGGACAAGCAAATAACAGGGAGTGATGTGGGAGGGTTGTTCGGTGTGATGGCAGTAAGAAGGAAGGGCTGAAATGGTGGCAGTAGCCAAGAAAAAGAAGGGCTGGACAACAGCAACGGCGAAGGTGGAGGGCTGCAACAGCAACAATAGCCAAGAGGAAGGGTTGGATAGAAGAAATCTGCAAAAAAAACAACAAACGAGTGCTATTCTGGGCAGTTGCAGCAATGGAGGGCAGCCGAGAGCGCCGTAGAATGGATGCGGGAGGAGATAGGGAAGATAATCACAACCTAGAGACCAAGATACAACCAAAGCACCACCTAGAATCCTAGGATACAGTCCTCGAAGGGAAGAAGAGACGCCGACGGCTATCCCGATATAACCACACCAAAAAGTGCAAACCTAAAACATGAGAAGAAAATATATATGCCCTAGATAATTAGGATTGGGCGCACTGTTGAAAGGAAGCACCAAACCTAAAAAAAGTAGCCGATCGACTCTCCCCTTGTCTGGACCGGTTGGCCTAGGGGTTGGAATCGAAGGAAGTCCCCACACACAGACGTGCTGCGTCAGAAGCGGGGGACACTCCTGCATTGGTGGTAGTGTTGGTTAAAGAAATGATGGAACTAGAAAATATATTGTTGTTATGACATGAAATACGCATCATGATTTTTGGGCAACTACTCTTTCAATTTTCTTACTTTGTCGTTTGTTATTTATCCTTCCAATATGTAAATATTGTGCAAAGAGAAAATTATGATATACAAAATAATTCTACCAGAACAATTTAAAAAACAAACATGTACGTAAAAGATAGAAAAATTCACTATTTCATTATCCACATCTTTTATTCCTAAATATAATGGCAAGATCCACCAAACCATGTTAATAATTTTCTCTCATACTAAAAGTCATTTACATAATCATTCTATGTTTTTTTCATCAATTAGTTCCCACAATTATGACAGTTTACATGAACATGTCATTAGTCAATATTAAATGTTAATTCAAAGTAAAACCTCATTGGTGGTACTAGTAACAAAATAATATTTATTGTTGCTTCAAGAAAAGAAAGTAAAACAGAATTAAAAAAAAAACTAAAGAACATGCAACATATATTAGAAGAACAATATGCTCTGAAGCACCTCAGGCAATCGATAACAGTCAATGAACATCAATTCTATTTTTTCAGGATCAAGAGGGATGCTCACAAATTTATGGTGAAAGCACGAACTAATTGCTCATAGTAAATATTAAGAGTTTCTAAATATAACTGTTTCATTTTCTCAAGCAATTTATTTAAAAATAATGCTTGGATAATAACAGGTATTTTAAAATATATATTTAATTTCATTTTAAAAAATATATAAATCACCGCTTTGGTAAGCAAGAATGTACTACATAATAGAAACCTTGAGATTTGGTAATTCCTGTTAAAATGTAAGAATCACCCGTTACTACATAGGAGATTGCGAGAAAAAATAAAATGAATAGGGGCCTAACTAATAAAATCTATTAAAAATTTGTTAGAGTGCAAATGAGATGCGACCAAAATAGATCTTAGTCTCAATTCCATATTTATAAAAAGTAACTTTTTAAGGACGTTTTATACATGCTCTTACCTCCATTTAGTTCTTATTTATACATAACATGTCCAATTCTTCAGATTTACTCTTATTATAACACCCTAATATTTTAAAAAGTCATAAAAATACTAGTCTATTTTAAAACAAGGGATTAGAAGAATAGTATATTATTGTTATTGGATTCAAAATTTGTTTTTTTTTTTTTGTTGAAAGCATTATAAACTGAAAAGCATGTTGTGAACTTTAAGTTGAGTACTTGATGAGCGAATGATAATGTCAACAAGCATTAACTTTTCTAACTCCTTAACCTCTACTAAAAACAATGAAGTAGTCAAGATTTGTGATCAAGATACTCCTATGTTTAGGGAAAAGAAATAGGGGCATTTATATACATACCACACATTTGCTATGTAGTTACGTATCTAACACCTAAATATTCATATTTACATGCCTAACACTCAAATCTTTAATATCATATCAAAAATACCACCATCATTACCTTTTTAAAGTTAAATACAACTTTTCTTGCATAGGTTTATGAAACTGGGATGTATAAGTGTAACTTTCAAACTTTGGGGGTTAGATGGGTAAATACAGAAGAATTGTGGTATTTATGTAAACCTCTCAAAGAAATAATGACGATGGATAGAAAGCACATCTTGCAAGATTGAGCATGGTGATTTGGCTCATGCACTACAGAATTAATAAAGGAACTTGACAATCTTCTCCCTCCATACGTGATGATCAAATCTGCCATGGTCCTAAAACATTTATTCCAATACCTTCAATGGACCATCCCTCCAATTCAGTGAAATTTCCATGGTCAAGCACTGATGATGATTCATTGATAAGTAATGAGAACAAAACATCGTACAAAAATTTTTATGGATGTCGTATAGTGACAAGTGGAGGGTCCCAAGCCCCGGATGTGAAAAGTGGAGGGTTGCGTTAGGTAGTCGACAACCAGCATAAAATTTATTGAAAAATCATGACATGAATTTTTTTGAGCCTTCTGTAAGTGCTAGGGCGCCCCCTAGAAGCGACACATTGTATGAGTTAAAGACAGTGAAAAAGTTTGCAAGATCCACACATCGGCGCCTAGGAGTGTCAAATAAGGGTTCTCACATTACAATTGGATAAGAGTAAAGAAGTTAGTTCATGAAACTAATATTAGGATAGAGATCTTAAAATATAGACGCTCACATATAAATTAATGAAAATAATATCTATTATGGTTCATAAAAAGATAAATATCTTATGTACTCAAGAAATTAAATGGGTTGGAAAAAGGGTTACGGGGTTTTTTGTTTGGTTTTTAATTTTTGTTTTTTGGTTTGGGTTGGGTTTTTGATTTATCTCGAAGATTGATTCAAATTTTGGCTCAAATCGAGATCAGATCGAAATAAATGAGCCGAGCTACGAGCCAAAATTTTGGATCGAATTTATTTCGAACCAATTTTGAGCCGACCTCAGCTCGATTCGAAATCAGATCGTTAATATCTTATGGTTATGAATTTAGGGAATTTAGCTCGAAGAACGTTAATCGCTCAAAAAATTGATTTGAATTTTGGCACGGATCGAGATCGAATAGAAATAAACAAGTCAAGCTACAAGCCAAAATTTTGGATCGAATTTTTACAAATGATAACTCTCGAAAAAAGAATTTTTATTTGAGGAAATTTAAAAGAACATGTAGGTAGAGTGATAGATGATTTTTAAAATATTCATGGTGGATATGATTTTGGAGTCATTTATGAAGAAGATAGAGTCATGTTAGATTTTACTTTAGCCTCTGATTTTATTATTGTTAATACTTTATTAAGAAAAGATATGAGCATATTATTAATTATAAAAATTGATTCAAAAAAATATAAATTGATTATTTTCTAATGACAGGAGATTGTCGAGAATGTAAAGATTGTAAAGTCATTCCAACTAATAATTTAAGTACTCAACCTCGATTATTAGTTATAGATTAAAATGAAGAGTTGTCAAATAAAAAATACTAGGAATAATTGTCATATAATTAGATGAGAGCACCTAAAAGTCAAATAAAATTATCTTTGAGTAAAATTCAAGATTTCAATATTTGGGATTTCATGAAGAAACAAATTTTATGCTGGAGAAAGTAACAAACAGTAGTAAACAAGTAGCAAATGATGTACTTTTAAAAGAAAATGTTTCTATAAATAAAAATAATTTGTGGTGGAATAATAATGTGCAAGAAAAGATAAAATATAAGAAGTTATGTTATAAAAATTAGTTTAAATACAAAAAACTTATACAACTGGGAAAAATATAAAATAGCTCATAGTGAGTCTGAAAGAATAATATGTGACGCTAAAAATTCTACTTTTAGTGATCTTTAAAATATATTAGATACTAAAAATGATGAAATATATATATATAAGTTAGTCAATCAAAGAGAAAAGAAAAGTAAAGATTTAATTCAAGTAAAGTGTATTAAAGATGAAAATCAAAAAAGTGTTCATCTTAGAAAAAGCCATTCAAAACATGTGGGTGAGTTATTTTGATAAATTTTTCAATAAAGTTTCTGAAAAATATGATCAAATTTAATGATTTTAATATCGTTAAAATAACAAAATGTTTCATTTTTACTGTCGCATTAGTAAAAAAGAAATTAATGAGGCTTTAAAGAAAAGCAATTGTGGAAATTTTGCAGGATTTGATGATATCCTAATTGAAGTGTTGAAATATTTAAGAGATTTGGGAGTTTCTTGGCTTACTAAACTCTTTAATATTATTTTAAAAACTAAAAAGATGTATGAGTGGAGGAAGAATATTTTGGTCCTCATTTTTAAGGATAAAAGGGATGCACAAGAGTGTGCAATGTATAGAGGGATTAAGTTGATGTGTCATATTTTAAAATTATGGGAGAAGACAATTGAACATACGTTAAAACGTATTACAAAGATTTCTTATAAACAGTTTGGATTTATGTCGGGCAAGTATACTTGGAAGCTATACATTTATTGAGAGGTTTGATGAAGAAGTACAGAGAGACTAAGGAGGATCTACATATGATTTGTATTTATTTAAAAAAAGCTTACCATAAGGTTCCAAGTGATATCCTTTGGAGAGTTTTAGAGAAAAAAGGTGTTGATATGATTTATATTGAAGTCATTAAAGACATGTATGCTAGAGATGTTACTTGTGTTCAAACAGAAGGAGAATTGACCAAATATTTTCTTATTTGAGTTGGATTACATTAGGGATCGGCCTTAAGCCCAAATCTTTTTGCTTTATTTATGGATGCTCTTACTGACATTTACTTACAGAAAGATATACCTTGGTGTGTATGCTTTCGCTGATGATATTCTTCTTGTGGATAAGACTAGAGAAAGAGCTTAGAAAAAACTTAAATTATGGAGGTCAACATTGGAGTCTAAAGGCCTTTGTTTGAGTAGATCTATAACTGAATACATAAAATGTAATTTTAGTAGTGATAGCTCTAGTGGCAGAGTTGTAACTATGGGTGATCAAATCATTAAAAGGTGTGAAAGCTTTAGATATCTCGGGTCTATTGTTCGAAGTGATGGTGATATAAATGAGGATGTTATTAGTAGAATTCTAGTTGGTTAATTCAAGTGGAGGAATGCTTCGAGCATATTGTGTGATAGGAAAGTACTGCTTAGACAGAAAGAAAAATTTTATAAGATGGTGGTGAGACCTGCAATGCTCTATGGCATAGAATGTTGGCCTTTAAAAGAGAAGCATAAAACTAAGTTAAGTGCTGTCGAGATGAGAATGCTTAAGTGGATGAGTGGCTTTACACTTAGAGACAAAATGTGAAATAAATATATCCATGATAGGGTTGGTGTAGCTCTAGCGGCAGACAAAATTAGAGAGTCTTCTTAGATGGTTTGGTAACTTTAAAAGTTGACCATCTGATGATCTGATTAAGAGAGCAGGTGTTCTAGATTTGACTTATGTTAAGAGAGGCAGAGGTAGACCTAGAAAGATTTGGGCTATTATATAAAAAATGATCTTAATTTATTAGAATTAAATGAAAATATGACACTCAATAGGACGCAATGGAGAAAAAGGATTCATGTAACCGACCCCACTTAGTGGGATAAAGGCTTATTGTGTTGTTGTTGTCGTATAGTGAAAAGTGGACAAGCTTTGGCTTCCTTTGTAGCAGTCAACTTTGCATATTCTCAGTTTTATCCATTTTGATTTGCACTTTAATACATTAATTTTAGCAGGAAAATGCCAAGAGTTTCACATAGTAAAATTATAAACAAACCACAGTAATATATAGTAACATGTGGATAACAAGATGGTACTTTAACGTTCGAAGAATTTAAAACATTTGTATGTTATAAGAGTAATAAAAAGATTTAGGAAGAGATTAAGAAGTTAGAAAAGTTCTCGGGTTAAAATCCATAATAATAACATGATTGTATATTTCATGATGACTTGCTGCATTTCTTGCCCTATTATTCTATTCGGTAATCATTCATGCTAAAAATTAAGAAGTTAGAAAAGAATTCATGTTCTAACGGTGAGAAGATTTTCAAAATATGTAAGTTGGATGCAATGTTGTATGACTACAGCGTTCAAGTAGATAATTTCAAAACACACCATCTGAAGATCACGACTACCAGAAGTACTCTCGACAAGGTGTGGGCGAGCACGAACATCATAAATGATTGGCCTCTCAAACCAAGGGATGATCAAATGAGTTCCCTCAGGATAAACCTGTAGAAAAAAATTGTCATAAGAAAATAAAGAAAGATTTCAGAACTAAGATACAATTATACAAGTAAAATCAAAACACCAAAAGCTATTTGATCTGCCACAGATCATTTGATCACAACCCACAAAGAAATGCAAATACATTTAAAAACACAAAAATGACCAAATGAATTTGCTTCCCAAAAAGCCCTCAATCGGAATAATGGTTTTCTTTCCATCCTGTGATTTATTGGACAATGGCAGTGTTCTCCTACCAAAAACATCCAACAGATCCGCTTGCAGGATAGAATGAAGTGACAATACAGTTTGTATGTATCTCTTAAAAGCATAGTATGTACATCTTATCTTCTCGAGGCCCATGAAGAATGAATCAAAATGTGATTACATATATGATAACATAAGAATAATCTAGGACCTTCCAAAAATAGGATGCTGACATAACTAGATTATGAAGTCATGCAAGAATATAAGAAAATATGCAAACACAGAAACACATGACAAGCACAAAAACAACCCCTTGAGTGTGCACACAAAGAGAACTCAAGGAGAAAACTACAAAATACACTCAAACCCCGCAACAAGACACATACAACCTCCCACATCCACATCCACATCCGCACATAGATGGATGTCCGCACACGACTACATGCAACTGCACTTTTTAAAGTAATAAAATGTAAGGAGTCAAAAATAATATTGTTTTGTTTTATCCAACATATTTTACTAAAGCACCTCCTCAACAAGTCAAGCCATGAGTATTGATGCCAGAACCTAAGATAGTGATCCATTAAAACAAAAAAAAAGTGTAAATCACATCTCAGAATCAAGTCAAGATAGACAATAAAATGAAAGAAACTTATAAAATTCACAATAAAAATGCTCAAAATAGATGACAAAGAACAACTTTTCACATTAAAAAAATGCCGATTATGACCTTATCTAATGTGTTCTTTTGTTTTTTCTTCACACGTTAAGCCTGTCTTTATAACACCACAAGCCATACAATACAAAGCATTGTTGGCTTTGACTAAGCTCGCTCAAGAGATACCAAGCTGAAATTCCCAAGTTTATCTTCATTCATGTAACTTCATTGGATTTTACACATCTTAGGAATGCTTCTTTACAAACATGTATAAATGTTAACTTCCAAAGTGAAATCAACTCATTACATCAAAAGACCGTTTTGTGTTATGTCATAACTTATTACTTATATAGCCCAATACCATTTCCACCATTTCAAATGTGAGAATAAGTTTGTTCACATCTTGCTTATCTCTTAGAAATTTTCGACCCAAACGAGCCTATCAGGAACCGCTCATTGTCTGGGCCTTAAACTTTGCAATCACATCTTGCCAAGACAAGACAAAATTTTTTATTTCGGGTGGGTATTACAAATATTATATTAGAATAAGGTTAGGTTTTAAAATCAATTATAAAAGAAAAGGGCATAGTAAGCAATGTTTTCTTCACTCTGACCCACTCAACCCAAGACCGAATTGAAACTCACGATTTATACTTTCCATGTAAGATCCCATGACGTCACCCATCCCAGCCATAACGAAAACATTCGAAAGGCATCAAAGAAGGCTTTTTGCCAAGAGAAGCATCCTCCTTTAATTACGCTATTATAAGCACTAGCTTTTGTTTGATTGGTCCCTAAATCACATGCTATACTAAAGGAGGTCATGCTCTGATATCAATTATAATGATCCTTGACATACTATATAAATTATTGTTAGTTTTAGCCCACCCTGTCAAATATTAGAAAGAAATTTGAGACTTTATCCTTTTTCGTTTAACTTCACTGATGCTCGTCCATCCTGAGTGCTCCATTGCAAGCACATTTAAGTTTGAAACTAAGGGGAAAAAATCACTCATTACATTAAAATGAATTTCCTAGCCTTAAGGAATCACTCTATTGGGATTTGGGTATTACAGTTACACCAACTTTCCCTCAAATTGTAGAAGAGATCAAGCTGGGGTGCCAATTTTAATATGCAAAGTATAAAAAGGAAACCCAATTCTATGTTAGTTTTTTTGTTCAAAATACTTATTTCTATTAAAATATTAAATATTTCCGTGAAATCAAGAAAAACATTATTTTACGAGTTGCTAATTTCAGGCCAAGTTTGATTGGAAATTATATCATTAAAAGCATACATTAATGGTTTAGAATCAACTTAAATTAATTCATGTTGTCTCAAAATCAATTGGTTTAGTTAAGTTCGCTCAACTAAGACTGCAATTCAAACTCAAGTAAAATTTTAGTTAAATTGGCCTTATTATTATTATTATTATTATTTTGTTCTAATCAATACGGGCTTGCTCCAACTGGACCGATAACAACTCAATTCTCAGTAGTTCCCGCTCTCAACAGCCTCTACAATGTCGATGGCGGTCACCGAGCACCAAGAACGGACTTCAACGTATCAAAAAAACAAAACTTCCGAGCAATCAAAATATGATGCATGTAAATAAGCTGGTATCCAATATGATAGCACGCAGCAAGCACTCAATCTAAAATTAAATGCATCAGATACCTTGTCTTTGATTCCGTGAATGCGGTTGAAAACGATGGCCCGGTGACCACCATCGACGTTGTAGAGGCTGTTGAGAGCGGCGTAGACACCAGCGCCTCCAATGAGAGCAACTTTTACGAGAGTTGACGCCGCTCCAGCGTTCGGGACCCTAGCATTATTAAAGTTCATCTCTGCTTGCTTCGTACAACCCCCTGAAATCACTTAAATTCAGAGACGATGAACTCGCAGTTCAGTTTACAGCAACAAGAAGATCTAACCGCTTACAGAACTAGGAAAGAAAACAAAGCGGATGTAAACAGGCGGAGCCGCCGACGAACGAGAGAGGGTTTAGGGGTTAGACGACGCGCCGATCTCTGTGGCTTTAAGTGGGCATATTGTATTGGGGAGGAAGAAATGAATGACCGACCGTCCGATGACTTCGATCATGCAGGATGTTGAAACGAATGTCGGATTCGTTAGTTAAGTAAACCAATTGATATGAATAATTCTTTTGTGCTCTATACATGAATAAATAGTTTATGAACATTAAATAATTTAATTGATTATAACCCTACAAAGATTTATAATTAATTAAAATTAATAATTAATAATAGAATAAAATTTTATTAAATTTTACTTAAATGACTATTTTAATATAAATAATAATATTTAAATATCGTCCTGCTCTTATCATTCTATAGCTGTGTGATTAGGGTTATCAAAGTAGCTCATTATTCGTGAATAGTTCTTGTTCCGTTCAATAAGCAAGCGAGCCAAACACAAATAAATTTTTTGAGCTTTATATAAACGAGTCGAACACGAGCAGTGATATTTTGTAACAAGTCGAGTTCAGACTAGCTTAAGCTCGGCTCGTTCACACCCCTAAAGACTGTATGCATGACAAGGGTTGTCAAAATAGTTTTTTATTTGCAAATAGCTTGTGTTCAGCTCGTTAAGCAAACAAGCCGAACATAAAAAAAAAATTTTCTGTTTGAAATATAAACAAGTCAAACACGAACAATTGTCCTTTTTAACGAACCAAACACGAGTTGAGCCCATGCTCGCTCGTGTTCAGCTCGTTTACATTCCTAGTCGAGACAAACTCTAAAATCCTAATAAAATTTCTAACCTCTGAAAATTAAAGAAAATTTTTAATATGTAAAAGATTAAATGACAATTTGACTTTGTAAATATCAAAATAACAAAAATTGAGATAACGTAAATATTATTTATTTATTTAGAATATTTGTTTCAGACCAAATTATCACTTATATTCACACCATGATGAAATTAATTACAATGTTTCTCGTCGTGATATTACTCTTTGGGCTCATCATTAACGAAAAAGAAATTTGATTCAAATAAATATTAAAATGTTCGTACTAATTACAACCTTTGAAACTTCTAAGCTTCGTATCGTTCTACGACGGCTTCACCAATGAGCTTCATGGCATGAACACCACTTATTTTCACATGCAAGATACTTCAAATAAAAATCCTTTCATGTAAAAATGGAATGTTTCATGCTCTCCAACACAAAAGGAAAGCAAAAAGGAGAATAAAAGGCCAAATTCAAAGACCTGCCCATTTCCACAATAGAAACTTTGGCTTCTAATTACAAAATTAGTTGATTGTAAGACTCCAACAATGACAAGCAAAAAATGCAAATCTTACATGTTTAATTCTATTACATTATAGTTTGTTCAATTGATGTTTGACTTTTATTTGAGCCTCAAGATGCCATGATGACCTATAAGTTGAAATTAAAATTTTATAGGCATTTGTTCAAAAAAGTTAATTTGGGCTATATAAGAGCAAAGGCATAATATAATAGATTAATTAAGTAATTATATTTATTACCATAGAACTTAGAAAATCATAAGAAATTCAAATAGGCTTAAGAAAATCAAAACTAAAGGCCTATAGAATCTTTTAAATATTTAGAATCTAAAGCAAGTAAGTTAATTAAATTTAAATATAGAAATATTTTTTTTTATTATTAATTAATAATATAAATAAAAAAAATCCAAAGACTTTTAAAATCTTTATGGCAATATCAAGGAGTCCTTGCCAACCTTTTTGATAATTTCTATAATGATTAAAATTAATATGAATTTTAGATAAAATTTAAATCATCAAATAATATGGAGATTATAAAAAATATAAATGTTAGCTAATGAGCCATAAATTTTTATGGCAACATTGAGAAGGCCTCCCAAGTCTCTTTGATGATTTTCATAATATATAAAATAAATCTTATTTTTTATTTATTTTTATGATAAAATAAAATAAAAATCATAGAAAATTTATTATAATCCAAAATGGGTTTTAAATTTATAAAAGTGTTATCTGATCATCCTTAACCACTCATAGTGTTTTCAATTTACGATGAGTTTTGAATTTACGATGTATTGAGTCAACTATTCAAAAAGATATAATCATAAATGATCTAAGGAACAACAAATCACATTGATATCTCTCTATTTTATAAAATGTAATTGTGAAAAACATGTCTCGAGAATTAGAGCCGGAAAGAGGGTGAGAGAGAGAAGTGATTGAGGAAGTTCCTGCATAGAAACGAGAAGAGGTATCTTTATTCGCTTTTTACCTCCTATTTATAGAGACGTATTTGTAAAATTATAGAAAAATTGAAATGTTAATGAAAACCGTCCTTAATGCAATTTAATCGTGATGATTTGTTGTCAAATCTATATTACAATTTGAATTAGAATGTGATTGTGACTAGCTCGTCGGCGCACTTGAATTCAGCCGACCAAGGTGACCAATTAAATCACGATTGTGCTTGCCAAGTGTAAAAGACCATTCGGTCGTTATGTTGTGGCCGGGCCCTATTGTGAAGAGTTTTAGGCGGTTCGAGACTGTAGGTGCGGCCCACCAATTGAATCCCTCGTCATAATGTATTAGATGGCTCCGACTGAGCTGTCGATCATTGTATAGTCGACTTGGATCACGTTTTTGTAGCATGATACCTCGGTTGCCCAACCATCATCCTAAGCCGCTTGATTTTTTTCAGATACGTGCCAATGATTTTGGTGCATACAATAATCTTGTTATAACAGATACTCAATAAAGAGTGTTAAGGAATCATTATATTGAATTACAGGCATTAAGAGAATCAATAGTTCATATTTCAAATCTCTAAAACAAATTTTACAAATTCTTACATATTCCTACAATCTTTTATCAACAAGCAAAATTGCATAGAAGATGAATTATGTGATTAAGTTTTACCCTACTCAAAGTAACTTTTACAATATGATATTAGAGAAGGCATTTGACAATATTACAAATCTTAAGTCTTGGAAGGCAAAGAAAAACATATATTAGAAATCAAAGCGAGAAGACAAATCACCACTTCTCCTCGAAGTTCTCTAAAGCTTTGGAAAGGCCATTCAACGCATCACAGGCAACCAAGAGGAACAGAAAAAAAAAAAAAATATTTCTTCCATTTCTATGAACCCTTGTAGCCGGCGCGTCATTTGGTTTTGGACTCGAGGGAGAACGGGGAAGAATCAGTGGATTGAACGGACAAAAGAAAGGAAGACAACAAGTGTGTTAAGTTGATGTATTAAAATAATTTTAATTGCTGTACAAGTAAATAAGAATGTGTGGGTATTAGATATGTAGACAAAGAAGTTTTTTGTGCAATGTATCTAATACCTCATCAAAATTTTATAATTTATCAAAAATTTCAAGTTGTGACATGAATCTCAAAAAAATTTTTTAATAGAAATGTTCAAATTAAAATTAAAAATCATGCGCAACACCAATTTCAGCAAACTTACAGTAAAATTGACCGGTCTGGCGAGGTAAACCCAAAAACGCCAAAGACCTAATCCAAGTTAAATTAAGCGCATGTCAAGTCGTTAAATCACTTTTGGAAGCTTTGGTGGATAATTGGAATGTAAAACTAATTTCAAATATGATAAGCATATAGTTGAATCCAGCGTCTCGATGAGACGAATACAAATAGCTCAATATCACTCAATTCTCATGTTATTAAGGCACTTAATGTCCATAAAACCTCATCTGATCGAGAAACCTCTTTGGACCGTCTGATGTAGTGGTCTGGATTCCTGCTTTATTTATAGAGAGGTCACTCTCAAACTCTATAAATCGAGCCCTACTTCCATCATGAAAAGGGAGGACCTACAACTAGAGCTGGACCGAGAGGAGTTGAATTCTAGTGTTGTTCTGGAACGAGGAACTGGCGAACATTCTTGCTCCCGCAACTGTCGACCACCACTCGCAGGCTGCCTCTTGTTTGCTGACATCAACGAATCCTACGGTGCAACAACGCACCCAGAAGATGTTGCATCGACGCTCCCCTAAGAGGACGTACTCATGTGCTCCATATAAAGGTGCAATGATGGACTCAAAGACGGTGTAACAATGCACCTCAAAGAAAGTGCAACGATGCACCCCAAATGCAGAGTAACGATGCACCCCAAATGCAGAGTAACGATGCACCTCGAAAACAGTGTAACACCGCACCACAAGAATGATGTTAATGCTAGTGTCTTCCATGTACAACTTATGTTAACAAATTTAGTCCTTAAACCTATCAAATTTAATCAAATTTGATCTTATCATCAACTTTATTGTTTCTTCAGATGAAAAGTGATTGAGACAAACTTCTTTGATTTCCTCTTAGAATTTTTAAAGCCAATCTCATTATTTATTATAAACCCAAACTAATGAGCATGACCCAAAAAAAGCCAAAATGCCTCGGAGAAATCATTCCTCTTCCAATTTCGAACCAACGAAATAGTGAAGTTGAAGGTAGAGAACCAAATTAGTTAAGAATTGATGACTTCATCAACTAAATTAAATGCCTAAAAAAATCCGGGACTTCGAGAAATACCCCTTCAAATTTTTCAAAGATTTACAAGCATACTACACAATTTCCTATGTATTTACATATCTAACACCAACACTTTTAACTTCTGCATTCTTACCACCTTACCCATGCATGAAAAGGTATATTTGAGTATTTAAAAGTTAAAATGGCCGTATCTTTTTTACAAGATATGAAAATTTTGAATGGTATAAATCTAAAAAATCAAACTTTAGGTGTTACATATGTAAAAACATAAGAATTTAAGAACCTTTTGGGTCATTCACTCGATCTTCAAACTTCCACTTGCTCTCCTCATAATTCCCTCTTCAGGATCTCAAACAAAATCTCATTCCAGATATCCGCCGGTCCAGGCATGCACCAATGCAAACAATCCTCACTCTGTGTCTTCCCACTGAGATATCTTCCCCTCGAATTCTTGGCATCAGGACTCCTGTATCGCCCTGGATGCCCATCGTGCCGGTATCCAAAAGCCTCCGTGATATCCATCAACCTCAACTTGGACTTATTCCTCACCTTCTTCGCAGCTTCTCTAAATCCTTCTACCTGCTTATCATGCATCATCACAGTATGTCCATTCCTATCTACTTTTCTAGCAGGCTTTACATTGTTACTACAGGAACCCCCTTTGTAATGATCCGGGGAATAAGTTCGGAGAATTGTTAAGCCTGTGTAGTTAGGATGATTTGCCATTGCAGTAAGAATAGTCTCGATTGCTATATTGTAAGCATTCATACTGTTTATGTGATTCGTTTGAGCTCTCTCGGAATGCCAGAGCTGGCTGCCGACAATCTCGCCGTTGAGGATGTAGATGGATCGCTTGGAGAACCAGTGGCCGGAAGAGAGGACCACCACATCAAACATGGGGAGGAGTTCGAAGAAGGCTTCATCGGGTTCGTCAAGACAGACCTTAGGTATTCCTCGAGGAGCAGATTGCAGTGCGTCCGTCGACTTGCCGACAAGCCATGAGGACCAGATGCGCACGATGGTGGTCGAGGTGGTCTTGAAGACCCATCGATGCATTCGTCGATTGCCACGCATCCTCGGAGTTTCTACCTGTTCAAAAACCGATTCAGGGATCATAGTTTTTTATCAAACAGTCCACCGCCTGGCTGAATTAATATATTTCTAGAAATATTTTCATACATAATACGCAAGCAGTTCTGCGTGAGTAATAACCCCTCAATAATCTCCGCTTCGCAGTTATTGGGAGATTATTGGGTATTAATTGCAATAACATATAATCCTAATAACCTTCCAATTACCTTCACGGGTTCTATTTAGATGTTATTCATAGGTTATTATGGGGTTATTGCAGGGTTAATGAAGCACGCACGCAGAGCTTCGTGTGTATTCCAACAACAACAACAAAGCCTTAATCCCACTACGTGGGGTCAGCTACATGAATCTTTTTTCTCCATTGCGTCCTATTTAGTGTCATATTTGCATTTAGTTCTAGTAAATTAAGATCATTTTTAATACAATAAGCCCAAGTCTTCCTAGGTCTACCTGTCTTTCTTAACACAAGTCGAATCTAAAACATTACTCCCTAATCGGATCATCAGATGGTCGACGTTTGATGTGACCAAACCATCTAAAACGACTTTCTCTAATTTTGTCCGTCACAGGAGCTACACCAACCCTATCACGAATATATTCATTTCGCATTTTGTCTCTAACTGTAAAGCCACTCATTCACCTAATCATTCTCATCTCGGCAACACTTAACTTATTATTATGCTTCTCTTTTAAAGGCCAACATTCAGCGCCATAAAGCATTGAGCATTGCAGGTCTCAACCCCGTCTTATAAAATTTTCCTTTCAATCAATTTTTTTTTTTTTTTAAGCTGCGTGTGTATGCTGCGTGTGTATTCCGTATGAAAATATTTCCCATTTCAAAGCATTCGTTTGTAGGGGCATCTTACATGCAAACCAATTAATTCCTATATATTTACATAGCTACCACCCAAACTTGACTTTTTGGGGCGTTTACATATATACCACACAATTCTTATGAGTTTACATATCAAACAGCTAAACCTTGTATTTTTCATTTATACCACCCAATTCATCCATATACCAACAAAAACGCACTATTTTAACTTAAAAAAGAAAAGTGAAATATAGCATTCATCAACCAAAATCACCAAAATTTATTTTTTTTAGTATTCGGCAAAAAAACATATCCAGAAGGGTGGACTTACTAAATTGTAACTAAATAAGAAAAAAGTATTAAATTTTACTATTCACATGAAAAAATCTCAAATTCTGAAAGGGGAGCGACTGAACAACCTGAATGTAAGTAACATGGTTTCGCCCCCGTCGCCCACCCGAGTCTTTATTTTCATGCATAGGAAAGGGGCAAATATGTAAAAAATGAAATTTTGGTGTTACTTTTATACCACCCTAAATTTTCGTATTGCATAAAAAATATCACTATTTTAACTTAAAAAAAAAAGTGAAAGAGATGTTTCTTGCAAATGTAAGGTGACACAGATGTATAATTGAAGTTTAGATGTTAGATATGAAAAAACATAAAAATTGAGCGGTATGTATGTAAATCTTTCTTCATATTAATGAGAAAGAGAAGAAAAATTGAGTTTTGACCTGCCATAAAATGCAAAGCAATGATTCCATCTGATTTCGAGCGACTGAATCCCCAATGAAAGCCAGCACCTTTCCTTTCATCAAGCCCAAGAATTTCGTGGCATCAAATCGAGGGATTTCGCACTGATCAGGTTTCCATCTCCAGTTCTCGTAGTCCTTGTCCGGTCTCCCATTGCCCTGACAATTTTGTGATTGTGTCAAAATAGGACATGTGGAGTTTGTGTACAGAGGACCGGCTGGGTCGTATATCCATTTTCCATGGTAGAGATCACAGTCGCCTAATAAGTTGCATGGGAATAGGTTTTATTAAAGGGGGGAAGTGAAAATTCAGAGTTTGTTCTTAATACGCATTTGTCAATAATATTTCTAAAACTAAACAAAATAATTTTTAGATATTTTGAATATTTTTAAAAATAAAATTAATTTATTTTTAACACAAAAAAAACACTAAATAAACATGTTTTAAAAATAAAAATAAAAGTGATGCAAACATGCTCTAAGCCTCATCATCACGAAAAATTATTCCATACGGATCGGATACCGCACGCAGCTTGCGTGCGGTGTCCGATCCGGACCGTAAATCAGGTGATTTACGGTCCTGATGTATTTCGGTGGGCCCCACCTAATTTTTTTTTCTTTTTTTTAAAAATATGAAAATAATCCTAACTATAGATCACCGTGATCTACGGTCAGGATCGGACACTGCATGCAGAGATGCATGCGGTGTCCGTATGCAATAATTTCTCCATCATCACGGCACTTGACAAGCTAATATATCAAAAGCTTATGCTCATTAGTTAGACCAATATCAAATGGCTTTTACTTCATTTTTCGACAATATTACAGCATAAATGTTTTATAAAGTGATAAGAGATTGAAAACTTTCTTGTGCCGGAGGATATTTCAAATCAAACAAATTAATCTTTTTTTTTTTCCAAAAAGGTAAAATATTGTTTCTTAAACTCCTTTTCTTTTCTTTCAACATGTGCTATCTGGCTAAAAATTCCCTTTATGCAATCTTCAAATTTGGCATGATTGATAAACCCATTAGAAGAAATCAAATTCTTCAAAAGCCATAGAAAATACCTAACTTCGCCTTCACTGAATTGCTGGAATGGGAGATATGTCTTGCAGGCGCCAATGTAGAGGTGTTGCTATCTAATCTTCCTGTAACAGCCTTGGTAGAATTGTTGAAAGGTTTAGAATCCTCAGCAGGCTTGGCAACCAATGGAAATTTATCAAAACCTAAAATGTAATTCTTAGCTTTGGAAAAATGTTAAAACATATATGAGAACTTATGAATTAAAGGAAAAAAAAAACAAAGAGGGAGGGAAATTCAAAGGTAGGGAACCAAATTAGTAGAGTGAAACAAGTCCAAATTGGCTCTGTCATTTGGACATCCTAGTCAAGTTGAAAGCACTGCATAATAATAATAATAATAATAACTACAAAGTGATTCATGCAGAAATAATAAATTCAATGTTGAAAATTTAAATAGTTTAACTCATATTTTGAATTTCAAACTTTAATTTTTATTATATTTTTTCTAGTTTCATATCAAGACATTTTATTGATGCTCGCTTGATGATGATATCTTAACTCTCAATCCCATTTTCAACCTTGATCAAAGTATAACAAATTATGATACTAGGCAAGAAAATTTATAAAGACCCATAACTTTCAAAATGAACAATTTATTAAATGATTCTAAATGCCTATGCTGTTAAAGTTTATATTTTTTTGTGATTGTGATGACTTTCTTGAATATTTACTACTTCAAAGTAGTTGCCAAATAGCGTAGAAAGCCAAAACTCTGCTATGCCATCCTTTTTTTCATGTTTATCTAATTATTGATGGCTTATTTCAAATTATGATAAAATTGTTTGTTTGTATCTAATTTCTATTATTGTTAAAGGCCCCAAATCCTTTTCAATGAAAATGCGGGCTTTACTTGCCTACTTATGGTGAGGCTTGTAGGAACTCACCAAATATCAAAGCAACTGCGATTTTTAGATCTATTCTCACAGATTTTGATTAGGACATACTAACAAAATTTTTAGAAGTTTTGTAGTCATGGAATTTATTTTGACATGAGTGCAATATAAGAATTAATTAATTAGTCTCGCATCATATTCAACTTAAAGTAAATTAAAGACTATAAAACACATCATATAAATAAATTTTAGTCAAAATAATCTAACCCAATTTTTTTCTACGGAAATTTACATACCTAACCCCCAATTCTTATGCATTTACCTATCTCACATAAAAAAAATTTTGATTTTTACAAACCCGACCTTACTTATGCATGAAAATGTAGATTTTACTATTGAAAAGTGTGACTAGTACTATTTTGGGTGTTGCATTTGTAAAAATGAAAGTTTTGATGTTAGATACATAAATGCATAAGAATTGGATGCTATCTATATCAAAAACATTCATCATTTTTGTTAAATCTTAATGGGATTCATTAATTTCACCAACTACAAGAAACTAGACACCAAATAGAAAGATTAAGGAAAGTGAACTCACCAAACTCAGCCTTCTTCGTCTTGTTAGATTGGGCCAAAGAGATACCTCCACCATCCAAAACTAACCGGCCATCGCCGTGATCTCTCGAATCACTCTTAGTAGCATTCTCCAAAGTCTGAATATCTTCTGCAACTTTTGCACTGAAAGGATAAATTAACCTAGTGGAAGAAACAAGAAACCATGACGCCGTCATAAGAAACAAAGCCATGATCCCCGCAGCGATCACAAGGGATCGATGAACTGTGCAAGTCCATAGAAATTTCTTAGACAGTACTATTTCCATAATCTCAGCTCCTTTTGAACAGAAACCAAAATTTCTCTCAAATCTGGCCGTCAATCACAGGTTATTCTGATGGAAAAAGATATCTAACCAGCGCAAAAGGTTGCTTCAGTTTCCCCATGGCTTTGAAAAAGAGGTAAAAGACCGCATGAAGAAGCAAGACATCTGGTACCAAATGGCAGTAGCCCTAATCGTGAAGTTCCTGTACAAAACATAAGGATTCAGGGGATAAAACCGACCATTATAGTTAAAAAGAATAAAAAACTTAAGGATTCAGTGGATAAAACGAAGTGGTCAGCAGCAAAGTAGATGGAAGGAGTCAACCGGAAAATCTAGGGGCTGTTTGGTTGGCTATGCATTCCTTTCTGATTTTTGACGTTCGATGGAATGAGATATAAATCCAGCATAGAATAAGAATAAATTTAGAATTCATTTTTTTAGATTATTTTCTATAATATTCCATGAATTTGTTCAAATTTCAAATACGTGGCCCCAAGTAAAGTATTGTCATCGATAGTAGAAGTCATCACCAGCCGCAGGACATTTTGTATGTCATCCTCACCTCCAATAACTTATAAAATATTTCAAATATTTTTAAATACACTGTGATAGAAATATATTAATATCTTAGTATTATACAAAAATTTAAGACATGCATAGATAAAAGAAGGGTGATTGAGGGGATGCTAGAAGTTTTATGTTGGAAACCCAAAAGGATAAAAAACACGAGATCCAACTCAGATTAAACGATTCCACTATGTTGATGTATGTTAGAAAACTTTTCCTCCGTTGAGTAGCCCGAAGCAATTTTATGTAAGTGGATGTTATCAACATACTTTCATTAGAGGAGTGGCGAAATATATTGGGAATGTGGTGAAAACCTAACGACGGTGAAAGAAGACCGATGATAGAGGTCGTGTTCAAGAAAATATGATGATAATGTAATCGATAGCGATGGCCAGACGATGGCGGTTTGATAGTGGTGACAACCCAATGACGGTGGTCGAATGATAGTGATGATGGCTGCTAGGTGGTGGCAATGATGAGACGACGGTAGTTCGGTTGCAGTGATAATGATAGTTGGGCAATGGTTGTATGCGCTTGTCGACAATGTCAATGATAGTGGTGGCTATTCAACTGTGGTATTGCGGTGGCGGAGGCCCGACTGTAGTGGTGTGGCTGCTAAGATAGTGGTGGCAGTGCAGCGATGGTCTGAAGGTGGAAACAACCAAACAACGGTGTTCCGGTGGCAATGACAGCTGTGGTCAAGCAATATTTGTCTAGTGATGTCAATGATTTGACAATGGTGGACCAACGATGATGACAATGGTGGTCGGATAGTTGTGGCCCGATGTGACGACCGTGGTAGTCGGACAATGGTGGTCCAACGATAATGATGGTGGTGATCAAACAATGGTGGTCCAATAATGGTGGCAGAATAGTGGTGACCAAGTAGCGGTGGGAGACAAACAGTGGTACTCCAACAAAAGTGATGATAGCGGCGAAGCGATGGTAATTCAACATTAAAAATGGCTAGAAGACTGTGGTCTTGTAGAGGCGAAAGTGGTGGCAGGTGATGTGGCCCATCAATGGCGACAACCCAACGATAGTGGTCCAACAGGGTGGAGCATAAGAGCCCTCAGGAGCTTGGAGCTCTTTCAACTTCTTCTCCAAGTCCCTCTTCATGAAGAGAGTGGAGCTCTATTTATGATGTTTTAAGTGTCATCTTCCGTAAATATTACATGAATCTAGACCACTCTCCCTTTGATTTGATGATATTTCATGAGTATTTAAGCATTTTAATAATCTTAAAATTAAGTTATCTTATTCTCGATATATTTGCTTCGTTAAGGCACTCGATTTGATTATCACTAGATAAATTTAGAAATCATTTGGTCCTAAAAAAATCTCAAAGCTTCTTACTATATAATTCAGGTTCACTTTGGACTCAGATCGAAGTATGTTTGATGTCAGCTATCTCTTCTTATCAAGACACTTTATTTAAATTGGAGCATATGTAATAAAAAATTTAGAGCTCTCAATCCTAATGTGCATCGAGATTGTGCTTGATTAATATAATTTTTTTGGGGATATATCAACATTGTTTGCATTCTACTTTAAAATTAATAAGAAATTATAAAATTATACGTTATTTTACAGTGAACAAACAACTTCGAAGTATTCAAAATACAATACATTGCCTCTACATTGTATTTATTTTACACTGCTTTACTTTTTCAGCTTTACTTTTTCAGCTGACTAAAAAACGTGTTAGCCTTTTACAAAAATAAAATAAAATAAAATAAAATGGGGGCCTTTACAATATATCACATTATTCTATATTTATTTACATATCTAACAATTAGAATTTCATATTTTCATGCATATCACTAAAATATTTAAACATCAAATCAAAAATATAACAATTAATAATTTTTTAAAAGTAAAACACACATTTTCATGCATTGGCTTATGAAGCCAATGTGTTATAGGTATAAATATCAAAATTTGAATGTTAAATATATAAATACATATGAATTATGTGGCATGTATGTAAATTTTCTAAAGTTAAATGGAGGAGCTAGCAAACTTTCTTTAGATTAGCAATATATTTTATCATTTTAAGTTGTATATACAAGTTTTTTGAATAAAAACTTAAAAAATAGCTCTAATATTTTATTAATTGAACATAAAAATCAAAATTAACTACATGAGGTTTAGAGAATATGCTAATTGAGCTTGATCACAATGATATTTGGCCCCTTATAATTACTTTTATATGAACTTAATTTTACATAGCATAAATAAATGCATATGAACTCATTTCTCCACTTTGTTACTCCAAATTATTATTTAATAGTACCAACATAATCCTAATTGGCAAACAACATTGAGTAAAAAAAGCTAAACTAATGCATGCTACCATCTCTTCACATGGATGGTCTAGTAGGAAATTTTATTCTAAAAGAACATATTAATGGCTTAGTTATGCTACATTTCTACACAAATGATCTGGATTCATATTACAAATGAAACTCAAATGAAGGCCAAAGATTATGATTTGATTACACTACCAAGGGCTATATAGTCATATGCTACTATATCGCATGTTTCAAAACAATCATTTGTAATAACATAATCTCATATTGACCTTACTAAAATAAGTGCACACCAATCAACTTAAAAGTTTAAACAAATGGATAAAAATAATTAATATTGTATTAAAGGAAAAAATATTTGACATGTAAGTCTTATGCTTAAAATATCATGTTATTTTATCAAAATTATAAAATAGGTAAATTTATAGGATGTTGAATGGATCATTTAATTTACATAATCTAAACACTGTTATGAAAAGTTTAGCCAAATTGTTTGAATTGATGTGGAGACTAGCTAGCCCTATTATTGCTCAGTTGATCTGTGTTAAATAAATGTATTTTTGATGAGCTTTCCATATTCAAATTTCTAATCAATTGACAACTATTTTGATTGAGTTAATTACTTTTTTTGGGTGGGAAAACCTTACAAATGGGCAATGATCCCGAGTATATAGTTTTGTAAAAATTATATAGTTGACTCCGCTATGCAACAGTGCCAAAAGTTTGATGCAATATTTTATGAATAAGAAATTTAAGCAATTAATGTTGGGATTCTACGCAAATATATGTATCGTTATCAAGTAATAACGAACTTTCTATTTAAGCCTCAAATATCAATCCAACGGGGAATGTTTAAATTTGAAATGATAAATTTACTAGGAAATTCACAGAAAGTCAATACGAAACTACTATCACTAATTTTGAATGTTGAGATATTATCAGAACTAAATTATTTAACTAATAACAAAATTGAAATACAAAGTTTAAACAGTAACTACTAAACTATTAAACTATGTTTATGTGATGAAGATTTCTTATGTGAAAAAGCATTTTTCACACTATAATGAGATTTTGGTAAAATGAGATTAGATAAATGGTTTAATTATGTATTGTGTCAAATAGGAGCAGTTTTAATTCTCTACCATGATACATTATTATCGAAAATCATTGGCTAATCCCAGGTTTAGTCCCTAAATCTGTGGCTAGGCTAGGAGGATACTGCTCCCACTCCAGAGCTCCCACTTCCCTTCACCTGAAGGCTAACTCTCACGTTATTTTTTAAACACTAAGACCAAATTGGGGATTTTAGTCTGTCACCCTAAATGTTATCTAATTCTGCACCCAACAAAGTATATTTTCCTATTTATTTGCACTTAATTCCATGAACGAAGTTCTCCTTCATGGAATCAAATGTGATCCTCACTCTGTTGTAGAACTCATACTCATTTCCCGGATCATATGTTTCACAACATATTTTAACAATTCAATTGGCCAGATCGAAAAATAAATTGAGTTTGGAGTTGAAAAATCATCACAATTTATTTTATATTTTAATATTGACACATCCAAATTATCTCTTCATTTCACCATATCTCGGAGTAGGGAGAAAAATAAAGTAAACTACTCAGACTTCATGAATAAGATACAACAAAACATAAATTTCATATATAAAAGAAAGTTTACACAACAATAATAAACAAACAACACTTATCTGAAACTCTTTCTCAAAGTAAATCACTTGTAGTCTCTTCTAAAAAATGAAGGAAGAAGAAATCTTTCATTTTTCTCCTTCTCCAACATTCTTAGAGAAAAGTCCACACTTAATCTCACCACAAAACTCTAAATTATAAGAACATTGGACTCTAAATGGTTGTGAAAAGAAAAAAGGAGGAATGCATTGTGTGAAAAGTTGAATTAGGGTGATGGAATGGCAGGAAGAGTTACTTTTTTGATCAATTTTGGCCCCAAATAAAGCCTAGAGTCGGTTCTCGAATAGGTGCCTCTAAAAACTCTTCAAAATGCGTCCAAATTTGTCAAATCTTCTAGAAATTAGGGCTGAACCAACATTGGTGTCATTAGCTCCAATGTCGACGGCGCTGCTTCTAGCGTCGTCGATGCTAAACAAATTTGAACTTCTTCATTTTTGCTCCAAATTTCATTATTTTTGCTTCCTTCTTGCTTCAAGTCCTAAAATTCAACAACCTGCAAGAAAACATCCAAATACCTTCCATTAAAGTTCAATATCACCAAAAATGAGTATAAAATACGAGTCTAAAAATGCATATATTTTTTGTGTATCAAAATCCCCCAAACTTACATGTTACTTATCCTCAAGTAACTCCTCTACTATGTAAAAATATGATTTATGGTAAAGAATTTAACTTATAGATTTTCATATCTTAGTCCACTAAATACAATAACATAACTTAAAAAAAATTCAAAACAACTCCAATTAATACTAAAGGTATAAGAATATTTAGTAAATAAGTCCAAGATTTCTGATTCTCTATTCTTTTCAAAAAAAATTGCAAATTGCTATATTAAAGTCACTTAAAGTATTCATATAAAAAAGAACTTCATAAAACTTTGCTAGTAAATAAACTAATACTGAAATAAAAGTTTAGAAAATGTAGCAAGCTTTCTTTTTAAAATTGATTCAAGTGAAGTCAATTTTTAATTAGGCATCTCCTCAAGCTTCTCCCCACATCTTTTCTTTTCTTTCCTTTTTCTTTTCTTTTCTTTTCATTTCTTTTATATGTGTGAGGATTACTATATCTGGATAGCCTTTAATGATTTTGAACTTCACTATCCTCTTCTTAAAGTTAAAAACTTGTCACATTTTTTCACTTAACAAATGTATATTATCTTAAAAATTTCATAAAGTTTAATTCTTTTCTTCTTACATGAACCTTTAAGATTTTTAATATTTCAAAAATACAATTTTCTTTACTTAAAATAGAAAAATATAGTCTTTCTCTTTTATACCAAATATCTTAATCTCTAAAACTAACCTTTATTATTGAAAATTTTTTACTTAAGCTTACTATATATTTAGAAACATAAATATAGTTATCTAAAGTTAACCCCTAATACCAAAGGTCATGTTAAATTTAAAACTTTTGAAAATATAGTTACGTGAGGACAAATAAATTTAAGTTTCTTTCTTTAAAAATGAATTTTTTTCCCCTCCCCCCTAAACTTAAATTTTTAAAAGATTTAGCATGAAGAACTGAAAAATAAAGGGTGAAAGAAAATATTAAATACATAAAGAAAAGACATACCTCTTGAAGGTTCTGATTTTGAAACTTTAATTTTGAAATACTGCAGTTGATAATATTAAAAACTACAAGACTTAAAACATTAAATTGGATATAATACATATAAAATCTGCTGAGAAAGAGTTAATTACACCACATTTAACAAAATACTGAAACTAACAACATAACTAAACTGAATTTCAGAAATGAAAAACAGTTTTACAAACTATAGTTCACAACTCTACATAATTATAAAACAAAGTCTCACAATCTAATAAACAGTCTCAACAATATATAAAAAAAACAAACAACACAATAACAAAGTAAAATCAAATATAACTAAAAGAAATCAGATCACCAATCATCATCATATTCTTCATCTACATCCAAATTTTGTCGCTGATATGGAGTAAAAACAATGTGAGTAGGAAACTGAACTGAATGATCACCCTTCATGTATCTCACTAACTCATCATCATAAGCAACATCACATTCAAACTTTTGTCGTATCAAATCATTAGTGTGAGCATTTCTAGCATCCATGTTATGCAACCTATGATCCATTCTTAAGATATCTCCCTGTTGGATTATCATATAGTCTAAAAGTTCTCTATTAGTAGGGTCACTAGAAGTAGGGTTCCTCGAAGTAGAAGGAATATCTTTGGTCTTACTCCAATATCTCCAATCAACATGAGATTCATATGTTTTTATATTGGCAGACCCAATAGGTCTTAGAAGCTCAATCCTCTCTTCCGAAGGTCTAAAATCAATTCCTGCCTATTCACAGAGTGTAAAAATAAGTGCAAGGTGTGCCAAACCACCAGTGGTCTCTCCCAAAGAAATAGATCTAGTGTTCATATATATAATATAGCCTACATTTATCCTCATCACCTGTTGAATAAAGAAGTTCAGGATGGCTCTATCCTTGGTCACCTCACTATGATAATTTGTAGGAATCATTCTTCAAAAAATAAAGTAGTGTCAAGCATTAGATATTACATTGAGCATAGAAAGAGGAAAATTTACTTTAACACCATTTTTGACTTTCCAGATCCCTCTTCCATCAGTAAGAAAAGAAATAACCTCATCTAAGGTCTCATTAGTAACATAAAATGATTTATACTGGCAACTCTAAACATCTTTCAACTGATAAAACTCATTAATTTTACTTGGAGAAAACCTCACCATTTTTCCACGAACAAAAACAAAATCATCAGAAGCTTCAGTAAAATTGGCATATAATTCCATCACAACACCAATAATCGCATCGACAGTAAAATAACAAAAATTTTCCCACTACTGAGCATTGATTAATCGCTCGACTTCTCCTCCCGGATTTTTAAAACCATGATCCATAATTACTTTTTAATGCTCAAGTAGACTATTCAAAAGAGCACTAGCCCTGAAGTTAATAAATTTTTGTTCATCAAAATCTACTTTTATCTTTCCTTTGCTCATTCTAGGTGTCATGGGAAATCTAGAAAAATTGAAAAAAATTGAATAAATTCCAAAAATTCAGAAAATCACAAAGTAAAACGCTTTAAAATAAAATCCACCAAGTTAAGAGTTCTTCACCAAAGGATTTTCTCAAAATCTTTTAGAAAAAATTCCAAAATTTTAGGATCTAGGCAATGTGAGATAAATTCTTGGTTAAAATAAAAATTTTTTAACTTGAAGTGTAGCTCTTACCTAGAGAACATGAAATCCAAAGTTCCTTTGCCTTAAAATCACCTCAAATCCAAGCAAATGCAAGCCCTAGGTGTGAAAATCGGAGGTTGAAGATGACTCAAAGGGTAAAAATGGTGGTTTACGGTGAAAATCGTGAATTTAAGGAGTTATAGTTTGTTCTCGGGTCTAGGGCGGCTGACCAGAGGAAAATATGTTGAGATTTTCATACTTATTTTATATTATTTTTGATGATATTGCACTTTAAAGAAAGGTATTTTTTATGTTTTGTTGTAGGAATGATAAATTAGGGTCATTGGAGCAAAAATATTCAAAAAGAAGCGAATTTGGAGCGAAAAAGGACCAAAATATGCAGAATTGAACTAGGGCACTGACGGCGCTGCCAACGACGAGATTTTCCCGAGACTCCAGAATTAATTCATTAGGAAGGTCCGCCGACGACACCCTCGAGGCCGCCGATGGCGAGGTCGACTGTTATGCCCAATCAGGCTTTGGATAAGGTCAAATTTTGAAGGGATACTTAGGAAACACTTGGGAAAGCTTATCCACAACTTTAAAAGAAGATTTTGGCCAAAAATTAGAGAGGTCCTGGATATTAGAAAGGTCCTGGAGGTTAGAGAGGTTCCATTAGTGTATAGAGAACTCACTAGAGTGTCAAAATTGTGAGGAATTCTTCGAGAGATTGTAAGAGTGGAGGGAAAGTGAGAGATTTCTTCCTCCTTGCTACTTCGAAGAGGAATTCTATGTGTTGTAAAGAAAGGAAGAGATTCAGAAGAACTTCGAGGAGTGTTCTTGGGGAATAAGTTAGAGATAAGTTATTTACTTGTTGTAGTTTGTATGACTTTGATTTTATATATGAATTCTGAGTTTTGTTGTGTTTTCTCCATGAGATCTGAGTAGTTCTCTCTGTCTTTCTCTTTGTCTTGAGATTTGTGAAATGGTGATTTTAATTGTTGAAGCCATGAAAATGTTTAAGAAATTGTGATGATCTTTTCACTTTGATCTTAATTTACTTTCAATTTGGCCAATTGATTTGTTAAAATATGTTGAGTTTTACAACTAAAGTGAAGATTACATCCAAGATTCAGGGAGGTCAAAGCCCTTGGAAGTTAGGTGCAAATAAATAGGGAAATAATATTATCGGGCGTAGAATTGGAGATTTTAGAGTGACAGACTAAAATCCCCAATTATGTCCTATCGTTTGGGTGCTTAAGTATAGATGTTAGCCCTCAGACAAGGGGAATGTGGGAACTTCGAAGTGAGTTCTGGTATCCTCCCAGCCTAGCCGCAGATTCAGTAAATAAGCGTAGGATTAGTTAAAGTTTTTTATGCCTGGAACAAAGAGTAAAGAATAGGTATGTTCCTATTTGACACGATATAATTTGAACTAATTCACTTTATCCATTCACTATGATTTCTTAACAAGGAGAATGATGCTTTCTTATATATTGAATATCACATTTAAACCTTCATTAGTATCATTAGTTATTTAATAGTTATTAAAATTACATAATTATTTCAATTCCCTATTAGTGACATATAAGCAAATTGAACTTCATTATTGCGATTAACGTATTGTTATTCTAAAATCTTAGTTCGTAGTTCTAAACCACTCCTTGTGGGATGGATATCTAGGACTCCATTAGAGCTCGATATTACTTGAGCGATGCGTATACTTGTGTTGATAAGTGTGACTTTATAATTATTGAATATTTATTACGTCCATATTTATCTTATATTTTTAAGCATATATAAAGTCACCGGTCAGCGGCGTCGGTGCCCATGCTAGCGTCGTCGGAGCTGAAGGCCTAAAATTCATTTTTCAATTTTTTTTAAATTTTCAATTTCCTTTCAATTTTCTTCAAAGTCTTTTTAGTATTTTTAAACACAAATTTTTATCTAACAATAATTCACAAATAAACATTTTCACAAATAATCATTTTCACAAACAACAACAAACTAACTTTTATATATGAAAATACACTTTTACAAACACATTTTTCTAATCACATTTTCACACATCTTAAGCAAACTAAATTATAAATCAGCATCAAAATCAAGCCACAATACCAAACACTAACACAAAACTATACACACAATCAAAGTTTAGAATTCTAAAGGAAAGCAAACTAAATCAACTCCACACAATTACATTAAGTACATAAGTTTTTTAAACTAGTAGAGAGAGTCCAAATTCTTTAATTATGTTGTCTCATCTTCAGTGCTTTCTCCTCCTCTGATATCTTTCATTGACTGGTAATGAACATACAAATTGTAGGAGGGTCGGTACGGGAATTGATCAGTCAAATTTTCTTCGATCCAACCTTTTTCTTTAAGCATCCACACTAATCTTGCTTCAATTGTTCTAGTATGATCAAAAAAAATTTTCATCCTTCGATCTAGGTGATCAAAAAGGTACTTAAGATCTCCAATTGCATTCGTAATACTCTAAAGTTCTCTTTCAATTTCTTTTCTATAACAAGTGAACTTCCAACTCTTGATGGCATCGATGAAGTTGAAGCATGTGATGAATGATCCAAGATAATATCTAATGCTTCATTCCCATTCCCAAGATAACTATCATCAATAGGAATCATGGGCTCCCAAGGTAATAAATTTTTTTTCCCAACTTTCATATGGAACTTGAGATTGACTGCAAAGTAGGAAAATTGTGGAAGGAAGCCCAAGTCCATAAATTGGTTCATTCATAATAATACCCATAATAGATTTAAATATGATAGATCTTATATCAATGAATTTTTCCATTTAAATGCAATAATTCAAAATAACACTTTTTTTGTGACTCTACTAATCTTCATGGTATGGAATAATTTTGCAGAAATGAAGAAATGCCACTGCTTCGATATTAGACTAAGGAATGAAGCAGAGAAACTAACATATCCTTCATCTCACATTTCCCAAATATTACTTTCATCCGTTAGAAAATTATAGACATATTGCATCAAATCTCTTGTAGGGATGAAATTTGTATAAGGACAGATTGGAATGTTTTCTATCATATACAACTCATTGATTCACGCAGGAGTAAATGATACAAACTTTTCTCGTACGAAGATAACTCCTTGGGTAATTCTATGCAAATTGGCATAGAATTCCTTCACTACTAGTACAACAACTGCAGTGGTAGTGTAGCACAAAACTTCTCATCGCCTTTGTACAATGATTTTATCAATCAAAGAACTTGGATTAATCAATCCGTGATTGATAAAGCCTCTCTCCTTGTTAAGCCTCTTCTTTACAATAACTTTTTCGTATAATCTTTGTGCGTTAAAACTGATAAACTTTCTTATATTAAAAACTCCATACTTGGAAGTATTTCTGGAATTGGAGACCATATAATTCAAAAATAAGAAGTTTCGAGTCATCCAAGGAAGTTTTTAGGACTTTAAAAACTCCTCCTGGCAATTATTATGGAGTGAAATCCCGCCAAAGTCCTCCAAAAACCTCAAAACTGCTCTCTGCGCCATCGACGCTCTCGATGGTGATGTCGGCTCTTTAGTCAATTTACGCGGGCGTCGTCGGTGCTAGTGGCCAAAAACTGCGACTTTATCATTTTTTTGATCAATTTGATTCCAAAATTTCCTCTAATACCAATATTTGTCTTAATTTATAATATATAAAATTGTGTAAGATTATTATCTAATAATATATAAACACTTTATCAAACAAAATATGAATATATATTATATAATTCTTCATCAGGGAAATTCTCTAAAATTTCATTTACAGAATTAGTTAATATTTCTCTTTCTAGTCTAGACAAATGGTCAGCTATTTAATTTTCATTTCTCTTTCTATCAACTACGATAAAATCAAACTCTTGCAATATAAGCATCCATCTAATTAATCTTGATTTAGCATCCTTCTTTTGAATCAAGTATTTAATAGCAGAATGATCTGTATGCATTATACATTTAGATCCAATTAAGTAAGGTCTAAATTTATCAAAGACATAAACAATAATGAGTAACTCTCTTTCAGTAGTAGTGTAGTTAATTTGAGCATCATTTGGAGTTTTACTAGCATAATATATCACTTTAAAAACTTTGTTGTGCCTTTGTCCTAAAACAACCCTAATAGCATAATCACTAGCATCACACATTTTTTCAAATGGTTTCTCCCAATCAGGTGGAACTATTATAGGTGCAGTGATTAATTTTTCTTTCAATAATTCAAATGCTTTTATGCATTCCTCATTAAAATCAAATTTCATGTCCTTTTTCTAAAAGTTGGCATAATGGCTTAGTTATTTTAGACAATTTTTTTATGTAACGCCTGTAAAAACCAGCATGTCCTAAAAAGCTTCTTACCCCTTTAACATTAGTCGAAGGTGGTAATTTTTCAATTACTTGAATTTTTGCAAGATCTACTTCCATGCCATTTTCAGA
>NEWO01000368.1:204548-223324 GCA_003013225.1 Phalaenopsis aphrodite | reverse complement strand
TATATATATATATATATATATATGTATGTATATATGTATGTATGTATATGTATGTATGTAAGTTCAGGTGTTAGATATTTAAATACATAAGAATTGTGTTGTATGTATGCAAATGTTGGGCAGGTGAGAGGTCTAAACAATGTGCCTGCATCTTTAGTCTTCTGTTAAAATATTTTAAAAAAAATCTCAAAATGTTTTTGTTTTTTCTTCATCACACGTCTCACAACCTTGCATTCAGCAAACCTGCATGGAGCTAATGTATGACAAGTATGCTTGAATTTATAACATATTTATTGGAAACAAAGAGACAAAACCCTAATAGGTCGAGTTCTCAACTTAGTAGGAATATATATATATATATATATATTTCTACTAAGTTGAGCATTTGAAACATACATGCATACTGTACACAAAAAATGGTCTGCATGGATCTCAAGACAATATGACAGTTCATGACACGAAAACTAAAATATCTTGTACTACCATCCATAAAGCGAGGGTATAATGTAATATTATATGTCCCCTTTTATTGGCTATAAATAGAAAACCCATAACATGTATGAAAGGGTCTTCAGGCTCTCCTCTCTTCAACCCCCATTTAAGGAGATCCCTTTCCCCACCCCCTCTCTTGTAACCTCTATTTCTAAGGAATGAAAAAAAGGCAAATAGCCCATGAACCACTCTCTTTATCCTCATGTGATAAATTTCTCTTGTTTTCTCTCCCTTTCTTTCTCTTTCCCTTGGATCTCACGCTCTATCCCTTGGGCATGGTTTACATGACATATTTGGATTTAACATTCTAAAAGATGTTGTGAGAGTGGATCATGTCGTCAACATGAAGACAAGAAACACCAAGCAAAATCTCTTTAGAGAGATGCTCCTAGCAAAAAGCGCAAGGGGAACAGGCGCAACAACGAATCATCCTTTTCCTGTAGATCTATGCATACTCTCCATTTTCAGATTTAGAGATCTCCAACGCTTTTCTCGTATGAAGATGCCCACCTGTCAAACCTGACAAACTTATCTTCAAAGCCCAAGCACACCAACCTCCATCCCGAGAGTGGTACTCCCCATTCAATTTTTCCTCCCAACCAAAGTACAACAGCTCCTCATTTTTCCATTTTTTCTCTTCGTCCCCCTCTCTTCGAAAGCAACCACTCCAAGTTTTTTTGAGCCTTGAACTCCCCACTCCCATTCTCCTAATCAAAATAGCATGCAGAGTTTCTCTCTGTCCACTCCTCCATTATTCTTCTTACCCGAGGAGCGATTGATGTGTGTGGACACTTGACGCAAATTTGTGTTAGGTGTCCAATCTAGACCACCGAAACATACCTTTTTTATTTATTTTTTTGTTAGAGTGAGATGAGGCCCCCTCCTATCCATCTTCTTTTTCTTACCCAAGAAAGCAACTCCACCTCTCAACTCATAAACCTACCAGTTGAAAGCAGCCCACCTACTCTTCCCTCTAACGAAAGCAACCCACCTACTCTTCCCTCTAAAGGGTGAGATGAGACCCCCTGGTAACAACTCTCTTTGCACAAAAATCCTCACCGATTAGTCAATGGTGCATCCAACAAACATTTCCACTCTGGCCAAAAATTCCTTTTCCAACTCGTCCTGAATGGCCCACTATTTCTCCCTAACCAGCCACCAGAGTTGGAACAATCCTACCCAACCCTCGCAGGGCTGCCTACCTGATGTATCACGGAAGCCCATAACGACAATCAGCTAGCACTCTTCCAGTCGGTTGGCTAACTGTCCAACGACCGACCTTTTTTCTATCACACTATCGTGCGGCCTCCCATTTTGATATGTTGTCCGACCCTCTTCCAGTCGGCCAGCCACCTCTCCACCGGTCGAACTTTTTTTTGTCACAATATCCTGTGGCATTTTGGGGGCCCATTCCATCGCAAGGAAGTCGCAGGAGGAGAGGAGCCCTCTTCAAGTTCTTTGATTGCTGCTCCGGTAACCTCATCGGTCGGCCGCACCGACCGACCACCTGATTCTGATCAGCCACTCTACTCCTACCTGAACCCCTGGAGGAAGAAATGCTGCCTCAAAGAACTGCTTGAGCAAAACTAAGAAAGGCTTTGCAGTGTTGCAACTCGGGTATGTGTAGAACTCATGGAGTTATCTGGCACCGAAGATTCTAAAACAAAAGAAATTGAAAACTTGCTAGAGAACCTCAAAACAAAGTTTGTGGAGAATGAAAATGAAAAGAAAACTTGGGAAGCAAAACTAAATGTTTTGTCACACTGGATCCATTTATGCAGATGTCCTCCCGCACCAACCGTCTCACCATCCAGCTACTGTCACGTGGAAATCTCACCCTCCCACTGACGACTTGTTTCCAGTTGATCACCTACCTTTGGTTGGCTACATGCCTCCCATCAACGATCTCAAATCAAGGAAGTTATACAAACATGCCATCCAATCCTTTGTCTTTACATATACATCCCCTAAACTATCTTGTTTTATTTGTCGGCCAACCGTCTTAACTATAGACCCTAAACTCTAAACCCTTAACTATCAAACCACTTCACCAGCAGACCGTCTCGCCGTCCGACCACCTAGTTGCTCTAGCCGGCCACGTCAAAAAACAAAAATGCTTTGCATCTTATTTCAAATATATAAATTTATATACATAATACTGATTTAAGAAGATTTTATGGCTATATGAGTTTCCAAATAAAACTTTCTTATATATAATATTTTTAAACAAATACTGTGATTACTCTTTACATGCAAAAATTTAAAACTATTTTTTCTTATATATCTAAAACATTACTTTGCTCAATTTTGAAGAAACATAACCAAGCAAAGGACCGGTCTTTTTGTCTTTAAAATAAAAATTAATTTATAAATGCTTCCTTCTAATTTGGATTCAACAATAGCGGTTTTTGACCTCATATAATTTGTTATTTTTTTGTTGCACAAGCATATTAGTTTCTTCAAAGCTTGCTCTATTAAACATGCGTATTATAATTTTTGGTATTTCAATGTGAAGGGTCTGGTTCGAGGGCTCAAGGAGTTCAAGCATTCTAGAAGCCACTCGACACTCAAGGAACTTGAACCTAGATAACAAAAAAGACAACTGCACCGATAACGTCCAGTCGATAAAAGGCATAAAAGATAATTGGCGACACCATGGTTGTTTGATTGGTGGAAAATAAAGACAACCAACAACGACGCCAAGAACGACAGATTGATAAAAGACAAAAAACAACCAACAATGACGCCTCAGATGTCTAATTGATAGAAAATAAATGACAGCACGAACATCAACTCGGTCAAAGGTATAAAAATCCAACCGACAACAACGCCGTAAATGTCCGACAACTATGCCATAGACGCCCGATAACAAGGGTCAGCCAGGGAACCCTTCTCACCACTAGTTTAAGTCTCATAACTTTGATTGAAAAAAAACGGAGATGGTTCCCTGCACAGTAATGACAAGCTCTCGAAAATCATTTTGGAGAAGAGTTTAGGCAACTACTTCTCATAGAGAAGGTACCCAACCTATGAATTGAGTCCAATCAAGCGATCATGACCCACACGAGTGAATGATTAGAATTGTGCCCCGAACATATTCCAATTACGACATAAGCTACCCAAATAAATATAAGCGGCCGGTCGTGGCGCCAAGACCGTCTGTCTGGACTAACAAATAACACGATCAACCATGTCGCCAAAATCGACTGAGTAAACCCACAAGTTACCAACCAAACGAAGGTGTTCGGTTATGATGCCATGATTGTCTGGCCAAACTTCGACTGACATATTCAAATTCTTCTCATCGTCGTGAACGATCTCCTACTAGCTAAAGACAAGCTCCATGAGGGGGTAATGTAGATCATTCTGGGAGTTCATTTAGCAATTAATTGACTAACAAAGAGTATCAATAGTAATTTATGCGCTCTAGTTTTTTGCTATATAAATTTTCTTGTTCTTATCGTATTTGTCACTATTAAGGAGAAAATAAATAAGAAAGACTTTATATTTATACCAAAAAATGATATGTACGGATCCCAACTGTCCAAGACAAGAAGATTAAAATACCCTATACTATCCTCCTAAAGCAAGGGTAAGAATATAATTTTGTATTTCCCTTTTTTATTTGCTATAAATAGAAGAACCATGTGGTCCATGACATGTACGAAGAGTTTTTGGGCTCTTCTCTCTCTCACCTCCCACATGTAGGGAAATCTCTCTCCCCTTTCCCTTTCTTGTAACCTAAATAAATGAGCTAAAGAGCCTCAAAACACCTCTCTTTACCCTTCACAGGACAAATCTCTATCTCTCTCTCCCTTTCTTTCTCGTTTACTCTGATCTCATTTTCTATTTCTTAGGCACAGTCTACCGAACATAGATTTGGCTTCATGTCGTGAGGTCCAACGTTGTGTTTATTCCCTAGGACATTTATTGACGCTCATATGAGCATGATATGTTGAAATTAAAGATGAGATAAGTTTATATCAGATAATGAATCTGCACTCACATTGCCCACTGGAGCATTAGGCAGGCAAGAGAGATATCCTAAGCCTAAATAATACATGACTATAGATTATTTTCAGCTTTACAATCCATCAAATATTATTTTAATTCAATTTTTGTTATACTGAAATGAATAATTGTACTATTTGTAAATATAAATAATTATCTGACAAAATGATGTAGAAGGTCAATGATTATGAATTGGCCAAATTATCAAAAAAATGAACATTATGATAAAGTTTATACAACCATAATAAAATATAATAATTTCTATTTGTTAAAAGTAAATGACAATTAATTGATTGTATCAGAAGGTAAAATTCAAAGAAAATAGAGCTCTATGAACTATATAAGTCGTTTTAGAAAATAAAAATTTCAATTTCCATATAAATTTATCTTGAATTTATTTCTTATTATTTTGTTGAACATAACTTGAAATGTTTTTAATTTATTGCATATAAAAAATTATAATATAAAAGTAATTTTAATGTAAGAAGACTTTAACATCATGCTGAGTGTTGAGAAATTAGGGCGAAGAAAAACAGGAATTAACGCAAATCCAAAAGAATACCAAGATTTAACGAGGTTCGGCAAAGATGCCTACGTCATCAGGAGCAGAACGGCGGCTTTTCTATTAATTCAAAAAAAGAGTACATGATACAGAGTAGAATGACCTAGGGTTATAAACAGACCTATTTATAACCCTAAAAAGAGCAGAAAAGGAAACCTTAAGTATAATATGTAATTATCAAATTAATCTTGTACTGCACCCCCACCACATAAGGAAACTTCTATGATTTAGACAGAATCTTCCGCTCCGCTCCAGCATCTGTCTCTTATATGGTATATGAGCCATACCTAACACTGAGAAAATAAAAATTAAAATAATTTTGATACTAAATTACATAGCTAAGTTAAAAGTTATTTAGGCATTATTAACTATCAAGAAAAGTGGGTATATGTGACATTTCATCTACATTTATAAGACAAAGACTGTGATTGCTTCAAAATCTATACCTTATCCAACAAAATCCGCCACCAAAAGCCATATATTTAAAAATAAATGGTGATGATTTCATCACTAATCAATCGAGGGTTTTATTCAAATCAGAATCATTTCATTCTTTTTTTTTTGTTCTTCACAAAAATCATTTTAATATCTAGGAATATAAACAGATGGAAGAATTGATTCATGTTATTTTGACCCTCAATTATTGAACTAAGGTAAAAGGGCACTTTTGTAATGTGGTACTGCTCACCTACCACATGTCACCTACCGCTCACCTACCTCCCACCTACTACTCTCTTGCTTCTATAAATAGAGAGGGTGTGAGGCTTTGGAGAGCAAGAGAAAAGATCTTAAGCTACCACAAAAGACGAGAGAATAGCTAGAGAACTAGAGAGGAGGAAAACATCTTGAGGCCTTGTATCAAGACGTCGCTTGAGAGGGAGGTCATAGAAGGAAGATGAGGGCTCATCTTTATGTATAAACTATGTATTCTCCATTTCTTTTGCCTTAGTGAAATATTTGATTGATTCCCTCCCGTGGACGTAGATCCAGTTGGATCGAACCACGTAAACGATCTGTGTTTGCTTGTGTTCTTTGTGTTTCATTTCTATGCCAGGAAGTACATATCTCACAACAATTCATAACTGAATTTATCCGATTGAGCAATTCGACTGAATTTTCCACCTTTAAATAATTAAGGCATTTACATGCATATCACCAAATTCCTCTGTATTATACATTTAACACTTAAAATTTAATTTTTTGCATTTATACCACCCAAATCTTCCATATCACATCAAAGCCACATCATTTTTTACTTCTAAAAAGTGAAATATATATTTTCATACATACATAAGGTGGTGTGTGTAAAAAGTAACGTTCAACTGTTAGATACGTAAATACATAGAAATTGAGTGGCATGCATGCAAATCTTCCTTTAATAATATGGCTTTCAAATACATACAAAATATGAGTTTGCTTGAAAATTTCAGGACATCAACACCTAAAGAAGCTCATAAATTAATTTGAATTTATTGTAAATCACTGTCAGCAAAATATTGAAAAAAATAGAACGTGCAGAGCATGAGCGATGGTGGCATGCAATCTTTCAATTCGTCCAAAGATCTATCAAGCTCCAAGTAGAAGTTGCATAGACCACTGAGAACAAATGTTAATGATTCCTCTCAACAGTATCTGGAGTAAGGGGTGTAAACAAGCTATGTTTTAGCCAGTTTAAGGTTTCGTTGGGTTCGGCTCGCTGCTAAAAATAAGTATATTCATGTTCGGTTCAAAATTAACTCAGTAAGTTTAAATAATAATTAAATTTAATTTTTAAATACAAAATAAAGTTTTAATAAGTAATATTATAATAATATTATTTATTTAATTATTTAATTAATTTTAGTATTATTATTTATTTATTTATTTGATTAATTTTAGTAAAAATGGCCAAATATGATAAAAAAAAAGTTTATTCCTGCTTGGCTCGCTTATAAATCGAGCTAAAAAATATGTTCATCCTCGACTCTCTTGCTTAACGAACAAATCAAACACAATTTACTCAGCGAGCACAACACGAGCTCTTGGCGAATGATAAATTTTTTGGGCATCCCTATCTAGAGATCTTTTTTTAGAATGATATAAATATTAAAAGAAGCACCTATTAAAATAATTTAATAATTTTTTTTATCTACTTAGTGTATCGAACATGATCTATTTAGCAATTTATATAGCCGAAATAATTTTTGTCTTCACTCATTTTATTCCTCAAACAATTGCTTTTTGGTTGTTGCCCGTCGGAAGATTCGGGAGACAAAGTAATAATTTAGCATCTCAACAATGAATAAAGATTCAACATATAGATAAAAGAGAAGCAAGTGGGAGAAGACGTCTCAATTTTTTACATGGAAAATGCTCGAAAAGAAAAAAAATCATTAAGGCCCCCACTTGTAATTGTAACTACATAGGCTAACTCTTCCCTTGAATTAGATAAGATGGAATTACAATGTTGATTTACAATGGTAATTCAATAATAGTTATAACAGAACACAAAAAATTGTATTCGATTGCTATGAAGGTAATAACCTCCCTTAATGTTTGACAGTGGTTGTAGCGCTACCTTGACATAAAGGTTGTATTTGAAAATTGTGGTAATAGTTGGCCATGCAGACCATAGATGTTTTCTTTAGGGCTTTGGTTTGCTACAAAGTTCGTAATAGGGAGCTTTAGTTGCTACGAGTCACGCAGACTGTAGTTGGCCACAAAAGTCGTAGTGGTGAACTGCAACAACTTTTGTAGGCCAAATGGGCCAGAGTTGGGAGTTGCATGAGCTGTGGACATGTAGTTTGGTTAAATAAGCCGTAATGGTGAGTTGTGATAACATCCATAGAACTTAGTGGCTGGAGGTGGGAGCTGCGTGAGATGTGAACCATGTAGGTTGTGGTTAGTCACATGGGCCATAATGGTGAGCTAAGATAATATCTGTAGGCTTCAAAGACTGGAGTTCAGAGAACTACGTAGGCTATAGTTGGTCGTGTAAGTTATAATAATGAGTTGTAATAATGTTTGTAGGCCATAAATGCAAGAGTTGGGAGCTGTATGAGCTACAGACCACGTAGAACGGAGTTGGTTGCATATGTCATAATAATAAGTTGTAACAATGTCCCCATGCCACAGAAGCTGAAGTTGAGAGCTGCATAAGTTGTAGATTATGTAGGCCATAGTTGGTTGCGTATGACGTAATAGCGAGTTGCAATAATCTCCATAGGCCATACAGGCCAGAGTTGGGAGCTGCAGGAGATATGGTCCACGCAAGCCATAGTTAGTCACGTAGGCTATAATGGTGAGCTGCAATAATATATGTAGGCTATAGATACCAGAACTAAGAGTTGCATGAGTTGTGGACCTCATAAGTCATAGTTGGTTGTGTATACCAAACTGGTAAGTTGTAATAAAGTCCACATGCTATACAGACCAGAGTTAGGAGTTGCACGATATGTGGACCACGATGATCGTAGTTGGTCACATAGACATTAATGATGAGCTGTAGACCAGAGTTAGGAGCTGCATGATATGTGGACCACGATGGTCGTAGTTGGTCACATTGACATTAATGATGAGCTGCGATAGTGTCTATATGTCATAGAGGCCAGAGTTAAGAACCACATGAGTTAGAAACAACGTAGGTCATATTTCGTCATCTTGACCATAGTGGTGAACTGCAATAACGTTTGTAGACCATTGACACCACCAAAATGCTATGAAGCACTGATGATGCACAAAATTATATGTAATGACATAATGTCTGTTGTCCATTGATATGATTAAAATACTATGAAGCACCAATGATACACATAAGTATATGTACCAACCAAGAAGCATACAAAGCTGAGTTTATGTATCGATCTCATGAGGAACGACTGAACTCCTTAAGTTGGATAAAATTATAGTTTACTGGTTATTAGTCTAGCCTAAAGTTCTAAATCTTGTGATTTTAAATTTCTTAATCCAAAATTTCACACAAAGTTAACCTTAAAACTAGTTTTGAGGTTGAGCAAGTGAAGGAATGCCTTCCCTAAATTGGTCCTATGCAAATTAGATTTATCTTAGTGATTCTAATAAAATTGACAATCAGGAATAATAATTTTCCTTAGCTTTTAACGCACTATAAAATATTCTACTTTTATATATGCATTTTATACTCATTTTCTTAAGGATATTGCACTTTAATGGAAGGTATTTTGTGTGTTTTTTTTTATAAGTACAAAAAATTGACTTAAAGGGCAAAAGGTGGAAAGTCCCACTTCTATAGATTCTACCTACATAGGTTCATGGGGCTTTAGACTTTTCTTTCCTTTGACTTTCGGGTTAACTGGATTCCTTGTACAACACAACACATGGGTTCTTGCAAGTCGGGTTGGATCGACTACCATAGACTTAAGGTTTCAATAGCTTGGGATGACAGATTCATGGAGCCCTGACCCGACTATCTCTACCCGATTAAGATTTCCTTGCTTTTTTTTATGATAAACCCATTTGAGCCCAATCAATCCTTTCAAACAACATTGGCGTCTCATAGGCCCATATTGTTAAAAGGTTGTCATCCATTTGAGATACAATGATTCACCTTCTACTCTTAGGACTCGATTTATGCAGGTTTTGAAGCATAGGGACGTTTTAGTTTGAGATGAACTAGTTATTTCCTAGGCCTTGTTTTCCAACCAAGCCCCCTTGACCTTCGAGATGTGAGGGATTAACTCTCTTCTGTGGTTGCTTGATGTAAGCTTTAGAAGCATCAAGATGTTCTTAGTCAAATAACTATGTTCCGTTGATATACCTATTTACCTAGTTATCATAAAATTGTAAGCAGGGTTTATATTATCGAGAGTTCTCTTGGGTATTTCTCATTATGTAATTAACCAAACGAACATATTACTTTGGGAGTTGCTCTTGATCCTAGAAGAAAATATAATATCGGTTTTCTAGATATATGGGTTGTTTATGTAGGGTACTTCTTCATCAATATGTGTTTCAAGGTGTTTTGATATGATCTTATTTTGTGACATACACTCTTGACTTATCGTGTAAGGATAACCTTACCTAAGTTCTCAATATTCTCTTAAACTTAATTTGTTTATCCGGTTTTATCTTTTTTCTCCCTTTTCGAGTTCACTACTTTCTTTGAATCTTCTCAATGGTTCAAGAAAGATGACTGTTTGGAAAAGAAAATCATAAGATGATAATTAGACTAGTTGGCTACTCTAAATTTAAAAGAACCAAAACAATGACACCGATCATCTAGCAGTCAGTGTTATGTTTGTTTGTTATTAGGCTTTCCTCCTATAAATAGAATAAACTAACAGAACATCAACCATTTTCTACCATCTTGCATTCATAGTTGATTGTGTCATTGTATGTAGTATGCTAATTATTAATGCAGAAAATCAATCTATTTGATCACCCTGTCTCCAATATTATAAAGAGAAGGATAGAGTTAGACTTTTTTATGTCTCTTGACCCTTAAACATTCTCATCATCCATCATTCGACAAAGCGTCATTGACTTTAAACCTCAAGATTAATTCATATTCTAAAATTGTCATTTGGCCACAACGCCTTTCCTCTTCGATGCAAGCTTTCTTCCCCAATTCCCTGTGCTAACTGCTACGTGACTCCATCAATGAGCTTCCCTTACCAACACTTCATTTATTTTTTTCCCTCGAAAGTTTAAAATCTATAGAAGAATCCAAGATCTCAATATAGCTGTCGAATTGTGGCGAGACACAACTCCCAGTACCTTCTTCTTCTTCTTCTTCTTCTTCTTCTTCTTCTTCTTCTTCTCTCTCTCTCTCCTAGATTTCTTTCACAAATCATATATATTTTGTTCAAGCCAACTTTGCTTTCTTCTTATCACCAAATTCTGAGAACTTCTCCTCTCCAAATTTCTTTCAACAATCTGCTTTTTCATAATAACCCTGTTAATTCAGCATCAAAACTGCATTTCTTTTATTTTTACTATTTTAAACGACAACAAATTGCCTTCCTTCTTCCAAATCACATAACTTTTTCCCCCCAAATCATTCATTTTCTCTAAACTCCGCCATAAAAATCTCATTTTGTTTCCAATGGGAAATAAAATGGTCTGCATGCCTATAAAGGAGTTTAAGGGGACTTTCAGCTACAGAAGCAGGAAGGAGATGAAGCGCTCGTCTTCTATGAAGAAATTGGTGTCTGAAAAGGACAAAATCAGCCATCTTTCACAGCGCTATGAAAGCTGCGTCATCAACCGCGTCGTCCCAACCCGTTCCCAGCCTCCTCGCTCGCTCTCAGATCCATTGCCGAATCACAAGCAGGTAATTTACAGAAATTTGTCAAAATGACCCCTAACCCTGGAAAAAATTTGCTTACGTCAAGGGGTACGCAGAGATATGTAAATAATAGGGTACACGGGTGTTATATTTGAGTTATATGGGGGTTACAAGCGTGTTATAACTTTCTTATAATTTTCATGTAACTCAGCTGTAACTCACACTTTTATTTTATCCATTGAGATTACAATGTTACAGCGGGGTTACACGGGAGTTACACGGGAGGTTACACGAGAGTTATACGGGAGGTACAACGGGTTATACACCCCTTGTAATTCCCGTATAAACCTCGTGTACCCTATTATGTACACATATCTGCATACTCCTTGTCGTACGCAAATTTTTTCCCCTAACCCATTGAATAATTATCATTTTACTGCATGAGTTTATAAAAATATCAATTTGGCTCCAAATTTTTTTAATATTGGTTGAAATGAAATACTTTCTCTTTATATTAGCCTCCATTAAAAAAACTAGGAATTAATTAAACGCCAGAATTAAAATGGCCGGATGAAAATAGTTTGGAATTATTTTGACATTTTATTGTATACTATCTATTTCTTAAATTGTTCAAATATATATTGGATTGCGTGCTTATTAGGCATTAATCCTTCTGCTAAAAATGTTTTATAGGTAAAGATAAGTGGTGGATTTACTTTTGACTGCATTATTAAGTCTAAGCCGAAGATAAAATTGGCTCTCAAGCTGGGATCAGTGCCTTAAAACTGGATTTAATCAATGCTAAAGCCTCTTAACAAAAGGGTTGTGGCATTTTTTATTAATTAATATGTGAAATTTAAGGTTTGGGTTCAAAATATAAATCGAAAGACATCATATTAAGTGGGGATGTGTCTTAAAATTATTGAATTTATCCTAGCAAGATTTACATACATACCACTCAATTCTTAGGTATTTACATATCTGACACCTAAACTATAGTTTTTACATTTGCCACCTTATCCATGCAAAGAACATGTGTATGTCACTTTTTAAAGGTTAAAATAGTGAATGTTTTATGTGATATGTAAGATTTGGGTGGTATAAATGTTAAAAAAAAAAACAATGCTTGAGTTGGATATTTAAATATCTCTGTCGCACGTATGATGGAAATAGCTTTTATGGCTATTAAATTTAGTTGGTGGAAATGGTTACACATAATTAATCAATCAATAAAGAAAAATTTGACTTTATATGCCTCGTAAATAGGGGTGTAAATGAGCCGAACACAAGCGAGCCCAGACTCAGCTCGTTTTCGGCTCGTTTATATTCCGAGCTCAAAAAGTGTGTTCGTGTTTGACTCATTTGCTTAGCGAGCCGAACACAAGTCGTTCATGAACAAAGAATCGTTTTGACAACGCAAATTACCAAACCATAAGATGTTAAGGATTGGGGCAATATTTAAAACATCATTTGAATCTAAATTAATATTTTTTGTTCTATTTCTTCATTAATACTTTTAATTGATTATAAATCTTTGTAGCCTTGTAGTGAATTAAATTTTTTAAAAATACTACTCAACAAAGATATATATATATAATTGATTGGTAGTATTTCGAGCCAAAACGAGCCGAACACGAATGAACAAATATTTGTTCGTGTTGTTCGTGTTTGGCTCGTTAACTTAGCGAACAAGCCGAACACTAGCTTCTTAACAAGCCGAACATGAGCTGTTCACGAACAACGAGCCGTTTTGACAACCCTACTCGTAGTGAAAGTTTGAAACATATGCTATTTTTTTTCAATTATTTTCATGGAGGAATATGCCTGAAAGTATATTTTAGGCCAAAATATTATTGCTTTTAGATGGATATACCAATTATCACCAAATTCTGAGAACTTCTCCTCTCCAAATTTCTTTCAACAATCTGCTTTTTCATAATAACCCTGTTAATTCAGCATCAAAACTGCATTTCTNTTTTTTTTCAATTATTTTCATGGAGGAATATGCCTGAAAGTATATTTTAGGCCAAAATATTATTGCTTTTAGATACCTAACCATATAACAAAGTTGGAATCATGACAAAACAATGATAATCTAAGATGAATCAAAGATGATTAAGATATTATTTGAACAATGACAAGAAAATAATTGAATGAAGATTAATCATAATAAAAAAAAATGAATCAATCATTGCTCAAAAATGATTTGAATATGATTTATTTTTATTTGATCATCATTCAAAAATGCTTCAATCATTATTTAAAAAATTCTCAATGATAATTGGTTTCTTGTTCAATGATGGTTGCATCATAGTTTTATGATGGTTTGAAGATGTTTTGAATATGTCTTAATCATTATTCAAACATAATTTTGATTGTTTTTTGAAGCTTCTTCAAGGTATGTAATCTTTATTTGATTATCATTCAATCAATATTTTCATATTATTTGGCCATTGTTTTAAAGTGGTCAAAATTTTCTTAAATAGTATTTGATAATTACTTGAAATTGGCTTGATTAGTATTTGATCTTTTTTTTAGTCATATTTTAACTATGATTTAATCTTTGTTTAGAGATGCTTTTAAGATGGCTCGATCATGCTTCAAATATAACTTGAATAAATTTTGATTATATTTTTTACTCATTATCTCTTTAAATTTGTCTCATTATCTATGTAGCTATTAGATTTAATCAAAATATTTGAGAGGAATTACAGTGCTTGGTTATATAGAAGGATAAAATGCCAATGAGAGAAACTAATTTGACTTGTGGCTAATAACCCCCTTATCAAAGCTAAAAGATTCCTCATAAATCAATTTTCAAATCACTTAAAATGCAGCTCTTTGTGGTTAAGTTCATCAATTACTATTAAGGATGGTTGATTATGCTAAAAACACAATGTTTAGGGTAACTTAGTTTGCTTTGGTCACAATGTGAGACCTAAATTACATTTTTATTTGATAAAAAATTCATAAAGATGAACAAAAGCAGTAGGCTACTCTAAAAAACTACTTGATTGGGGATAGAAACTTAAATAATACAGACTTACAGGGAGCTTTATTGTAACACACTTAAAGAAATGTTGCATAAAAACTAAGATTACGCTTCTTTGTAGATGTTATTCTTCACAACCATGACAAATATAGTGTTATATATATATATATATATGATTTTTATGTTTGAAGATGATAATGTTTAATTAAAAGGCCTATGAAGGTTGCTATTGTGGGAAAAAATAATGAGGAGGTTGATGATGATATGTCTACTACTAAACAAATTGTTATTGGAGATGAATTAGAACGAGAAGAGAGATAAGAAGCAGAAGGTAGACAAAGAGAATGTGAAAGATATAAAGACCAATCTTTAGCCATTTTGTTTATAAATTATTAATAGATTGAGAAGACAAAGGACGACAAACCATCCCTTTCCATTTTGAATAAAAATGAGATACAACTAAAAAGGCCTAAGAAAAGGCTATAATAGTACTAAAAATATTAAAATAAGGCTATAAAAGTGCAAAAAAGTATTTTACTAAAAAATTCATAGATTTAAAAAGGAAGTTACAATGCTCATTAATGCATGTGATATTGTTCATGTTCATCCTATCAATGAGGGAGAGTTGGCTTGATTCAAATCTCGGATAGCAGTGTTGTAGGACAACTTAAGGAAAAGAGTTAGGAGTGAATAATAAAAACACAATGTGGTTCCAATAGTTGATTATTATAATAAAACCAAAGTGAAAATTTTTAATTTCATTGAACATGGAAGGAATTGAATCTTTTTTGCACTAACTATATTTCTTATTTTTATAACATATTGATTGGTATGTTTTCTAATAAAAGAGTAGATATGATGCTACCCAAAGTCTTACGGGTCTGACATTGTTGTGTAGATGAAATGTTTGATCAGAGACGCATATTAATAATTTCATGTATAACAACTCTAAGAGGAATAAATTATTTAAGTGGTTGCCATATTGTTTATTATTAGAAAAGATTAGATTTTTCTGACATCATGGAATAATGTAGATCTCATATATTTTTTAATGAGCTAGAACAAATTTTATTGGATAATACTCAATCTCAGTTTTTATGAAAGTCATAATATTTTATTGTTATGATTTCTCTTGCACCTTAGTATAAATCTTATAGGCAAAAAATAAATAAATAAATTCTTTTGCAAAATATTTTCCCATGTGATTGAGTAGTCGGGATGATTTCACAATATAAATGAAGTTTTCTCCTCCAAATCTCCTCAGTAGTGAAGGAGGATAACCCCATATGAGGCTCCACAGCTATTGTAATGTAATTCATTTTAAAATATAATAAAAAATTATGAATTTAAATAGGTCTTGCATATATTGTTTAATAAACCCGTGCAATCACGATTATAAGGTATATGCAATATATTATATCACATATTTAATTTAAAAAAAAAAGATAATTTAGAAGTTATATTTACTATATTCAATTCTAAATGTTCAATTTATGTAAGGATATCCATTCTTATCATTATGATTTTTAACCATTTATGTATAGATTTCTATTGCAACAAGTAGATTAATAAGTCTATTCAAATGTATGTAATTTGTTTTCATCATATTATAACTCTTCAACATATATATTTTTTCATTATACATATACTATTTCTATATTTACATTTGTTTTGTTATGAATGTTGTGTTATAGCTCTTCGAATGCATTCAAAGTTTATGCTTGTTGTGTAAATATGTTCAAATGATGTAATATTTATTATTTTGATGTGCTATTAGTTTTTCTTTACTCTTTCGTGATATATTATCCAAAATTTTTTGTTATAAATTGAATAATGTCACCGTAGTTATGATGCTTCTTTGCTTTATTTCACTTTCTTGTTTTTTAATCTATTGTATAAATAATCATATCAAATAGTATTGTATCTACCAGAGCCCATTTTTTGCATCCATCGATGCTAATTAGAACCTCATTTGAACACAATTTAAATCATATTTAAACAAAGTTAAAATGTTGTCTGAATTATGTTCTGCTCATATTCAAATCTCCATCAAATCTTATTTAAATAAATGTTAAATAATGTTTGAACTTTATTTGAACCTCCTTCAATTTATTTCTTAACCATACTAAATTCATGCTCGAACGCATGCCAATACATATTCAAATCTTACTCAAACTTTGTTTGATTTTCATTCAATCCATATTCAAATCATGTTCGAACTTTACATGAATGAGTTTCAAACTAAACCGAACATGATTTGAATATGCTATTTTCAAGGTTTGAATAATGATCAAATGATGTTTGATTAATTAAGCTTCAAATTTGATTCATATGTGGGCCTAAATTTCACTGTTGTATGGTTCAGATTTTATTCAAATCTTATTTAAACTAATGTTAGTCCTAATGGATTGTAAGAAAAAAAAGCAATTTTTTGATCCATAAAATCTAGTTTTCAGCTAACATAAATGGAACAATTCAAATCCCTCACAGCCAACTTCTTCTCACCCTCCAAGCACATATATATTCCAGGTCCCCATATTTGTAGAGAAAATTGAAACAAAAAAGGTGATACTTGTGCATGGAGAAGGACTTGGAGCCTGGTGCTGGTACAAAATTGTTCCCATGATGGAGGAAGCAGGAATGGTTCCTGTTGCTTTGGATCTTGCTGGATCTGGAACTAATAACTCCATTGACTTCAGCAGAATTACAAGCTTGGAAGATTATTCAAAACCTCTCATGAATTATCTTGGCAGCCTAGCAGACAATGAAAAGGTTCAAATCTCTCTCTCTCTCTCTCTCTCTCTCGCTCTCTCTCGCTCTCTCTCTCTCTCTCTCAAATCTATTACACACACACACACACACACACACACACACACATATATATATATAGGCAAATCTGGAAATCAACTTCTTAACAAGAAAACTGAATCTGAGCAGGTTATTTTGGTTGGGCACAGCTGTGGAGGGGCAACTATATCATTAGCAATGGAGAAGTATCCTAATAAGATATCAAAGGCTATATTTCTTTGTGCAACCATGGTGAATAATGGCCAAAGGCCTTTTGACCCCTTCGCTCAGGAGGTGAGTTAAATTTTATAGCTTATTCAGCTCTGCTGCAACTAATACTATAATACTTCTATATAAGCGTCCTAAAAACATAATTGAGGGACGAAAATTTAAAATATTACAAAGTAGTAAGGACTTGGCTCATCTTAGTATATAATTTCTTGTTTCTATTCTATCTTGATTTGGGAGAAATTATTAGGTGTGTAGCACACTTCAGCTGTCATAAGAGAAACAGGGGAGGGATCCTTTCTCTCCTTGTATTGGCTGGCTGCACAGAATAATTTCTATTTGGCTTAGCCGGGTGAATCACATCAAAGTCATTTATAATTTTTCAAAATTAAAAGGTTGGAGAGAATTATAGAGCTTATACAAACTTGTTAACATTTCTATAATGAAATTTTTTTTAGTTATGTTTATCATGATGAAACTGGAAGTCATTGGCTTTACTTTGAGATGAATATAACATTTTAGTCATAAATTAAAAATTATATTATACTAATCTCAAAAAACAATATAGCAGTTTTAAGACTCAATTCTTTTGTATTTATGTATCTTATACCTGTGCCGGCCGATGTGGCATGTTGGTAGAGCAACCTCTTTGAAGGTCTTGTCCCCTCGGATCACGGGTTCGAATCTCCCTCTGGTTAGTTTGCCGGTAGTAAGGGCAATCATCGAATAGTTAGACACATGAGCGTGATTGGAGACTCGAATAATAGCCTTTTAACCATTCTCTTAAGAAAATATGTATCCAATACCTAATCTTGATCAATTTTTACATATATATCACACTACTTATGAATGAAAAAATATATTTCACTTTTTAAAAGTTTAAATAGTAATATTTTGACCTAACATCAAAAAATTATGTGGTTTAATTATAAAAAGCAAAGTTTAGGTGTTACATAAGTAAATATATCGGAATTGGGCGGAATGTATAAGCAAATGCCCCTCAAAATTTTACCCACTATCATAGTTATTGCTATTATTATTATTATTATTATTATTATTTTTATCATACTTTAAAAGAATTTTCATCATGATCTTACAACTGCATATGGTAATCATTTGCAGCTAGGACCAGCTGAACTTTTCCTGAAAGAGTCTCAGAACCTCTTATATGGCAATGGAAAAGAAAAACCTCCAACTGCTCTACTGCTGGAAAAAGACCAAATCAAATGCTTGTACTTCAACCACTGTTCTCCCAAGGTCTTGATCCCAACTCATATAAATAAATTTATTGCAGATCTAGTCTTTAACACCCTCAAATAATGTATTTTCTAGCTTTATTAATTGTGAGAAATACAACAACAACAACAACAACAACAAAGCCTTAATCCCACTACGTGGGGTCGGCCACATGAATCCTTTTTCTCCATTGCGTCCTATTTAGTGCCATATTTTCATTTAGT
>NEWO01000368.1:141303-151381 GCA_003013225.1 Phalaenopsis aphrodite | reverse complement strand
CTCCCAGCCTAGCCGTAGAATCAGTAACCAAGTATAGGATTAGTCAATGTTCTTTATGCCAAAACCAAAGGGTAAAGAATATGAATGCTCCTATTTGGCAAAATATAAATTGAACTAATTCATTTTATCCATTCACTATAATTTCTTGACAAGGAGAATGATGCTTTCTTATATATTGAATATCACAATTAAACCCTACTTTATATAATTAATTATTTATTAGTTATTTATTAGTTATTAAAATTATCTATTTATTTCAATTGCCTATTAGTGACAAAAAAGTAAATTAAACGTCGTTGTTGTGATTAAAGTCTTGCTTTTCTAAGGTCTTAGTCCGTAATTCTAAATTACTCTCTGTGGGATCGATATCTAGGACTCCATTAGAGCCCTATATTACTTGAGCAATACGTATACTTGTGTTGACAAATTCGACTTTAACATTATTGAATATTATATTTATACATCTTAATCAAATCAAACACATCTATAAAGTCGCAATCAAGTCTTTGGATGTCATTGCTGAAAATTAAATCTTCTAGTAGCGCCATCAAATTCTTGTATTTTTTGATTTACAAAAAAGTCGGTCATTGAGCCATAAGAATGTTAAAGAAGTTGTGATGATCTTTTCACTTTGATCTTAATTTACTTTCAATCTGGCCAATTGATTTGTTAAAATATGTTGAGTTTTACAACTAAAGTGAAGATTACATCCAAGATTTAGGGTGGTCAAAAGTCTTTGAAAGATGGGTGCAAATAAATAGGGAAATAAAATTATCGGGTGTAGAATTGGAGATTTTAGAGTGACAGACTTAAATCCTCAATTCGGTCCTATGGTTTGGGTGCTGAAGTGTAGATGTTATCTCTCAGGAGAGGGGAACGTGGAAGCTCCAAAGTGAGAGCCGGTATCCTCCTAGTCTAGCCGCAAATTCAATAACCAAGCATAAAATTAGTCAATGTTCTCTATGCCTGGACCAAAGGGTAAAGAATATGTATGCTCCTAATTGGCACAATACATTTTGAACTAATTCACTTTATCCATTCACTTTAATTTCTTGACAAGGAGAAGGATGCTTTCTTATATATTGAACTTCACATTAGAAACTTTATTAGTAGAATTAGTTAATTAAGAGTTTGTTAAAATTACATATTTATTTTAATTACCTATTAGTGACAAATAAGCAATTTGAATTGTATTGTTGTGATTAAGTATATATTTTCTAAATTCTAGTTCGTAGCCTCTAGTATTACTCCCTGTGGGATCGATATCCAGGACTCCATTTGAGTCTTGTATTACTTTAGCGATACATGTACTTGCGTTGATAAGTGTAACTTTGCAATTATTGAATATTTTATACACATTTTTTTTATCAAATCTATAACTATTGTCAAGTTTTTGGCGCCGTTGTTGGGGACTTAAATCTTCTAGCAACAATATCAAATTCTTATATTTTAAAGCATGTATAAAGTCACTGTCAGTGTGAAAGGGGAATGGTTTAAGTTTGGAACATTTATTATGGAGTCCAAAGGAGGAAGAACTAGAGGTTGTCATAGATTTGGACGAGAACCTCGGTGACTTCCCAAGATATCCTATTGTTTGGCTTCAGTTTTGAGGAGAAATATTTAGATATTTCATCTCGTAAATTTTATTGTTTTAGGGCTTACATTTGTGTAAAATGATCATACAAATAGCTTGGAAGATGTGAGGGTTTAGGCCATAACGAACGACAACGTCAGAATCCTAAGATAAGTTAAGACTTATATTGTACAACAGGGTTATACAAAAGCCTAAATATGAGTTGAGGATTTATGTTGCATAAGTAAACAACTTCGAAATCCTATGGCTGGTTGTTTAATTCTAAGAGAAGATATGTTGTTGTAGATCTTCTTGTTGTTGAAGATGACCGTGCTACCCACAGTTCTAGCTTCAAGCTCCTTGTCGTGACGAATTTAAGTTTTCTAATGTATTAGGTTATAATTTGATATCAAATTTCCCTATGGTTAAAGTTCTTTAAATGTTATGGGGCATATTAAAGTTGATTAGAGCGACACCGGTTAGGATCCTACGGTTCCCTTGTTTTAGTACCACTATATTGGATTCACTTAGTCCAAATGAATTTACTAAACTCAACTTAATGAGTTTCATACTTTCATTTAAACCGTGGGAAGTCTCGTTAGCAACCGTATGTTACCTCCTTCGATGAATTCTCGATCATCCGATAGAGACATCTTAATTTAGTTGCAATTGTTGTTTTGTGATGTTTGTGATTAAATTTTGAGTTTGTTTTATATTTTGAATATTATGGAGGTGATTTTTTTTTGTCTTGGTTGATTTTAGTTTTGGTTTTGGTTTCACGACTATTCTAGAAGTTTCGGTTTTCATGCAGGGTGGCATAGTTGTTTAACATACAAGTTTTATAAGCATAAAAGTACAGTGCGAAAAATATAAAAAAAGACGGTAGTGCAAATTGTAAAAACGTACCTGGCGAGTCTTCTCGTTCTACCATTTGAAATGTCAGTACTTGCAAGACATGTATATAATATTGCAAGAAACTTAAATTGCATGAGTAGATGAAGGTTTATCTACTAAACCCCAAGCTATGATTTGGTTGAATCTTGGAAGATCCTAGTCGATAATTTTAGAACAAAATATGACAAGTTCAATTTGCTCTTCAGAATATCCAATAGATTTCAAAATGTTTAAGGTGTGGCCCTAGATCATTTTGAATGTCTTTTGAAATATCCGAGTTCATTTTGATCTTATCATAATGTTCCAATAATCATCTTAGGCTAGAGTGTGGCTACCCCATTGCTCATTGAAACTTAATAATTTAATTATCCCAAGGATAGAATACTCGATTATCAATTGATGTTTCATTTAAAAGTTATGTGAGTGGGTGCCCTTAAGGCTTGTTTGAGTCATTTAAGATTGTGGTGCCTGAAGTTAAAGTCAGGCTTGTAGTGCTTAAAGATGTTAATCACCAATCATATCATTTTCTAAATCCAATCAACTTGAGTTTAGACATCGAACCTATGCCACTACCAAGCCTTTAACAATCATAATAAGTGAAATGGTGGTTTTCAAAGTTTTTATTTAAGTGCATATATCCTTATTAAATGATCACATCATCCTCAACTTTGGGCTTAAGAAAAGTAAATTATCAGCTTCCGGCTTAAGCCCATCACTTAAGAATCATTTGATCTTTAATTGACTTCCAAGTCATGAAGATTAGGAGAATTATACTTTTAGTTGATGTTGTGCAAGGGTGTTGAATGGGTTTCTACCTTTTAGCCCCGTTGGATTTCAATCATCCAAACATGTTTATTAAGATCAAAATTACCCATTTTCCCCTGTTATTCCTAAATTTTGATTAGGGCACCAAAGTCTAAAATTACCACTTTGCCCTTGGGGCACTTCAACTCATAACTCTTTGAACACAACTCAAATGATTTTGAGGGTTTAGAGTATCATATCCATGAGATATGTGGACCTCTCAAAATTTAATTTAATTTAGATAATTATTTAAATTCAGAAAATAAGATTTTCAAAAGGTGATTTGTTTAACCTTCCAAAATAAAGTTTTTATTTATGAGAAAATTATCAGAGGTCTCCTAAGGTCAGAGAAGTATTTAGGAGAAATCTCATGATTTTTTAATTAAATTTTTATTATTACTATTTTAATTTAGGTCAACTTTCATGATTTATTTTAAATAGAAAATAATGTCTTAATTACAAAAATTATTTTTATATTTTTATTAGACTTCTCTAAGTTCAGAAAACTCAGAGAATCAAATTTTATATTTTTGTGATTTTTAATTTATTTATTTTAATTATTTAGTGTGAAAATGAAGAAAATTCACTTTTAAGCTTTTAAAAATTCATTTTTAACTTGGAAAAATTAGGAAAAATATTTTATCGAGTCCCAAGTGATCAGAAGACAGTTAGGGACATTTTGAAATTTTTTTGTATTTTTGGAATTTTTATTTATTCTTAATTATTTTAAATTCAAAATGAGGTTCAAAATCAAGTAATTTACCAAAAATAAATTTTATTTTTCCTAAGTGCCTCTGATCACAAGAAACTTAGAAAATCAATTTTTATGACTTTTCTAAGTGTATTTAATTTATTGTAATTAGATTTGTACAAAAATACAAGCTTTCTTAAAAAATCCACTTTAGTGCTTAAACTAAGCCAAATAAATTTCAAATTATTACAGTGGGTAGATATGATTTTTATGAACAATGTGGAGTTAAATTTGTTAATTTTTTATATGTATTTAATTTACACAAATTAATATAAGGGATCACATTTAACTAAGTATAGAAATTCACAAAATGATTCAAAGTATCACAATATTTTTTCTAGACTTCTCTGACCACAGGAAACCTACTAAAATTATTCTCATAGTTTTTCAAGTGTTGTTTCAATTTATATGATTAAAATAAGCAAAAATGGTCACCTTAGTTTGAAAATTAAGGTTAGAAGGATAGAGATGCTCTCTAACCTTGGAAAAATCAGAGAACAACCTCCTTATGATGGGGAATAAATCCTCAAAATTTCAAGCCATGGTGAAATATTTTAAGCCACGGAGAATTAAAATACCACAGGGGATATTTAATTCATTAAAAATAATATATTTGAAAAATAAATTTTATTTTTGGTCTACATTATTCTCCTCTACTCACTGAGCAAATGAGTATTTTTTCTTCTATTTTTTTAATTTTTTTAGATAAAGATATGAATTTTTGAAGTTTAGGGATTTAAAATAATTCAAAAATTCAATATTTCTCTACTTATCCACGCGGTGCCAACTCATCCTCATCTGTTTTGAAGGCTCCACGCGTCGCTCTATCATTTGACATCGCCATCCACGTAGCCGCCACAAGAACCACGCTTTATGCACCATGGATCTGCCCGGCTTGATCTCCTCCGTCCGTTGAATACACCCGCGATCGGGCGACTCTCCATTATCGTCCCCAAGTGACCTAACCCGTGAGTCGTTCACACTAAAACCTTAAGATTTTAGCTTAGACTAAACCAAATTGCATGGGGTTTGTTTATAAACCTTTATCTACTCAAGACGAACCTATCTATAAAGATCATAGCATATGAAATACAGTAAATACGTATGGAGAGTAAAAATAAGCTCGAATTAAGGTAGGGTTCAATACATTTTTCAGAGATGGGAAGCCTCAATCAAATGGTTGTGGTAGCTTTGATTGGTCCCAACAAGCCTCCGGATGAAATCCCAAGACTTGGTGAATGGTCTAGGTATGAATTTGATCAAGCTGGTTTTCAGGTGTTGGTCTAGAGCTAGGTTAGAGGCTTTTTCAGAGGGGGCTTTTGTGGGGAATCAACTTCTCTCACTATGGGGATGGTGTGTGCACAAGAAATTGGAGTTTGGTGAGCTGTGGAGTGACCGACCTTTTATAAATCAACAATTACAAGAATTTGATGACGCTACTAGAAGATTTAAATTCCAGTAACGATGCAAAAAGCTTGACTGCGACTTTATATATATTTGATTTAATAAAGATGTATAGATATAATATTCAATAATGTTAAAGTCGATTTGTCAACGCAAGTATACGTATCGTTCAAGTAATATAGGGCTCTAATGGAGTCCTAGATATCGACCCCACAGGGAGAAATAAAATACTACGGACTAAGATTTAACAAAAAGTAATACTTCAACTACAACAACGTTCAAGTTGCTTATTTGTCACCAATAGGCAATTGAAATAAGTAGATAATTTTGGATAGTAACTAATGATAGAGAATAATGTTTAATTGTGATATTCAATATATAAGAAAACATTCTTCTCCTTGCCAAGAAATTATAGTGAATGGATAAAATGAATCAGTTCAATTATATTGTGCCAAATAGGAGCATACCTATTCTTTACCCTTTGGTCCAGACATAAAGAACATTGACTAATCATATGCTTGGTTACTGATTCTACGGTTAGGCTGGGAGGATACCGGCTCTCACTTCGGAGCTCCCACGTTCCCCTCACCTGAGGGCTAACATCTATACATCAGCACCCAAACGATAGGACCGAATTGGGGATTTTAGTTTGTCATTCTAAAATCTCCAATTCTACGCCTGATAGTAATATTTCCCTATTTATTTGCACCCAACTTCCAAGGGCTTTGACCTCCCTGAATCTTGGATGTAATCTTCACTTTAGTTGTAAAACTCAACATATTTTAACAATTCAATTGGCCAGATTGAAAGTAAATTAAGATCGAAGTGAAAAGATCATCACAATTTCTTAAACATTTTCATTGCTTCACCAATTTAAATCACCATTTCACAAATCTTGAGAAAATGAGAAAGACAGAGAAAACTACTCAGAACTCATGGGGAAAACACAACACAACTTAGAATTCATAAATAAAATCAAAGCCATACAAACTATAACAAGTAAATAACTTATCTCTAAATTACTCCCCAAGAACACTCCTCGAAGTTCCTCTGAATCTCTTCCTTTCTTTACAGCACACAGAATTCCTCTTCGAAGTAGCAAGGAGGAAGAAATCTCTCACTTTCCCTTCACTCTTACAATTTCTTGAAGAATTCCTCACAATTACACACTCTAGCAAGCTCAAATGAAACCTATCTAACCTCAAAAGTCTCCTTCTCCTCTCCCAATTTTTGGCCAAAATGTTCTCTTTAAAGATGTGGATGAGTTTTCCCAAGGGTTGCTTACGCACCCCTCCAAAATTCGGCCTTATCCATTGTACATGTCACCTAACCGTCGATCCCGCCGTCGGCGGCATTCTAGAAAATTTGTCCTGTAGCCTCGGAAAAATCTCACCGTCGACGGCCTCGAGGGCGCCATCGGCGCCCTAGTGCAATTATCCACATTTTGGTTCTTTTTGCTCCAAATTCGCTCCTTTTTGCATCTTTTTGCTCCATTGACCCTAATTCATCATTCCTGCAATAAAACATTAAAAATATCTTTCTTTAAAGTGCAATATCATTAAAAACAGTATAAAAGAGGTATGAAAATTTCAACATATTTTCCTTTGGTCAAAATCCCCCAAACTTAACTATTACTTGTCCTCAAGTAATTTTAGTACTATATAAAAGTTATGATCTACTGCAGTAACATTTTAATTTAGAAACACTATAAGTTTGATTTAGATAAATATCATAGTGAGATTTTCAGAAAAAATTCAAGTAATTGAATTAACTCTGTATCCATCAGATTATCTAGTCATCAAGTTTTAAGAGTTCTAGCTTTCTATTTATTTCAAGAATGATTATAGATTGCAATATTAAGTCACTTAGAATATCCAAAAGATAAGAACATCATGAGAACTCTATTAGTAAAAAGATCTATTCCATAAATATAAGTTCAGGAATGTATTTAAGTTTTCCCTTTAGGTAGGTCCAATGAAGCCAAATTTTGATTAGGCATCTCCTCACTTTCATTTTTTTCTTTTTTTCTTCTTTTTTTCTCTTTTTCATTTGGATTGCTTTCAATCCTATATATGTATGACTAAGTATGCTGATCCAAATTGTGTATTTCTATTAGCTACATGAAGGCATTATCTTATTTTTTCAGAAGGAAGGAAATATATTGTATTTATGTATGAAAATGGCTAGACAATTTTTTTTATCCTTTCATATATTAGCAATGACAATGAGATATTGTTGATTGGAAGCTATGTATATTTTTTATTACAATAATGAAGATCTTTGATTCCTTTCTTGTGGATGTAGGACAACATGACCGAATAACATTAATTCCTTTGTCCTTATTTGGTTATTTAATTTGTTTCTTTTAGGGTCTGTGATGAAAAATTCATACTTGTACTGATGGTATGTCGTTTCTATTGTTCCAATTTTAATTCTCAATTTCCCGAACATTGTAAATGTTCTCATTCAATGTATATCTTTGTCGTACTAATAAAATAAGTAATACAAATAAATATCTTGTTACACCTGCACTGTGGTTTTCAATTTTTTGCATTCAGGAAAAGATGAGCTTACAAATTTTTGGGACATTTGGAAGAATGCTCTATCATTGTGGACTCCAACCCTCACTGCTGACGTCACGTCAACCACACAACTACGAGAGGAAGTTCTATAGCTGCCCATAGAGCATCGCTGAACAGTGTAACTTCTTTCATTGAGCGGACAGTTCGATTGATTCCCCAGATGACGTTGATCGAGAATGGAGAACATCACTTGAGGAAAGTCTGGCACGAGAGCTACACCATGTAAATGTTAAAAATAATATAATTATCTTGTTAATTGTTATTGTAATAGTTTTATACTTTTTTTTGCTCTCCTTATACTATCTGTTACTTGAGATGTGTTTATGTAATTCTAAACTGTTATCATTGAAGTTTGGACTTAACAATAGTTATCCATGAATATGAAATCTTTTGTTATGTAAACGATGAATTATTGTTGTAATATAAAACAAAAATGGGTACTACCAGTCAAATTTTTTTTATCAACATTTACATTTACATATCCATCACCTAAAGTTTCCATTTTACATTTACACCAATTAAAGTGTATGTGTTTGATCATGAAAGTTTGATATTCATAATTTTTAACATTTAAATGTTATAGAAGTTATGAATGAAAGTGTATTTAAATTTGGGGAAAAAACGAGCATACATCACTTTAATTGGCTTTGTTTTATATTGTCATCGGTATTTGATAAAAATTATTAATTAGTTCATTAATAATATGTCAAATCCTAAATGGAAAATATATATTAATACTTTCATGCCACCCAATATAAGAGCATTCCTATAACAAACATTTTATTTAATATGTTGGCCTATCTAACAAGTTAACATTTTAAAATATATTAATCAATCCCATAATTTTATTAAATAACAATAATTAATTAATTACCTAACAATTACATTTGTTGCATATTTAACACTCTGAAGTTTCAATAATTTATTACGGAATAAATTTTGCTTATAGAGTTAGAAAAATTTTACAGTTACAGTCTTCTTTTAAACTGTCTTACCAAACAAAGACAGAATAGTCGTTTTTTCAGAAACAGCTGCTCTGTAGCTGTTTTCACACAGTTACACCAAACACTCAGCCGGCTTCCCCGCAGCAGCTTCCTGGGGCAGCTTTTTAGCTGCAGCTGCGCCAAACAGAGCCTAAATATACTTTTGCTTAAAATACCATGTTATTATATAAATATGAAAATTTAGGTGTGAAATATATAAATACATAAGAACTATGTGCTAGATATGCAAATTTCCCGTACATTTTTTGTGATATAATTTTTAAAAAATTTTCTTACATGCTTTTCAAAAATGATGTATAATATTATAAACAAAGGAAACAGTAAAATCTAAACCATCTTAGCCAGCTATGCAAGGAAGGGCAAACTCACTCGCAGGCTTTTCGATGCTCTCTCCCCTGACCAATCCCAACTATTCTTTGGAACACCTTCCTTGAATCGCCGGAGAGGCCGCCGGACGGCCGCAAACGAGGTGGTGTATGGAGAGGTTGGGATGTTGGAGTTGGGGCATATGGGTGTGCTCGGCCATCCCTACGTCTTCCGCTTGGCCAACAAAAGATGTAGGCGGGCGGAAAGATGAGAACGGTGTCGTAACAATGACCTTTATCTATATTATTGCAATAAATTAATTTATGTCACGCAGAACCATTTTAAGAATTTTATGCTTAATTTTAAAATTTTTATTTTTAAAGACGTTAATTATGTCTAAATTCCATTTATTTTAATCATATATTTATCTCATATTAATGTTATTACATCATTTAAATTATATTATAATAATTTAAATATTTATTATATCATTCAATTCAACCTGGTTAAACCCTTAACATTAAGCCTCTTATTCTTCCTATACAATGACCAGTCCAATTTTAATAACCATAATTATGATTACAATTATAAATCATAACAATCAAATATATAGTTACGTAATTAAACCTTAAATTAAATAAAATAATACTAAATACATTTAAATAAGATTTTAAAATACGTGCCATATTTAAGTTCAACTCTAAAAATAATTGAACAAAATTAAACTATAGAATGCTCGGCATGAATTCGCTCAATTACC
>NEWO01000368.1:121941-140843 GCA_003013225.1 Phalaenopsis aphrodite | reverse complement strand
TAAAAAGCACTGTTTGATGATTGGCTTCGGGAATCCATAAAACAAGCCTTCATCTACCAAACAGGCAAAAGCCGCTACCCTTGTCCTGTAGAAAACTGTTTAGCTGGCTGGCGCAAAACACCATTGTAGGATGAAGAATACCTTCCAGCCTGATCGCAGCAAGCAACACAATCATACTGTCAATCATGGCTCGTCATCGTCGAGGGATTCAAAAATGGCGGAAAAACCAAACAGAGAATGGTGCCAAACCATGACAAGCTGCAGAAGGGAACAAATAATCAGAATGATATTACTGGTACTTAGAAAATAGTTGGGCAATAATTGGTTAAAGAATGGCAGCCAAAATATAAGTTTGCAAACATAAAGAGCCAAGGCATTTGTAGAGAAATCAATACCGCTGCTTAAAATGCTATTTAGTGTCAAATTTATCCCCAGACTATTTACATTAGGCCATTTCAGTCCCAGAGGTTATATGTGTGAAATTAATTCCGGGATTGCCTTGATGCGGGCTAAAATAGTCTTCCCGGGGACCATTTTGACTATTTCAGTCCCAGTTTTTAGCTTATTTTGATAATCCCATCATCCCATTCTGAGCATCCATAAAATTGTCTCATATAGTGAATTAAAAATGTGTCTATTTTCCAACTCTTATTATATGCAATTTACAGGAACGGAAAATTTCCTGTTGGCTAGGGGGTGGGGCCACTGTAAATAAATAAAAGAGAGAGATGGAAAAGGCTAAAAGAAGAAAAAATAATACATCTAGCTTTCTAGGATACTCCTTCCTCCTAAAGATGAAGAGAAAATATTACGTCAGGACTCCGAACGTAGAGCCACGTTCGGAGTCCAATAAAATGAGTACACCTGGAATGGCAGACTCATATAGAATTTCGATATAAAAAAAAGATGCGTGCGTGGCCCGGTCCAACTCTAACCCAAACCTTTATTCTAAAATTCAATGTCTTTTAATTAAAATTGGAAAATTACATACTTTAAAAATATTGAGTACGTAGAAAACAAATAAACATATGTGATTCGTGAAAATTAACGAAAACAATTGAAATTACTTTATTTTCACAACATTCAGTGCTTTAAAACTCCAATAACACCGGAATAATACATGAATAACATCGATACACACTTAAATAACACACGTGATACATAAATAGTCGTTATGTTATAGAAATATTCCTCTGCATTATTTATTTTCTTCTGCGTTTTTTTAGCTTTCCCGCGGTGTACAGGAATATTCCATCAACGTTATTTCTAATTCTGCGGGATTATTTTATATTCCGTAGTGTTATTTGTGAAAAATAAATTGTTATTTGAGTATTATATGATGTTATTTGATTACTTTGCAGTGTTATTGGAAAATTTTCCAACGTTACTTCATTGGGGTTGTGTTATTCGGCATACTCCCCGCGTTATTTCAATTTCCATTGTATTATTTGGTATTCTAAGCATTTTATTCGAATATTCCGCGGGGTTATTTTATATTCCGCAGTGTTATTGGTGGAAAATGAAATGTTATTCGATTACTTTGTGGTGTTATTGGAAACTTCACAATAGTGGGTCTGGGTTTCAAGCCGGGCAGTGCCGAAACAATTATTTTTTTCGTCTGTCCCGTAGGTAGGTCCTGACATTCCACGGGAGAAAATATTATGTCAGGACTTTGAACGTAGTCGGAGTCCAATAAAATGAGTACACGTGGAATGTCAGACTCATATAGAATTTCAATATAAAAAAATATGCGTGCGCAACCCGACCCAACTTTAGCCAGAACCTTTATTCTTAAATTCAATATCTTTTAATTAAAATTGGAAAATTACATACTTTAAAAATATTGAGTACGTTGAAAAGCAAATAAACGTATGTCATTCGTGAAAATTAACGAAAACAATTGGAATTACTTTATTTTCACAACATTTAGTGCTTTAAAACTCCAATAACACCGGAATAACACATGAATAATACCAATTCACACTTAAATAACACACGTAATACGGAAATAGTCGTTGTGTTATAGAAATATTCCTCTGCATTATTTACTTTCTTCCGCGTTTCTTAGCTTTCCCGCTGTGTTACAGAAATATTCCATCAGTGTTATTTATAATTCCGCGGGATTATTTTAAATTCCGCAGTGTTATTTGTGAAAAATGAAGTGTTATTCGAGTATTATGTGGTATTATTCGATGACTTTGCGGTGTTATTGGAATATTTCCCCACGTTACTGATTTGGGGCTGTGTTATTAGACATATTTCCCACGTTATTTCAATTTCCACCGTGTTATTTGGTTTTCTAAGCATTTTATTTGAATATTCCGCGGGGTTATTTTATATTTTGCGGTGTTATTTGTGGAAAATGAAGTGTTATTCGATTATTTTGTGGTGTTATTGAAAGCTTTGCAACTTTAGGTTAGATTGGGGTCGGGTCACACGATTGTAATTTAATTTTTAAAATTTAAAAACAGTGGGTTTGGGTTTCGGGCCGGGCGGCGCCGAAAAAATTATTTTTTTCGTCGTCCCGTAGGTAGGTCCTGACATTCCGCATGTCCTCATTTTATTGGACTCCAAAGGTATCCCGACATAATATTTTCTCTCTCCTGAATAAGTTCTTGTAAGAGACCTCAAAATCGGATGCATTTACATCCACAAGTGAGGAACAAGCTAAAAACTGAATTTTGGAGTTCAACAAGCATTTAGAATATATCAATCATAAGATTAGCGATAATTCAGCCGAAATTTGAATGAATGCGAACAAAATTACTCGTCAGTTTACAAAGGAAGTTGGACTTCGTTGCATGTTACGATGGGTAAAAAGAACTTTTGGTTGATACTAAATATTCTCATAAAAAATCCACAGCATTTCAAAAGCTGCCAATTTCTAAATATAAATCTTTGACACCAACATTATAGATGCTGAAAAAGTACAGTTCCATACAGTCCGCTTGGCCTAGTATTTGTATGTGCTGTCTCCAACTGTCAGATCATGAGTGCAAACTCAAGCACGAATGGGGGCATGAGTGAGTTAAAATAAAAGTAATAGGATAATGCTACAAATATGTTTAAATATCATAATTTAACTCACACAATTTAAAATCAAATTGAAATATAGAAATAAAACATTCAATACAAAAACAATGGTTAAAATGATCCATGGATTTTTGTATGGGTTCATGCAATCACAGCTTATCTAAATTAGTCACTATGTATTTTAATTGCATTTGAGATGTTAAGAAACTATTTTGAATCAGAATTGAAGAGGCGAGATGTTAAATTGGACATATCATATAGCTTGGGACTAAACCAATACCCCAAAAATAATTGAGGGGCCATTTTAATATGATTTTCCTAAAACTAGAAGAGTTAAATAAAATGCCTTTTTCCATGCTAGACAAAATAGTTTGTTAAAATTAATAGCATATTTTTAAAATATTTATAAAGTTCATCAGTATTATGGTCCGTTATTCATTCCACAGTTTAACTAAATTTAAACATTCATGCCCTTTTTTTTAATTTCCATGTATTAAAAATTGACATATGACACAAGAATATTATTTTAATACTAAAGTTAACAAGAAAATAATTGTTATTAATTCACATATGCATCTAAAGAATCACTAAATCAACTATCAAATCAGCAACAGTAAATGATGTTAGCAACAATCTTAAATTATTCTTTTGGACATACACTTATGTACAAAATATAGTATATATATATAAGAAAATGGTTCAGAATTTTTATTGTCTTCTTTTTAAGAGAAATAAATAGAATAAAAGTCACAAAAGTTCATTAAATTTAAGAAATATGTTACAATAAAAAATTTTTTCATTACAAATTTAACCAACAAAATATTTAATGATTTGAATAAAAGGATAATGCTTAAACCTTTAGCTGACAAAGTTTCAGGCCACATTTAATAATTGTGTAGTCTTAAGCAAATCCATAAACTAGTAACTCTATAACATAGCTTGTTTAAAATGTTGAACCACAAATGCATTCATAATATTATAAGCATTTAAAACAAAGGCTCAATTTTGAAAATGACCAATTCAAGTCCCACCAAAGCATGATATATGAAGGTCCACGAGCTTGGTTTGCGGTCACATTTAATTCTTACTAGTAAAAGTAGTCACATGACCCCTCAAAAGACCTAGACATAGATATTAGACTAGCAGTTGAGAAAATATCCCACATCAACAAATAAGCTCTCCATCCTTCTCCACTTATGCCTACCACCCAAAGATTGTCAACAATCAACATCACAAAAAGGCCTAACATAAGATATTAAATAAGTTATGAGGCCTAGAGATTAGGATTTGTGGAGATCACAAATGTAGAACTGATCTTCTCAAGATCGAGGGAAGTGTTGTGAAAAATGACGATAATAAAGCAAAAATTGGAACGAGAATATTAGCAAAACAAAAAACACAGCGGAACATGCACACATATATTTACGTGGTTCGGCTAATTGCCTACGTTCACGGAGCTGCAGAGGATTATATTAGCTTGAGGAATTACACATTGCCGATCACTTCGACTTACAAGAAAAGCTCTTTCTCTCTCTCTCTCTCTCTCTCTCTCTCTGTTCTCTCTCTTTCTCTCTCTCTACCCGCAAGCCACGGAAGAAGACAAAGGGAGGCCGATCCTTTCTCCAATTCCCTGATGAGCGGAGAAGCAAAAGGAGCAGCTATGCGAACCTTCTTCCTTGTGTAAGCCAAAAGGGCGAAGAAGCAATTAGAAAGAGCTGGGCCTTGCGATGCATGGAGTTCAGCTGCCAGAGAGGTTACGATCCAATTTCTTTTGCTAATATGTAAGGTATCGCGGGACCCTCTCCTTCCTTATTCGCAGAAACAAGAGGCGAGATACAAGCAGGGAAGTAGCGGGCAGGCATCCATAAAAAGAATTAAATACATTCAATATCTTACCAACGATATAAAAGCTGTCCAAACATGGATGAATTGAGTCGGGCTCCATGTCACCTAATAATTCTCCCACTTGGAAGCCGGAACACTGGCGGCATCGTCATTTTCCTCAAACGTGATACCTCCACCTCTGCAACTCATGGCTCCTGTCTTCAAGCAAGAAAACCAACTGAAGTCGAGAACAACTTTAGCTTTTCCCTTTTTCTGGCCAGCTCCCACTTGCTCGAATATTCATTTTGCAAGGTTTTTGGAGAAGGTTAGATCGAGTGGTGCTCTCTGCGCTTGCAGAAGAGTGGGAGACACGAGGCTGAGATGATATGGGTAGGTCTGAGAAACAACATGATTAGAATTTTGCTTCTCGCTTGTGATATCTTTCATGTGGATAAGACTAGAGAAAGAGTTTTAAGAAAATTTTGAATTATGGAGATCAATTTTAAAGTCTAAAGGTCTTTGTTTGAGAATATCCAAAACTAATATATGAAATGTAACTTTAGAAGTAGATCTAGATGTAGAGTTGTAATAAAAATGATCTATATGAAATGTAATTTAAGAGAGTAGATATTTTATATTTGAATTGTGTTAAGAAAGTTAGAGGTAGACCTAAAAATACATGATCATGTTGTATAAAAATGATCTTAAGACAGTCAATAGGACACACTTGACAAAAATGATTTATGTAGCCAACCTCACTAAGTAGTATAAAGGCTTGTTGTTATTATTACTGTTGTAGCCGCAAGTGCGGTATATACCCCACATACGTTTCAGAGCGTAAAGCTCATGGGGTGTACGCCCATGAGGATTGCCCCTTGCTCTTCCAACCAACCCTTCATTGTGTTGGGGGGGTAATGCCCCGTGCCTCATACAGGGGCACACCCCAAAAACACCTTTTAAAAGAAAGCTTTATCTTATCGCAGTAAAAACCACCTATCAAGAGACACGAGTGAACAACACTGCAGTATTCTCTTCAAATAAAAAAAAAAGTGAGCACTCCACAATCCTATAAGACCTAATTGTGGGGTTGCTATGAGCAATGTATAGCACAAACATCCAAAGAGAACTGGACATTCACAACGCAACCAAGGCTCTGCTCCATTAAAGAGTAGTATGTTGGCGCTACATAAAGAACAATTCTCAAATTCTTGGGTGAAAAATGCATATAAAAATTAACATTTGTAATGCATTACAATATCAAATCAATATATAATTCTATTAATGATCAGAATCTAAGCATATGTTGCTAGCTTTGAGCAATGTAAGACAATTTGTATTTATAATGGATAAGGACTGTGAGCATTTGGATCGGTTCTATCAAAAGCTCCAATGTTGTACCTCTCCCAAGTCTCCTGCTAATTGCTTCTTTTATCGCCAATGACTTTTGCTAACTAATTGGTCTCCCATAGCTTACATCTTTATCTATGATGTGGCCGTCATGTCAATTGACCCATCACTTCTTAGCTTTGTTTGATTTCAATTTTTTGATAATTTGGTTAAGGGAAAGGCATAGACATTTCAATTTTTATGTCATCGTATGAAATGCATATTGCCTACTTACATTATCTAAAGTTCATTGTGTTGCTACTTTAAGTTGTTCCACTTATTTTACTCAAATGTCCTGGCCTTTATACAAGCTTTCATTCCATACTTAAACAATTTAAAATAAATGGACAAACAGTGACAAAAAGCTTTTTTGCTCTAATGCCATCCAACAATTTCGAAATTCTACTTGAGAGTAGCAAAGCACTGAAATTGTGCAGTATCCACTCTCCAATCATCCTATAGCGAGTGCTTACTATTACATCTAATAACCCTTTCTCTCTCTCTATTTCTCCTTATATCTATTATTGGTTATATGTACACACGCACAAGCACACGAACAAATGCACACACATATAAGTATATTGACAAACTAGCATATAAATGTGTCCTTTTATGTATATGTATAAACATATACAATCTACTATCAAGTCAAACAAAATCAAACAGAGTTCCGCTCGTATCTAGCAAATTAAATATAAAAGAATAAAAAAATTAGACAAAGTTAAGCTAATTATCAGCCAAGTGTGATCAAATACAAATAACATATTTTTTATAACCCTATTTAAGATTGTAGAAAAAGGTTTCTCCTAGGAAGAGAACAACTTTCCTCTAATTTAAAATTAAAAACTCTCATTCCATTCAACTTCGAAAAAATTGATGTTATAAAAAATGTTGATAGCGACCATGTAAGACAATTCAAGATTGCTTACAATGTCTTGCTCGCAACGACTTATTTCTAGATTAATCAATTTTATAAGCTACAGCACTATAAGTATTTAAAATGTATGCTAACAGCTATATTAATAAACCCTACATGTCATGCAAGGGTTAAGATTTTAAATTGTGCAATAAAAGGTCCACCTTAATACCTTCAAAAAATTTTCGTCGTAAGGTGTGCCCCTTATGATCTCTCATCGAGGCCTCGTAGTATGTGAGGTGCCTCAAGGCCCGTCTCGCCTCAAAATTTGAGTTATAATTAGCAAAACAACAAAATCCAATCAATTTCAACAAGAAATTGAGTGCAAAACAACAAATTGAATTATGCTCATATAATTGTTGAATCATTATTTTATTCATGCTTGAAATTTGCTTGAACATAAATATAATCAAACAACAAAACTAAAAAATGTTTGAAAAAAATTCGAACATTGATAAAATATTGATCGAACTTTGATTAAAATATTTTTAAATCAAAATCAAACATTCTTCGATTATTGCTCGAACTTTATTCGGAAATACAAATAAAATTTGAGTAAGCTTCGAGAAATATTCAATCATGAAAAAATATTTTCATCAAGATCAGTCTAAAATTTGATCAATGTTAAAAACTGGTATTGGATGTCTAATGATGTTCTTGATTGCACGACGCTTGCTATTTCATGGCATTATATGAGGATGTTAATATGCCACTTCATAGGTAATACTTTGATGTTAGTATAATATTTCATACTTTACTCAATTTATTACTTCTGAGGCTTACTTCTCAAAATGCTATAAGACTTAAGCGTCATCTCATATAGACAAAATGCAATACCAATTTGTACAATTTTAACATGGCAAGAGCAGTTCTAAACAAACTACAATGGAAAGACTAAATACATTAATGAAGTCAAAGGAATGAATACTAAATCCTTGAATTCCTACCACATTTATCAAAAGCAAGCCGAGCACTGGTGAGGAAGGTGAGGCTACATTGCCTCAAGTAATTACTAAGTGAGCATCACCACTAAGGTGCCATGCGCCCAGATGAGTACATTAGTAAAAGGCGCCAAGTGTCATGCTCACCTATATGATGCATTTTTTTTAATCATTTTTAAAGCATATAAAACCATAGCTACAAATCTAATAATGCAAAGTGAATACCAGCGATGAAGAAAATGAAATAGATATTAATAGAGATTAGATTAATCTTTATGCTATATAAGCTACAAACTAATTCTTTTATCTGTTAGACTTGAAAAGTAACTTTTAGATCTTGTAGATCCTTTCTTTTAGGTTGTCCATTTGAAAATTTTTTACCATTTTAGTAATTATAAGAACCAAATAAAAATATATGTTTTCTATCCCATTTTATTATTTTATTTGAAGATTATTATATTATACTCAGTAAAATTATTCTTCATAATCAAAATAAGTGAAAAAATAATGCCTCTCTCAAATAGCTCCCTATGCTAGCAACTAATGCCTTGACCATTAAATACACATAAAAAGCACCAAACAACTATAATAGTATTAATTCATATACCATTTCAAAAGTACTTAAGGGTGAATAAATTGGCCATTCTTTAATTTTTAATTTTGAGGTTTCTGATCTAGCAGATCTAAACCATGTCAATTGTAAATTCAATGGAATTAAATAGTAAATTATATGTGGCTCTCCCTTTTTTTTTTTGAATAATTCTAAACACATGGCCAACATTATTCAATCTACAGTAATTTAAAAAATAGCAACTTTCACCGATAATAGCCCATAATTTGTGGACCCTCTCTTCATTTACAACTAACCAACAATATGTGAATAACATTTTATTTTTATTGTGCATGTGATTCAATATTCTAAAATTAAAGATTAATTTCATATTTATTTCTTTCTTTGATAGTTATTTTCCCGCCTATTATGAGAAGCTTCTCGTCTTTTTAATATAGAACAATATAATAATATTTAGTAATAAAATCTCTCATTATTCACTCTTTTCACTTCTAAATTCCAATAAGATACAGAGCTATTAAAGTTTAACTTCAAAAACTAAATCTTACTCAAGTTAGTAATAAAAATTTATGTGAAGAATTACCAAGAAAGAAAATAGTGGAAATTTTCATAAAGAAACTAGTACAAAAGAAACTTCAATGATAGAAATAGACCTCAAAATGAAAAATTCAAACAAAAAACAAAAAAAAAACAGATGATAAAATACTGGACTAAGAAATTTCAAAAAGAACAAACAATAAAAACATATCAGAGTTGTTCTCGCCTTTGATTTCATCTTGACAAAAAATTAAATAATTAACTATTCTCCTTTTATAGAAGCTTAACCCGCCCAGCATAAGCATGGTTGTTTGAAGAAGTAAATTATTAGATGTCCTAATTGCAACCTAAAAGGATCTACTATTTGACAAGCAGACAAGCGAACATTAAACCATATGACGAAATAAATTTCTTTCAAAATTATAAGCCATGCCATGAAAATTAAAATGCCCAAATTAAGAGCGAGTAGTAATCAAAAGTGGTAGGAATAATTTTAGCTATTCTCTCAAAAGATATGACAAAAATAATTGCTTTTAGTCGCTAGCCAAAATTACAACTTGCTATCTATTAAGAAACATGCTCAAGAAAAAAAAAATATTACAAATATATAAAATAAATTGTCGTCTCAAAATTTAAACTAAGTTGATTGAATAGCAAATAGTTATTCAGAAACTCTGCCTCCTAAATACCACCAAAACCTTCAAATTCCAATAGCCTTTTAAGAAATGATAGCAATGTCTGGCTTTGGCACTATTGCCTAGGACAACCGTATTTTTCTTATTGTGAAGAAAATTGGGTTTTCTTAATGAAAAAAAAAATCAAGCAGGGATTAATTTGAATATTTCAACAGCATGACTCAATTTTAATTAAAAAACCAAGTCTCAAAAATCATCAATGGCAAAGAATGCTTCAAATCAATCTAAAAATTTATCTCCAATATTCATACTTTAAAATTATGGGAGAAGGCAATTGAACATAGGTTAAGACGTGATACAAAGATTTCTCATAATTAGTTTGGATTTATGTCGAGTAGGTCTACTATGGAAGCTAGACATTTATTGAGAGATTTGATGGAGAACTACAGAGAGAATAAGAATGCTCTTTTTTATTGATTTAGAAAAAGCTTACGATGAGGTTCCAAGAGAAGTCCGTTAAAAAGTTCTGGAGAAAAAATGTGTTGATATGACTTACATTCAATATTCAAGTCATTAAAGTTATGTATACTAGAGTTGTTACTTGTGTTCGAATAGGAGGATTGACCAAGTATGTTCCTATTTCAGTTGAATTACATCGAGGGTCGACTTTAAGCCCATATCTTTTTGCATTAGTTATGGATGCGTTTACTGGACATTTACAAGAGGATGTACCTTGGTGTATGCTTTTTGCTAATGATATCCTTCTTGTGGAAAAGACTGGAGAAAGAGTTCAGGAAAAACTCAAATTATGGAGGTCTACATTGGAGTCTAAAGGTCTTCGTTTGAGTAGAACTAAAACTGAATACATGGATTGTAAGTTTAGTAGTAGTTGCTCTAGTGATAGAGTTGTAACTATGGGTGATCAAATCATTAAACGTTTTAGATATCTCGGGGTCTATTGTTCAGAGTGATGGTTATATAGATGGGAACATTATTAGTAGAATTCAAGTTGGTTGGTTGAAGTGGAGAAATGCTTCGAGCCTATTGTGTGATAGAAAAGTACGGCTTAAACAGAAAAGAATTTTAAAATATGGTGGTGAGACCTGCAATGCTCTATAACGCAAAATGGTGGTCTTTAAAAGAGAAGCTTAAAACAAAGTTAAGTGTTGTTGAGATGAGAATGCTTAGGTGGATGAGTGGCTTGAAACTTAGAGACAAAATGTGAAATGTTATATCTGTGATAGGGTTGGTGTAGCTCCAGTGGCGAACAAGATTGGAGAGAGCCGTCTTAGATGGTTTGGTCACATGAAATGTCGACCATCTAATGATCCGATTAGGAGAGTAGATGTTTTAGCTTCGACTAATGTTAAAAAAGGCAGAGGTAGACCTAAATAGTTGACCATCTAATGATCCGATTAGGAGAGTAGGTGTTTTATCTTCGACTAATGTTAAAAAAGGCAAAGGTAGACCTAAATATGCTTGGGCATATTGTATAAAAAATGATCTTAATTTAATAGAATTAAATGAAAATATGACACTCCATAAGACGCAAAAGAGTAAAAGGATTCATGCAGTCGACCCCACTTAGTGGGATAAAGGCTTTGTTGTTGCTATTGTTGTTGTGGTTGTATCAAAAAATAATCCATGTATCGACATCCCTTAATAAAATTGGGGTGGCTAGATCACTACTGTTCTCCACAAATATTCCTAAGTAGCGATAATAAATTTCAAACCCTCAAACCCTTTTCTTCATTTTGTAATACTAAAATTATTTCTTTTATCCAAAAGACTTTGAGGGTTCGGTCATCATTTATGCTCATTCAAAGCACTATAACAAATTAGATGATAAAATTTATTAAAAGTATCCTTATTGGTTACCCCCAAATCAAAAAAAGTATAAATAAAACTTTTTAGTCGTTAACAAAAATTATAATTCCATAAACATAACATTCCTTGAACTAACCTTGCTACTTCAAGCCCAAAAATCAGGCGTAATTTTTTTAATAACAATTTAAAGTTGAAACTTATGCAATCATCTCTTATTCTCTTTCATCAAACCCGCGTCCATCAAATATTTCAAATAAGCCTCTTATTCAACCAACCAATCCATCACCAAAACAGCAAACTCTCTATGACCTTAACAATGCATCTAACCTACTAAAGCCTAACTATATAAAAACGCATTTAAGTATGGCATCTCTAAAAAAATAAAAAACAGACTAAACTAACTAAAGTATATATTCTAACAAACTCTCAGACCACAAATATGAATATCCACATCAAGGTTTTAACTAGAATAAATTTTGATAATCTAATTAACAGGCTAGGAATGATCGACACATAAAACTTAGTTTGAGAAGCGTTGAAATAATCATGAATTCAGTCAACATATTCTAGCTAAATTAACCAAAAAAATCCGTGACGATTCTCTTTCTATCTGCAATAATCTAGTAATTCATAGCTAACATTTTTTCATCTACAGAAATTCAACTATCCATGAACAAAAATATTTAATTTCTATTGTAAAGTTATATTTAGATTCCAGGATTAAAAATTTATTTTCATAGTTGATTCTTTACTCTATAATTGTTTCTCCAACCATAGCTTACATATTAGCATTTTCCACACAGCAAAAAAATAAAATTAAAACATAAGATTTTTCATTTTCTACATTCCACTTTTCTCATTCTACTTTTAACCGCATTTCCTTGATCTATAATCTCTCCACAGACTCATCTGCACATGTATGAGGAATAAATTTGTAGACCTAGCCCAAAGGGCTATGCTTACTTCACCCAGCAGAGGACAAGGAAACATGCCTTTAGTTTTTTTTATTATTACAATAGTTAAATCAATTAAGAATTCATCAATCACCTGATTTACATAAGGATCAAACCATCCTACTCTGATTACTTAAATATGACTTCAAATGCATGTAATTAAGACGCAAACAATGGCATGGTGCTAGTGATGACTTCATATACGTGATAACTATATAATGGGGTTCGAAACATTTCAGGCGCGAATAAAACAAAGAAAAATCACTAGAATGTGCATGGAAGGATTAGATTAAATAGTCTCCTCCAAAATCCGTGACTAGAGCCAAGTGATGCTGAAAGAAGATTGCTTTTGCAACAGAAAAATGCATAAGAAATAGCATAGACTACAAGTTCCACTAACATAGAGAAAAAAATAATAAATGTGATTAATACTTACATCCTCAAGAGAAGATCATGCAGCAGAACCGGACTTCTGAACCCACACTTGTTTCTGTGAAACATAATCTTATGAGTTTTATTAGTCAGCATTTGACACCAACAAAAAGGTTTCCCAAAAAGAAGCAACTCACCTCATATGACCCATAGCAAGGACCTTTCTTCAAAGGTTTCCCTTCTGCTATAGTTGTAGGGCTATCTAACTCCTTCGAACCATAATTTGATCCGCGACGGCCTACATGCCTATGTGTACCTATACAAGTATACATACAGCTCAATGCTCTCATAAACCTCACATGTACAGCAAAAGAATAAAAAATAATCACGATAATTATAACGAAGACCGCACAAAGAAGCACCAAAGCATACCGTTATCCAAAGTATGGCTTATTCGTCCAACTCTAAGGCCTCTAAATTCTGAATTTCTATTGCCATTTGGATAATCATGTTTCTCGTCATGAGTGAATGGAATCTCATTGGTGGATAACAACTTATTGCCACGCCCTACACTCAAAAGGAAAATATTCGCTCATTCATTAAATAGATTTGCATAAAAAATCAGATGAAAATTATTGAATTGCCAAAGACGAAGAAAATCCTGCACCTACCATGAGAACCATCCGAGCGACGAAGGGGAGTCCATACACTGCAATCAGGCCTATCTTTATTTCTCAGGCGCTTGTCATGTTTATTATCACTAATAAATACATGTGATTCATTTGAATCAACCTGTTCATCCATATGCAATTTTCCATCAGCATCAGAAGCAGCTGAATTAAATAAACCAGAAGAACGTCCCTCCAAATTTGGCGGTGCGTGAGGTCTGGGAGGGCATTTTTCTCTCTCTTTGTTACCATTAATTAATTGAGTGTCTGATTGAGATGTCAACACCTGATGTCTTTCTTTGTTAGATAATATGCTTCTAATAACTCTTCCAGAAGCCTCAAGTTGCTGAATCTGTTTAAAGGAAGCTGAGCCATGTAAGTTTCTTATTTGTGATGAAGCATCCTGCATGTGGCTGCCATTGGTCACTCAATGAAAGTAAAATGACATGCCAATACTAAAATGGTGGGGTAAAAACAGCAAAAGGAATCAAGACGTGAAGTAGCTGCTTGCTTACATAAGAACTTGCCCGTTCTTTCCCTTTCAAAAGCAAAAGTGTCTTTTTCCCCATTTCAACAGAAACAGGCACTCCGGATACCATTCCAGTCATGCCAGTACCTGAAAGATGAAATAAGGATAAATAAAGACAAAAAAGGAAAAACAAAAACATAAATGGGTATAATAATGAGAAAATTCAAAAAATAGACAAAAAATGCCATAAAATAGATCAAACAACAGACAATAACCACAGGGAAGAAATATGATCAAGGGCACATAAGAAATACACAGTTTCAAGAATTTGAGATCTGAATATCATATCATAAAGTTGCCAGCAAGTAGGTGAATTTCTATGTCATCAGACGTGCACTAAAAGCCAACAAGATGGTCAGGATAAATAAAGTAATGAACAAAAAAAAATAGAGAATTGAAAAATTAAACACACAACTCCAATCTCACGGCTAGAGTTAGAACTTTGGCTCTGATACCATGTAAGATTTGAGAATAGAGCGGAATAATCTCATTGAGCAGCAAAAAGAGGTATAGATACATCATACAAGGGTATAGAAAAGGAAAGATATAATACTCAAATCTTTCCTAATAACACCCAAAAGATAAAAAGGAAAGACATAAAGTAGGAAATACATAAATACATATTAAAAGAAATAATAGGAAAGACAACTAATATCTCCTAATAAATCTTTTGGCATCTTCTAATACTTTTCATTTGATCTTAGCGAGTCAACTTGTTGATCAGTAGAACTTGAAAAGGATCAATATGTGCATTCTGAATACTGTTCCGCATTGAACATGTATAAGAAAATTCCCAACTAGCTTTGTATTATGCATGTACGAAACCTAACAAGTGGTAACTTCAATAAAATATTAATTGAATGTTCTTTTCATCGATTTTAGCGAGTCAACTTGCTGATCAATTAAAACTTGAAAAGTTTCAAATGAAGTTATCTTCTTATACAAGCGAAAGGGTGTTCCTTTATTTTATTCTTATTACCTTATTATTGATTTAAGAACATGACTACATTTAATCCAACTTAAAAATAATTTGATTTTCATCAAGTGCAAAAATTTCAAAGTTTGAATGGCACTCATGATATAAAATTTATAGTTATTATTTTTTAGTTGGAGGCCATTGAAATTTGCTACTCAGTTGCTTTCAGTGTGCTTTTAATTTTCATCAAAAGTAGAAAATAATAAGAGCTAGTGTCATATGAATTTTGTGTGGATGTTGAAAAAAATCTCACACGTTAAACTTGCATTAAAAATCCAAAACCATAAAACATTTTCCATAAAATTGATATCAAAGCTCACAATTACATCATATAATCTTCTTGATATAAAACATAAGATTATGGTTGATACAACGTATAATATGCACACTTCAGAGCTAACTTCTTTTTCATGCCGCACCACATTGTCATCCCTCACAAATTCCCTCTTCCGTGTCACTTTTATGACTTTTTAACAATGGAAGAAAGAAGCATGCCATGATACAAGAAAAAAAACATGTAAAGAAATCGTATAAATGCAAAATAAAACAAAGGAAGAAATCACTAGAAAGCCTTTTTTTCTGTTCCATTTAGTTATGATATGTCTGGTCAAGGCAACCTTTCCTTTCATTTAACTATCAACGAATCCTAAGGACTAATTACTTTTTATTTATAATTTTAAAATTTCAAATTTATGTTATATAGCTTCCCATAAGATGCACTTTTTTTTCTTCCTTAATTTGAGAGAATGTTGGGCAAATCCTGTGGATCTTATCCTGCAACTACCATAGAGTAGCTTAATGAGTATCTAGTTAATCTTTATTTGGTGCATTATTCATAGGATTCTCATATAGCTTTCCACAATATTCCCTGATAGCTTAAATCAAGAAGAAGCACGAATCGTTCGGGTGTATTCTTGAGATATTTGAGCAACACTCTCTTCATCATCAACATAACTTAACTTTATCATAATTTCAAAATTTATGTGAATTATAAGAGACTTTAAATTGAAGGGGAAATCGATGAAAAAGTTAAATGATTATATAAAAAGATATACAGGCATGCAATTTTATTCAATTTTGATTAAAAAAAATTATATTCTAATTTTCAATCTTGTGTTGGACTATTGGATATGTGATTCCTCCAAGAGTGAAGCAAATAAGACAAATTTCAATCTCTAAGTACCTATAAGGATAGCCATGAGTATGGTACCCGCCTCAAGAACCCATATAAAAACTAAAATATTGAAATTAAATTGGGTTATAAAAAATAAAAACTACATCCATTTGTAACATATAGCAGATACCTAATTTTGAATAACAAATAGCTAAGTGATAGATAAATAAATATTTTTAGACTCAAAAATCATAATTAATATAAAAATAATATCATTAATTTTAAAAATTATACTAATAATATATAAGAAAGCACAGTAAGTAAATAATCTTAAATTCATCATTGATTTAAGGTTTTTGATATGTTCATCCCAAGATCCGTTAATTTTGAATTTATATACTAGAATTTCTTTATATTAGAGAATTAAATAAGGTTAAGTATCATAGAGATTAATACCAAACCCCATTGAATTATCATAATGATAGTGTACTTAAAATAACAAAAAAATAACTATCTTATCAAGCAAATAACTAGATAACATATTGGATCCAATCAAATCAAATACATTACAAGTAAAAGAGATCGCCATCTATATGTACCAGCACTAGAACTAGGTTTTCTTAAGTTTACCGATTGCTTTCTTTTCCTTACCTTTTTTTCCTAAAAGTTTTGTAAGTGGCTTAATAGAGTTCTTGATTTTGGTCAAATTTGATAATCTAGGGATCTCATTCATGAAGTAAGAAATTCAATTACCTTTTTTTTTATGGTTCATTTTTTTTATTATTTTCTTCAGATTTAATTGATTGTTGCATTATTGTTTTGGTTCATATCCTCATCTTTGTAGTTTGAACCTAAAGAAAATGAGTTTTTGTTCCTTAAAACTCTTTGATATGTGAATCCATCTGCGATATATATATTCATTGCATCGTTATAGTTGTGCATAGACTCGAGATTCTCAAGCGTCATGGATCAAATACCAACTGCATCATCAATTAAGAACTTTAAACAAAATAACTATAGTGGATTTTATTATTTTCTACACTTTGGATACCTTCTAGCCAATATATTTATCTCAAGATTACTATTTAATAATATAGGGTTCATTTAATGACTTTAAAATAAATTAAGCAAGTGTTAAATGTTAACCTGAAATTCACCAAAGACAGAAAAAAAGGCTTTCTAAAAAACGTAAGATTTTCAAGAATTTTATAATAATGAATTATCATATCATTAGGTGGTTAGGCTATCGTGCATTTGAAAAACATTTTTGAGGAAAAATATTTGACATATCATATCAAGCCAATTAAAACAAACTATCACAAGAAAAATGCATGATAAAACTTTGAATTATAAGAAAATTTACGGTTAATGACAATTCATTGCAATATAATTATGCAATTGAATTAGCTAAATTTAAAATAGTACCAAGATCAGTATTATAACATATTCATGAGCCTAAATTTAAATTTGAGCATGAGTAGAACCATAATCTAGAATTAAATGCAAATACCAGAACATAAACCAAAGTAGAACTTGAATCTATCCTTAATTGTGAAACTACTCACTCATACTTGATTGAAGTATTGAATCAATTGAGCAAATTAACAATGCAACTCCTAAGACTATTATTTTTCATGCAATGATTAACAATAGTGATATCAATTTTGTCTTTTATTCTTGTTTCTTGATTAAAAAAATTATAAAATAAATTTGATGGAGACAGTGAAACTCTCTCAACTTACTAAAGGATTTATTAAATATAATAACCTCCAGAAAATATGAAGTTGAATATAATGATCATAGCACATCACAAATGATCTTTAAAAATATTGCATTACTTTTCCATAAAAAGATTGTCCATCCAAATGTTAAACATGTTATATTGTAAATTTTCCATCAAAAATAAAACTTTATGGAATATAGTAAATAAAACTCCTATAATTTTTTGGAAGATTTAAATACATACCACTGAATTCTTATGCACATACATATCTAACAGCTAAACTTCAATTTTTATCTACACCCCAAAGTACATATGACTAAAAAAGGTGTATTTCATTTTTTTTATCCATGGAAAAGGTGGGCATGTATGTACAAATTTAAGTTAGGGTGTTAGATATGTTTATGCATAAGAATTTTGTGGCATGTATGCAAAAGTCCCTGTTTTTTTCTATCAATTTTATCTCTATAAATTTGTTGTACATCCATTAAGAAGTTTGTTAAAACTTTAGCATCATATCCTACTGCATTATTCATCAGTCAAATGCATGATTTGCATGAAAATATTTACAGGAAATATAACATTAACAATGATAATTATAAGTATATAGATAAAGATTGGATAACTGTAGAAATCAAACCAGGCAATAAGATCAGGGTTTATTTGAATCCTTGTAGGTGTAAAATAGCAATGGAATCGAAAAAAAAATTTTCAATAAGCTAATTTTCGATGTATCTAATTTGATTTTATATTATAAACCATCAATAAATATATTAGATCCTCCTACTTTTCACCAACTCCAAGATTTACATTCAATACATTATGATAGAATTTCCAAAAATCAACATTAAGCTTGCTACTAAAACCAATGTTGATGATGGCATTGCATCTATTAATAAT
>NEWO01000368.1:91892-121586 GCA_003013225.1 Phalaenopsis aphrodite | reverse complement strand
CCAAAATTCATCACACAAACAAGGGGAAACAATTATTAATGCTTAATTCAAATAGGAAAATAGAACAAGACGAAATAGACATCTAGAATAGCCACAAATAACAACACAGAACTAGCCTCAGGGTTGAAACTAAGGTGTAGGTGGTGTCGGCTAGGGATTGGGCCTCCGGAGAGATAGCAAATGGGAGGTTAGTGGGCTAGAATGTAAAGCGGCAACAAGAGCGAGATGGAAGTACAAGGTGAGGTGAGGAACTACCGGAACAACAAATGGATTGGTTGTGTCCTTGACTGCGACAGTAGGGGAAATGGGGGTGAAAACAACAGGAACAACGAAGGTTTGCTATTCTGGGAAGCAACAACAAAAAAAGGGATGTCGTGAGCGATGGTCTCCAAGATGCAAGCGGTTTGGGTGGCGGCAACATAGATGGAGCGCCGAGGGTAAGGAAGTAGTGTGGAGAAGGTATGGGGAAGGAAATCGGAAGGATAAATACCACCTCAAGAATGAGAACCCTTGGATACAATCCTAGAAGGGAAAAGGAGATGAAAAGTCTATCCATAAACAAATACAACAAAATAACTAACCCTAAAACATCACAAAAGTAAATATATGATACTAGGATAACTAGAAGTGGGCTCACTCACGTGAGCGGCACTCCTTAGGATTAGGAGGGTCGGTCGGCCCCTCCCAACATCTGAAACAAACTTGTCCAGGGTTTCTCCAAGTGCCTTGCATCAATAACTCTATATTTGTGATTCTTTGATAGCTTCTCCATTGTTATTTTTACTCAGAACCGAATTTTATGACTTATCGCTGATGGCATTCTGTTTGGTGCTTCCAAACACTTTAAGTTTGGTGCTTCTACAAGTTCCTATTATCTCTACTTGCAACAAAACATTCTTACAATTCAGCTCTAAAAATCTCTCTTCAATAACTCTTAAAATGAGCCTTCAACATTTTTTCGGTAATTATTTCTACAAAGTATGTTTGAGGATTGTTGAATGACTTTCTTCAGCTTCAATATTTAGCAGTCAACTCTTTGATGAGAGTTTGTTTTTGGGTTAAAATTTTTTAGAGCATACTATATTGTAGTTAAGATACTATCCAAAAATTTCATCCTCATTTAATAGAGTTTTATGAACTGTTCCAGACATCCTATATTGATGCAATCCATTGTAAGAAATCATAGCTCCGAGGGATAAGTCAAAACTATTAATTATAGCTAATTAGTAGACTCTAAGTGCTTAGCGTATAGTAATAATAATTGATTTAAAAAAAGTGATTGTCCTTAGTATAGAGCAGATAGGGATGGGAGAGAGGAATATAACAAAGTCAATTAAATTCCTATCATTCTATCATCTTGGATTGTCATAGAGCCTGATATGTTTAAAGAACATCTCGATCAAACCTAAGAAAAACATTATTGATTCTTAAATTTTGTAATCTCAAGTTGTTATAGAACTTGTGGTTTGCTTAATAAACAAAAGTAGCCAGTCAAACCTAATAAAAACATCCTTTTCATCAGTCACTACTAGTTTAGTTCAACAAAATAATATATAAACACAAAGCGAGTGTTTATTTAAGATAATTATTTTGTCAATCTTAGCTGGTTGAAGATTCAAATCCTATCATGTGCACTACAATTCACCACTCAAGAAATTTCGATTAATGGGAAGCTTATGAGCTCTGGCTAATGTCATTTTCCAACAAATGACCCAATCAGAAAGTTCTGTCATAACCATATCTTTTGTGATACCATTAAGTAATAAAATCACATGATCAGAAAACACATTATGTTCTTACTACACGAAATCTTTGAAAATGATCATTGAAGAAAGTATGATATGATAATGGCTCTTTATGAGCTATCGAGAAACTGTTGCAAAAATAAATGAATTATTGCTCTTAGTTTAAAGCAATGAATTTCACCCAAGCATTTTGATTTTTTTTCTTGATTTAAAAGAATTTGGGTAGATTCACCTTAGATTAAGATATACATGTAACAAGACCATCAACAGGATAAATTTCTTTAAGTATTTGTGTTTATAATTGAAACAATTTTATAGAGTGGACTCTCTGAATATGCTATGCAAAAACAGTCCAACATAGTGATATAATTATTGAACTTAATTGTTTAAAATATTATCAACTCAAACCAATAAACTAACGATAATCAATCAAGTTCATGATTTGCATTACTTGTTTGTTTAAACATTCATTATAATATGAATTTCATTGATTTTACCAAATTGAACTCTCGACCTACTATGAAGGTGAAATGGCTCAAAGAGTTTGCCCCTTCAAACTCATATTTTTCAAAAAATTAAAAAAGGCAATGGAGTTTGTAATGAAAGAAAGAAAAAAATAATTTGGTCAAATAAATAATGGCGCCAATTTGTTCAATTAGATAGAGGGTAAAAATTAAAATCAATGTCCAGTTACAGTTTTGTTGAAATTTATTATTTGAATATTATCAAAAATAAATATTAGTCTCGTCAACTCTAGTTCTTAAGATATGAAAGTTTCTTAAATGGGACATGATCCTACACTATAAATAAGGTAGTTCACTCAAAAAATACATTTAATCTATTGATGAGTCTAGGTTTTAAATTTAAATGACTTTGCGAATTTTAAAAATGGTTGCGCTTTTGAATGATTGCACGTTTATGAGGCAAGGCAAGTTCAAATTCATCTCAGGTTTAGCTCACGCAACATGTTCTATGTTAAGTTTAAATGCTTAACATGTTTTTTGTGGCACATGCAAGTATGTTTTCTTATATAAGAGCACCCAAAATGTTGATCTTAAGCTTAGACATTTTTGTACCTTGTACCTACCTATTAGAGCCCATGTGCAAGTTCAACTTGAAAAATCATAACAGTTCAATTATTGGTGAGAGTATTTTATCGTTACAATATGCAAACATTTTACTTTGAGTTTCAATGATTGCATTCTATCCACTCACATGTATACATTGCAAATATAAAAGCAGCACATGTTTCTTTCTTTAGAGTGAATCCTCATCCATTCCATAACATACACAGAGGTGGTGCAACAAAGCTTCACACAGTCAGCTTAGGTTTTGCCAATCCAAGTATGCCAAGTTTCTCTGACAGCTTACTACCAACTAAGCAGCCCTCAAAAGGGCCCTCAATGCAACAAGAGCAAACCAGGAGCTCGCCAGTAGCCTTGTATGCTGCATAACTGTTGATGTCAAAGTTAAAGCCCTCGTTCAAGAGAGATAGTTTTGAGAAACAATGGAAATCAAGTCATGTGCACAAGAAAAAAAATACAGAAGATCATTGCAAATAACTCTAGAAGAGTTACATATTTGAGGAAGAGAGGGTTGAAGAGGTTTGCACAGGTTTTGTGTCGCGAGGTTCTCAAGAACTCTTTTTTTCTTTTATTTATTTATATTTTTTGACGCAACTGATTCGGCAAACTCCCACGCAGCTTCCTAGTTTCTTTGATCGCAATGAGTTGGAAAGTGTTTGGAGGAGAAGCAGAGTGGGAGCAGTGCAGGTAGCGGGCAAGGCAAGGGGGCAACATGTGAGAAACGAGAGTGAAAGGTTGATAGTTCAACTGAGAGAGCAAGTGATCAAACTATTTGAGAGATGAGAGCAAGTAGCAGATTGAGCGAGAGAGATAGGAGATCAACACTAGTTGCAAAAGAGAACTTGAAGCTAAATTACGAAAACGAGCTAGCAAGTTCTACGAGAAGAGGGGTTTAACATTTTCTTTTATTTTCATGATGGCAACAGGATGGGAGAAAGGATATGGGATAAGATTTTTCCTCACTAAATAATAGCGTGCAGAATGGAGCTGGAATTGATAAGGATATTTTATTTGACTAATTTTTTCTAATATAAAATAATGCTTTTTTTATATTAAAAAAAAATTCATGCGGTATGGGCATTTTTTTGGGTGATGTCAACGCTTTGAGAGCACCACATTAACCTATTTTATGAAACAAGCAATAATTGAGTAATTATGATATTAGCAAATCGTTTTGAGTTTGGCTTTCATAATGTTGTGGGTGTCTTCTGTCATTTTTGTTATGCTCATCAAGTTATAAAGAGCCATTTTTAGTGATTTCATTGCTTTGTACACATTGATTGCTAGTAACTTCATTCCTCCAGATGTATTAATGCAATCCGTTTCACAAAGCAAGCGAAGTATAAGTGACTTACATGGTGATGATGCCTTTAATCGAATTAGTGCAATATGAAGACCATTATCGTTCGTTTCACTAAAATTCAATGGATTTTTAACATGATCACTATCAACATCAATAGTATGTTGAACTTTGGTTAACACTCTATCACATTTAATAGCTATCCTCTCTAGTCACTAATCCCTAAATTCTTATCTGATTATCAACCAAAACAAAACAAAATGGAAAAAAAACACATTTGAAGGACTTCTCCTATGTTCTTCTTTGCTCTCTATACTTTGTAATTGATCAGGAAGTGTAGTTAATTTTAATCAAATAAACGAAAATAAGATTTTTCCAAAAGATGATCATATTTCAATATTTTTGCATGTCTTCTGTGATCTTAAAGATTAGTTAATAATTAATAAAGCCCATTTTTTCAGTCAAGTTCCACCTTATTATGGGATTTAATCAAAAATAACAATTACTTATTAAAGACTACGAACTTGTGCCATGTAAATTTTTTACTTGAATGACTTTTTGCATCTCATATTATATCTGAATTAAAATTTCTAAACCCTAAGATGTCATTCATCACAACATAATGATTAACGTGCTTAAGAAATGCATGAAATTAGATAAAATAGTTGGCAGTGTAAAGAAAAAAAAAAACAAATTAAGTTGCAGCATTTTGGCATTTAAAAAGAAAAGGGACAATATCACGATGTCATATCGCAAAACTATGGTGAAAAGAAATCATGTTTAACATAAGAGTGGGAGAAGGAACTTATTTTCACTCTCCAAAAGCAATTTCACTAGGGAAAAGGATCATACTAATGATGGCTCATATTCGTATATTGAACACCAAGCCTCTCAGAATATAAAAAAAAAATACTGAAGAAAAGATTGAGCATAAAAAGTCACTAACTACAGGAAAATTGCTCGCTTAAGCAGACTCAACATTTTAACATTAATTGCAAGGAAAGACACCAAGCACCTAGATAGAACCTCACCATGGCCAAACTCTTAAACATCCAATTCGCTAGAAAACTAAAAGCATGAAATTTTCATTTGTAAACCCATGCTGTTAAGCTTTCATGGAAATGCCATAAGAGCCACTAAACTACGAGAGAAAAAACATATCGCAGGCAAGAAATCAATAGGTGTCTAAATGCCTACAGCATAAAGCAGTTAGAAAACCAATTTAGTCACCAAAAAAAAGATAGAAGCTGCTAATATTGAAAAGAAAATTTTCTACAAAAGATATTAAATTTTAAGAGACCTGCAAAAACGCAGGTCCAATGTTTTTGAGAAAACAGTGTTTAATTAAAAAAATATAAAAATTCAAGTGAAACATGGAAAATGGTAAGGTTTATCTAGCTGTAGGAATATCTTATGTTCGTGAAAATAGACAAAGAATGAAAAGGTTACTGGATAGTATTTGGTACACCTGTTTCTACTTGAGTGTCTTCTTTCCTGCATGAAGATGGACGATCAGTGGGTTTTTCAGAAAGTCGTTCATCCCTCCTTGGCACTAATATGTATGTTTGTTTTTCCTTGCAACTTTCATTGCTTGCACTTTCCTTTGAAACATACTGCATATCAGAACGCAAAGGCATAGAAAAGACTAATCTAAAAACCATATCAGTCTTTAGTGTGCTGAACAAATCAAAGCTAGATCGAACCTAATCCAAAACATTAAAGTCAAAATCTACAAAATAAATAAATAAATAAATAAATAAATAAATGCAAGCACCTAAGAAGAAAGAACAGAATAGATCACTGTGAGGTAACTCGGAAAAAAGATAATATTAACATAGTATGACAGAAAAGATAGTAACGTACCATTAAAGTTAGTTCCCGCTTACCTAGCAAACCATGCTGAAAAAATAAACTTTATTTTTTAGTATAGGACAAAGCACAATTGCCATCTTATAAATAAGTTGTGACATGGCAACAAAAAATTCAAATTAAATGATGAAAAAAACATGAAATACGTCATGTATGAGCATGTGTTTGTAATTAACCAACATTCATAAAATTCAAATGATAATTTAGTTAGAAATCAATAAATCAGACGATAAAAGTTAAGAAGGCAAGAATGGTAATGCCCGAGATCTTACTTCCAGAGTTAATTTTTTTTTTAAAAGCAAAACAAATAAACTTGTACCAAATGCAGAACTCAATGCATACAAAACTTCATTTAAATAAAGTAATTTGTTGTATGTAAAGTAAGAAACTTTGCATCGTGCCATTCAGATCATCAATTAATGAAAATGGTAAACATGCTTGATTGATAAGTACAAAATTGTGTAAACCAATGAATTCTTATCACACAATTATGCAGATCAACGACTAAATATCACTGTAGATATCAATGAACTTTGATCTCACACATACAATTATCAACATGTTTGATTGGTATGATTCAGTACACGTAGAAATCAATGAATTTCAATTGATGACCAAATATTATAGAAATCAATGAGCCAAGAATATGCATCATTGATAGCTAAATAATAGTAGAATTCATTATTGCCCTGCCTTATTCGTGCATGCTCTACCCTTTGCTATTAAAGGCATACCACCTAAGCCTATTTTCGAATTTTTTATCTTCAATACGTTACTCAATCTCTCTTATATAATTATTAGCCGCTATATTATTCTTTAGATTTATAAATTATCCATCTCAGTATTGCCATTTCCCTTTTACTCTGAAAATAATATTTTGTTGCTGAAAACACAAAGCATGATGAAACTAATAGGAGTTTTATAAGTATTTAATTTTGGGAATTCATTACATTTCGCACTTTGAAGGGCTATTTGGGATCAATTTTTGTTATTTATTTAGTTATTTTGGAAAACAAAAAAAATAATGTTTGCTTATTTATTTTTTATTTATTTTTATTTTTTTTAACACTTCTATTTTTAAAATACTTAAAACAGAAAAAAATATATCCTTGCTTGTTTTTAAAACACCAAAAAAGCACGTTCTGCTGCCCACGGTTGCCGTCAGTCGCAGACAGTCAGCCGGCCTCGCAAGCCACCAATTATCGGCCACCCTTGCCAGCCGCCGATTATCGCCCCCCCAGATGTAGCAGGTATTCTGATCATTTCGTCACTGCTTAGATTGGATGTTAGTCATAGTGCATTCCTTCCTAATATGATAGGCATTTTCGCTACCTCTAAGGGTTGGAAATCAGGCACAGCGCCTTCCCCCCTGATGTAGCAGACATTCTGATCATTTTATCACCGCTTAGGTTGGATGTTAGCCATAGTGCATTCCTTCCTAACGTGATGGACATTCTCACTACCTCCAAGGGTTGAAAATCAGGCCCAACACCTTCCTTCCCAATTGTAGTAGAATTTATATTCCTCAATCAACCTTCGAGTTGGATATAAGTTTCCCGGAATTTTTGCTCGATCTGATTCATTCCTACAGATTTTTACATGTTCTTACACTTTCCACAAATTCCTGAAATCGCACAGAGCCCAGAAACTCTCATAACTGTCCCACAACCCACACAAACTTTGCAAATCTTCCGCAAATTCAAAAGAAAATCGAACTCTGATTTCTTCGCTATCCCTTGAATTGGAGGCAAATTTTAGTGCTTTCCTCTTCAACGTAGCAGACATTTCTCGATCATTTCTTGAGTTGGAACTCAGTCCCAGTGCATTCCCTCTCAACCTGGTTCCTTCCCACGAGTACCTTCCACAAGTACTTCACAAATTCCCATAGCATCTTTTGTAACTCCTTCGCTACTGCTTGGGCCGGATACAATTCCTTGTGCCTTCCGCCCCACTGTAGCAGACTTTCCTTCGACACTCACTTACTTGGGTTGGATGTAAGTCCCCGTGCCTTCCCCAATGAGACAAAGGTTTCATTCACTACCTCTCGATTCGGATGTGCCTCTTAGTGCTTTTCTGCTTGACCAGTTCTCCACACAACATTAAAACAAACCAAATCGACATTCAAATTTGAAAACTCAAACTCACAATCACAATCTGAAATTACACATACAAATCCCCAATAGAAACTTCCCATCTTTAATGGAAGCCTTTCTCGAGCTAGGATTTTCCGAGTCGGAGCCCCAGCTTGAATTCGATTGCTAAATCCATTTTGACATCTGGTCTGCTCTAAGTAGATCTACTTGCACAGACTCTTTGGTTTTGTTGATCGCTTCGGTCAACATCAATACGTGCGATGTTCTTGTCTAGCACACCACACCTATTAGGGGTCAATTTGTTGACTTCATTTTCGGTTAAGGTCTTCACTTCTCTCCTTAGAGCCTAGAGTTTAGCTTTAGGCTTCTTTTTGTTTGACCCTCCTAAAGGACTAGTACGGAACCCACACCATTTAGAAAATTCAAGCCACCTCGTTACTCTTCGAGTTTCGCATGAGCAGTCCCAAATCCTCGGCATTCCTTTGAGTTGATTAGGATCGACAGATGAAACTCGAGTCGAGTTCCTACACTAATAGGAGCAGCCCCTAGAGAACCCCTTTGCCACCCGAATGTTCGATGACCCCGCATTTTGCGCACGCATCGCACCCCGCATTTTGCGCACGCTTGAATGATTTTGGCTTAAATTGACTCGCACGTAAGCAAACTCGTCCGGAAGATCCCGGATGATGAAACGAACCACAGATACGTCCAGGACGTCGACTTTAGCTAGGAAGGACACCCATATCTTTATGATTTTGAGCGCGAGCAATTAGCACGGATATCAATGCACTTTTTTTTTTAGTGGTGCGTGGGCCCAACCCAGGTTCGACTCGGGTTCGATTCAGGCTGGACTGAGGTTGAACACGAGCTAGGCACCAGCTTACCTGAATTTGAAATTCAAATTTTAAAATTCAAATGAATTATTTAAATCTTGTCTTAATTAAAATTATTCAGGTGTTAATATCTTCCAATTAAACCTCCATGCGCATATGGAAACCATTTATTTTCCCGCCAATTGATTCGAGTAACGGCTCCTCTCCCGCTGGCCTATTTTTTTCTTGCGCATGAGAGCCTCCGCTTTCAGCTTTCATTCGACCGAAGACACCCTGCTCTGTTCTCCTCCCTCTCGTGCGCGATAGAGCAGTCGCTCGTTCCTGCTTGCTTGCTTTCCTTTGCGACCCGAAGCCTGCTCCCCTCCTCCGTTGTCCTGCTCCTCTGCGACTGAATCACAACTCCCAAACGAAACTCCCGCTCGTCTTCCCCTCTCTGCCTCACGCACCGAAACCCTAGCCCCTCTTCTGCGAACATATCTTACGCTCCTCTGCAAACAGAAAGGCTCGCCTCACCCGCTTTCTCCTGCTCGCCTTACCCGCGCCTCCTCTGCGAACAAAAAGCTCGCCTGCACCTCCCTCTCCTCTCCCTGTTCTCCGATTACTCAAAGTGTAAGAAGTACCCCAACCTTTGTCTTCTTTTATTCACATATTTGCCACTAGTTTTCTCGTGATTTATTTCTGGAATAATGTGGTCGAGATTTATTCTTCATCTTTGATTTCAAGATTCATGAGTTTAATTGCAAATATTGTGTAAACGGTTTGAAAAGAAATTTCAGATCCCCTCGTATGATTCATTTCGCTGAAGCTTCAAGTCTTTGTCTTATGGAAATGTTTGCCTACCTTCATGGCTTAATTATGTAAAACAAAGTTTATGAGTAGTTTTAACCATGCGACAGTTACAATTTTGACTATCTTACTGTGAAATATCTATTATTGACAAAGCTTGAGCTTTCATATAATCCTATGCGAGGAACACCTACATTTACTTGTTTAGCACCTAAGTTCTATTTTATCTTTTACATCAGCACCACTTTTTTTTAATCCTATGAGCTGCATCCCTTCGCAGAGGTATATTTTTTTTTTAGTTACCCTTGAAAGGTTTTATCGATTTTTTTTTGCATGTAAAGAATCTGAATGCTATAAGCGTGGGGTTTTGGTGTTAGACGAGCAAATACATAAAAGTTGGTGATATGCATGCAAGTACCCCATTAGTAACTTTCCTGATAAACTCTAGACCATTCACACATGATGTTATTTATGTTAGTAAAAACATTATGTTGATTTATTCATAAGGTCGTGGTAGCTGATTTTGTGAGCATGCTTAATGAATCTTAATGTTCTTCTGTTGCGTCTATTCACTATTGTGGAGCTTTTAAATGTAGATTTTTTAACCCCTTTTGTTCACTGTTTTTAGAAGGCTTTATGCACCACTTAAGTGATGTTTTGCATACTGTTTTGGGGCCATTAAATGCAGATTTTTTGGTCCATTCGTTCACTGTTTTTGGAAGGCTTTGTACTCCATTTAAGTGCTAATTTGCTTAAGGTTTTGGAGCCTTTAAATGCAAGTTTTTTTTAGATGTTATGAGCTAGTTTCGCTGCAGTTTTTTACACCTAGTTAGAAAGGTTTTGCCTTAAAAAGCTTAAGGATATCTTTTAAAGAGTTAAATAATTACAGTTTGGGGACTAATTGCCGTTTCGGGGCTATTTTGAAAATATTTCCTTTGTTGCTTGGTGGTTTTAAGAGGACTGAAAAGTGCTGAAAAAATACTTGAAAAGCTGCTGCAAGACCTGTAGGAGGGTTGTAGAGTGCTGTTTGGAACTTCGAAATTGCTTTTTGGAGTCGTTGGAGGTCGTAGGGTGCTGTTTGGAACTTCAAAATTGCTGCTTAGAATATTTAAATAACCGTTTGGAGCAATAGGTTGTTGCTTTATGGTGTTTTGAGCTGAAAAAGTGCTAGGAGGTGTTGTTTGAAAGATTACAAGTGCTCTAGGTTGTTGTTTAGTGTTTTTTGGGTCAAGAAGCGGTTGTATAAGTGTTGTCCAAGGCTCCAAAACCACCTTTTGGAGTATAGGAGTGTTGTAGGGTGTTGTCAACGGCTCCAAAGTCACTGTTTGGAGTATATGAGTGTTGTAGGGTGTTGTACAAGGCTCCCAAGCCACTGTTTGTAGTACAAGAATGATGTAGAGTGTTGTCCAATGCTCCCAGCCGCTGCCCGATGTCGTAGGAAGCTATAGGACTACTACCCAAAGCTCCAAGTCGCTGCCCGGTGTCGTAGAAGTGTTGTAGGGTGTTGTCAAAAGCTCCAAATCCACTATTTGGAGTGCAGGGACGTTGTAGGATGTTGTCCAAGGCTCCAAAGACACTGTTTGGAGAGTAGGAACACTGTAGGGTGTTGTCCAAGACTCCAAAGCCACTGTCCGGTGTCGTAGAAGCCATCTAGATGTTGTCCACCACTGTTTGAGTTCATAGAAAGCCACCTAGGAGCTGTCCACCATTGTTTGGGTTCGTAGGAAGTCATCTGGGTGTTGTCCACCTCTTTGGGTTTGTAGGAAGTCGCATGGGTGTTGCCCATTGTTGTTTGGGTTCATAAGAGCTCATACAGGTACTATTCGAAATTCCTAGCTGTTGTCCGGAGTCGTAGGGTCACCGTACACACTTGCTAGTTGCTTCCCGGAGCTATAGGAGGTCGTAGGATCACCGTACTAGCTCGTTAGTTGCAGTCAGGAGTTGTAAGAAACCTTAGAATCACCTGTTCGGAGTTCCTAGCTGTTGCTACGACTTTTTCTACTACTTACTATTTTTCTTCTTTTTTTCTGAAATTTATTTAAATTTCATGCAAATTATATTGTGTTTTGTGAGTTAAACATGCAATAAGAATAGTAGCAGCAGATACGCCACGTACACAAGTACATTTTATTTGTTGTTGTTTCATCATTGCAATTTACTCTTACTCTAACACATTATGCAGGTAATGAATACAATTTCATTTTCAACACAAAATGATTGTTTTTTAAATTAAACAAAATTTTCAAAAAAAAAACGTAACACGTTCTTTCGAATTTACGGGAGTCCCTCGGAAGAGGTAACCCACGGATGCTAACGAGATCTTCCCGGTTTAAATGAGTTTCACAACTCATTTAGACTAAGTAAATTCAAAAGAAAATAGTGATACCGAAACGAGGGAACCGTGGGATCCTAACCGGTGTCACTCTAATCAACTTTAACCACCCGTAATGACAACAAAACTGAGACATTGAAACATATATGGTACAACCTTTTAAACCTTAGACTTTAGGACTACTACTTTGACGAGGAGCTTGGAGCTACTTCGTGGGCAACGCAGGAAGGAGTTTGGAGCAGAGTACAAGTAAAGGTGGTCGTCATTCTACAACAGCAAAACAATTCTTCACCAGTTAAACTTTCTTAGTTTAAACATCTCATAGGACTTCGAGGTAGCTCGCTTAGTGTGACGTAATTCCTCACCCTCTTTTAGGCCTCTGCACAACCATGTTGTGTAGCGTAAGTCCTAACTCGCCAGGTTCCGAGGTTGTCGTCCAGAAAGACGTAAAATCTCTTATTTCTGCGGGCTATTTGCATAACCAGTTATTATGCAAATGTAAGTCCCAAATAAAAAAATTGACGGGATTCAACATTCAAATAAAATCCTCTAAAACACAGCCACACAGTATGTTAGTTTGGGAAGTCACTGAGGATTCCCCTCCGGATCTGTGACATACCATACCATTTACTTCTTTTGGACTCCTGAAAGGATTATTCTCACTTGAGTCACTCCACTTGTTTTTCCACGTCCTACCTTGAAAACCCAAATTTTGAATTCTTGAAGACTAGAACCACTGATCATTATCGAGAGTTTTCTCAAGTGACTTCAGTCACTTGAGATGTAATTAACTATAGGGGCTTGACTCTATAGAGAAATTGAAATCCAGGCAAAATAAACTCTATTTAATCTTTATATTAAATAGAAGAATTTGTCGGTCACATATGAAAGGTTCGCAGATCAAATAGATGTCACAAATCTCTTAGTTTGCAGGATTGAGTCTATTATGGAAATCTACACTTTTCTCTTGGAATATGTAATATTTAGAGTGTCAGACACGATTATGCAAATTATTAGACTAATTAGATTCATTCGGTCTTCTCATTTTCTAAAAAATTAAATCACTACTTTCATAATCTAAACTATATAACTTATATTTAAATTAAATTTTCACGTCAAAAAGTTGACCGACAATCTCTGGCGACTCTGCTGGGGACTAGTTCCTTTCTTCATTTTTGATCAGAAGATTTTATCTTCATACATCGGTAGTGTGTCTATTTCCTCATAGGTCGGACTACCATTCTTCCGTTGGCATGCCTCGCTCATTTCTTCCTTGGGCAGGTATAGTCAACTCCTTTGGATTGCAGAGCCGTCTGTTTAAGCATTTTTAAACAGAAGGGTTCCAGATCCTTTAGGGTTTAATATGGGTTGGACCCCCAATAGGTGTGTGGTAGGTTGCGAGCGATTTATCGAAACGAATTTGATACGAAGTCAGCACCCCTCCTAATTCCGGACCGGGTCCTACACTTCATCTCCCTTTTTGAATTTGAATGCTTGTTAATAAGTCAAGTTGGGACTTCGTAATGGTTGTGAATAAACAAACTCTGAAAGGAAATGCCAGTTCATAATACAACTTGTTGTTTGTTGATTTTAGTACTTGTACTAGAATTACAAAGCATAGGTCATAAATTATTTGAACGACAGACACAATGTCGTCGCCCAAGCTGATCTTTTTGTTCTCCGACTACCTCAATTTCTCCATAGATAAGGCTACTCTTCATCAAGGCTCAAAGATCAAGTTTGGAACAGGCTTTGATGAGGTCGAAGTCTTACTTGGGAAGGTACCCTAAGTTTTCATGAAGTCTGCCCCGACGGAGGTAGTTGAACCCTCAACTGAATACAATTTGAATTGCAAGTTTGACTTTCCCTCGCTAAAGGAAGTTCGGGTTGAGGAAGTTCTCGCCAAACCTGTCATCCCTGCAAAGGAAAAGGTTGTCACCGCCGGTGCTACTGGATTTGCAGTTACTACGACAACTACGCCACCTCCATCTAAGGGGAAGGAAGCTCTTTACGAGGATGATATGACTAATAATTTTGTTTGATTGCCGTCTATGTTTGAGATTGGGTCTAGTTCTAAGTCCATCCCATTAACCTAATCATAGAGGAGGAATCGTAACCGACGAGAGTTAAAGGCTAAGAAGGCAAGAGCTGCAAAGCTAGCTATAATGGAGACAGATCCTCTCCTGGAGGAGGCAGGGCCTCCTGAGACCTCTTCTCAGAGGGAGTAGGTTTCACCCGTTCTCTGCCACTCTTGGAGAGGGAAGCGGTCATGGGATTACTGTTGTATTATCGTCATCATCTCGCCAACTAGAACTTGACGCAGGGATAAATGCCCACCGGAAATCTCCGATGGATCTTAAGAGGGTAAGAGGAAGATCTATCGAGGATGCATTGGAAAAGCTCAGAGCTAATATTACAGAATTGTCAAAAGAACAAGGAAACATCAGTGATGAAGAATGTGATTTGTCGGATCATATNGAAGTTCGGGTTGAGGAAGTTCTCGCCAAACCTGTCATCCCCGCAAAGGAAAAGGTTGTCACCGCCGGTGCTACTGGATTTGCAGTTACTACGACAACTACCCCACCTCCATCTAAGGGGAAGGAAGCTCTTTACGAGCCGTCTATGTTTGAGATTGGGTCTAGTTCTAAGTCCATCCCATTAACCTAATCATAGAGGAGGAACCGTAACCTACGAGAGTTAAAGGCTAAGAAGGCACGAGCTGCAAAGCTAGCTATAATGGAGACAGATCCTCTCCTGGAGGAGACAGGGCCTCCTGAGACCTCCTCTTCTCAGAGGGAGTAGGTTTCACCCGTTCTCTGCCACTCTCGGAGAGGGAAGCGGTGATGGGATTGCTGTTGCATTATCGTCATCATCTCGCCAACAGAACAAGAAAGGAAAGAGACCTGCACCTTTTACTTAAACCCGCCTAGTTTTCAAAAGACTGGCTCAGAAAGAGCACTGTTCTGTTGTCGACGTAATAAAAAGGATGGGGTGCGCCATTTCACCTCGAGTCCGAGCTGAGATTTTGAAGAGCGATGAACCCACTAGTCAGGAAACACCGCCATCCCGCATTTTCGCCAAACTTCGTCTAGGAAACAACATAGACACAGTTGATGTCGTTACAGATACTACTACCGTTTCCTCAAGACCTACAGAGCGCAGATCAGTCAAGTCTGGTCTGGGTCCAAGAATACCACCTGTCGCTGCTAATGAAGAACCTCCGAAGATGAGTAGTGGCAAAAGACGATCCACTGCAGTATCTGGTCCACGCACTAAGGACCGCACTTCTGCACAACCAGCTGATGTTACTAGTGGGACATCCCACCTTGAAACATCAACATTAAAAGAGAAGTCGTGGAGACTTAGGGTCACCAGACTGATGCTGCCGAAAGAGTCCGTAAAACGCCACCCCGAGATGGATTGTGAGTCTAAAACCCCAACTGTCATGGGCACACTAGAACTTGACGCAGGGATAAATGCCCACCGGAAATCTCCGATGGATCTTAAGAGGGTAAGAGGAAGATCTATTGAGGATGCATTGGAAAAGCTCAGAGCTAATATTACAGAATTGTCAAAAGAACAAGGAAACATCAGTGATGAAGAATGTGATTTGTCGGATCATATGGATGAAAATTTCGCAGAAATCCTAGCGGTTGAGACTAGAGCCTCTGCGTCATCGCGCGATGATCGTTCGCCCACCGAGGAGAACACAGATGATGAGCTGCGGAGAGCCATCTGACAAAGGGATGAACATATTATCCAAATAGACAAAAAGATGAAGGAGATGATGGTCGTTATAACCGCACTTCAGTATCAAACCCAATCTCTGAGAGTAGCCTTTCCAGAAGTAAACAAGCCAGAAATCATTCATATTGCAGATGAAAATAGAGAGTTAGCCTAGAACACAATACCGGAAAAGGACATCAAACAGATGGTGGAACAACATGTGAGAGAAGCCCTAGCCCATTCAAAGGGAGGAGCATTGGTTCTAAAGGATAGACCTTACCCAGAAGAATTTGATGTCGTACGATACCTAAAGCGTACCGCCGTTGTTCAAGACTTTCGATGGGACTGACAACCCCCGATAACATGTTGCACATTTCCGAGCAAGCTGCTGCAACGCGGGGGGGTAGTGATGCACTGTTGTTTCGTCAGTTTGTGAGCAACCTCTCAGGAGTCGCTTTTGATTGATATGTAGAACTATCTAATGGCTCAATTAAAAACATTCGCAGAATTGGAAAACCTGTTTGTTAAAGGTTTGTTGGAGCTCAACACCATATCACTGTAGGTGATCTTGTGGTAGAGGAACATAAGCCTAACAAAAATCTGGTCGACTATATTCTGCGATGGAGGAACTTAAGCATGAAATGCGAGCCGCTACTTCAAGAGCAGCATGCGATCGAAATTCTTCTTAAAAGCATCCATGGTCCAGTGGCATTTATGCTAAAGAGATCCACAATTAAAACATTTGAAAAGTGACTTGCCAAGGCTGGGAGTCTGCAAGAAGAAGCAAAACAATTTGGATTTCTAGAGAAAACAGAAAAGCCAAGACCAGCGAAAACATTTAAAAAGAGGTCAGGAACAGTGACAACGGTTGATAAAGGTAAACAACCAATACAAATTCAAGCTAAGCAGCCTCAACAAACCTATCAACATTCACAGCGGTACAGGAAACAATCATCTCCGCAAAGGTCGTAACAGGGAAATGGAAGACAGGCCGAACGAGTGAATAGAACATACTCTTTCAAGAATGAAGCGGTAGGCAAGATGTTCAAAAATTTGATCAAGAAGCCTGAGTTTGTGCTACTAGAACCAAGGAGACCGGAGGAAGTTGACAAGAAGGATCAACCTAATTATTGCTCATATCACCGATTGCTTGGGCATACCATAGAAGGTTGTTTCATCTTCAAAGAATGGCTCGAGAAAAATTCCAAGAATGAGAACATAACGATCCTGAAAGAATATTTGAAATAACCTGAACAAGGTTCCATTAATATGATTTCGGTTGATCCCATTGTTCAAATTGACTCTTACACCGCAGATGATGACCGGAACACAACTTGGAATGACATTCCCGAAAAGATATTGGATAAGGGTTCAGAACCTGCTAAGCTGGCACTAACGACTATGACACAGAAGCCACGTCAGTGAGAAATAAGAAAGAAGATTGTCAAAGAAACAAGATTTAATGAACCGAGGAGAGTGAGGTCTGCTCACCCTAGATTAGTTGTTATGGATTTGGGGAAGAAATCCCTCAAATCGCTTACCCTGTATGATTATTTTTTCATCCCTTCGGGAACTTATAATGCAAAGAATTTCTATTTTAGCTACGTTTTGACTATTTCTGATGGTGATTTAACTGATAACAACCGACCTAATTCGATTTTCGATCCCGATGACAATTCTCAAATCATGCAAAACTCTCTTGAATCCCCTAATAAAGAGGAAGATGTCAAGTACGCAGGCTACGATAGCTCGAAAGGTGAACATGTCATCCTAGAGTTTCACGGAGCCCCAATTGCAATTGACTTAGAAAAATGGAAGAAATAACAAAGGTGTATTTGAGAAGAGGAAAGGTGTTCCCCTCAATAATGGGTCCGACAACAAAGGAAAAACAGACACCTACCCATGAGGAGCCAGCTCCACCAATGGAAGAGACACATGTCCAGGATAATGTTAGAAACTTAAATAGCAAAGTGAATTATAACGTACTAGCCCATCTTCGGAAGTTGCCAGCCAAACTAAGCATTTACGATGCTCTGATCCTGTCAAAGAAGATGAGAGAAACTTTGATCAAGGCCTTGATCCGGAAATTTGTTTAGCTCAATTGGTTAGCTCATCCTTAGACGAGGTTTGGTCATTAAAGGAACAATCTGGAATAACTTTTACAGATGAAGATTTGTTACTTCGCATCGCAGACCACAATCATTCTTTCTACATTTCAGTCAATATCGACAGATTCTTGCTCTCTATAGTGTTAGTAGATCCAGAAGCATCAATCAACGTGATGAATTTACAGACGTTAGCATATTTGGATGTTGACAGGAACAAGCTAACAACCGATAAAATGATGCTAAGAGGATTCAACCAGAAAGGAGAAAGAGCCTTGGGATTCATAACACTGACAATGAAGATTGGTGATCTAGTAACAACCGCAAAATTTCATATTATCGATTCGGACACTTCATTCAATGCTCTATTAGATCGACCGTGAATTCATGAATATAAGATGGTCCCATCATCTCTGCACCAATGCATAAAATATTATGAAGATGGACAAGAGCGTTGCATAAAAGGAGACTTGCAGCCGTTCTCAATACATGAAATCGGCATTCACGAAGATACTGTCTATTATGCTTCTTCGAAGAAAACAGTGTTTTCCAGAGACACCGCACAGAGCAAGATTGAAGTCCCAAAAGGATTACATGAACGGTATCGTCTCACTCCGGTTCGACATGTCCCACCACTCCTTTACAACGAGATGGTGGAGGTTCTTCTAGACCTCGCATTTGAGGTCGAGGCTGGGGACGAGGACGAGGAAAAACTAATGATATTGTTGAACGGAAGCATCCAATCATCAACATTTAATTGGAAGAAAGCTCTTAGGAAGAAAAGATCGAGAATGATGCAATGATGGTTAATCAAAAGAAACCTCAATTTGAGATCTCTTTGGAAAATAAAGAAAAAAGTGAGTATGAGTTAAATGTAAGATATACTTAACCACTATGTACAAGCAATGACCTTGACCCCCATCCATTCTCACAAAGTTGAGGGTTTTGAGGTTAAGGAGGTACAAAATGTGGGTATGAAACCAGTTAAGTTTCTTTGTGGTTCTTCCTCTTCTAGTTCTGAAATCGATGTAAAACTAGAAGAGGACACTTCTAATGAATTAATGGAATTACCCGTTGGATGGTACTCTCCGTGTGTTCAAAAATTAGTTCAACAGGGTTTTGTACCTAAGCAACTATCGAAAGACAGGTTAAACCTTTTCGAGGAAGTATGGAACAATAAGAATCGAACTCACAACTCAAAAAAAGGTATTGCGTTCGACACAGTAGGACTAGTCGATGACACAAAATTTTGTATGGTTGTTACTAATGGATCAGGAGAAGATTGCTTTGGGGTCGAAGATGATTCCGAAAACCCTCCGATAGAGAAAACGCTCCATCAGAGTTTGAAGAAGAAATAAAGTCAACAGTCGACGAATTGAAAGAGATTAATCTAGGGACCGAAGAGAAGCCCAAACCCACATTTATAAGTTCTCTACTCAGTGACGAGGAGTCTACAAAGTTGGTCAGACTTTTGTTAGAATTCAGAAACTGCTTTACATGGACCTACGAGTAAATGCCCTGTTAGCTCCAGAAATTGCAATTCATAGACTTGGAGTGGAACAGAATATGATCCCGGTGAAACAAGCTCCTAGAAGGATGCGCCTCGAGATAGAGCAACAGGTCACTGCAGAAATCAAGAAGCTAATAGATGCCAACTTTGTAAGAGAAGAGCAATATCCAACATAGTTAATGTAGTCTCAGTCAAGAAGAATAATGGACAAATACGAGTTTGTGTTGACTTCAAAGACTTAAACAAAGCATGCCCCAATTATGAATTCCCATTATCAATCCCAGAGCTAATGGTGGAAATCGCATCGTCGCATGAAATTTTCTCATTTATGGATGGATCATCCGGGTACAGTCAGATTAAGATAGCGCCGGAAGATACAACACTTACAGCTTTCAGAACACCAATTGGAATATACTGTTACACAGTGATGTCGTTTGGACTAAAGAATGCTGGAGCAACATATAAACGAGTCATGACAAAAACTTTCGATGACCTCATTCACAATCAAATAGAATGCTATGTGAATGATTTTGTCATCAAGAGCAAACAAAACGAAAACCACTTGCTTGATTTGAGAATTGTCCTTGTACGGTTGCGACGATTTAATCTTAAAATGAATCCCTTAAAGTGCGTCTTTGGTGTTACCTTCGAGATATTTTTGGGATTTGTTGTTCATCACCGTGGAATTGAAATCGATCCAGAGAAGATTAAAGCCATCTTGGAAATGCCGCCCCTCAAGACTTTGAAACAACTACGATCTTTTCAAGGGAAATTGACGTATCTAAGACATTTTATATCTAATATGCTAGGATGTTGTCAGTCATTTTCAGCATTAATAAAAAAGGACGTCAAGTTCACTTGGGACGAGAAATTTCAATAGGCCTTTGAAAGCATTAAGCAATACCTAATGTCACCTCTTGTACATGTTGCACCAGTCTCGGGTAGACCGTTGATACTTTACACCGCGGCTTTAGACGATTCTTTTGGGGCCCTGCTTGCCCAGGTTAACGATAAAGGTAAGGAAAACACTCTCTACTACCTTAGTCATGGTTTAATTCCGACATAAGTGAGGTATCCTTCTATTGAGAAACATTGTTTGGCATTAATTTTCGCTGCCCAAAAAACTCAGACACTACATGCTTTCTCATAAGGTCACCATTATTTCAAGATTTAATCCACTACAATACTTGATGACTCGGCCGACATTGTCTGGAAGGTTGGCAAGATGGTCAATGATATTGTTGTAGTTCGACATAACCTTCGTGCCCACTTCAAGCAGTTAAAGGGCAAGTGTTAGCAGATTTTCTCGTAGCGCACCTGCTACCGATCGAATCTCCTCTCAACGATGACCTGCCAGACAAACAAATAATGAACCTGGAAACCCCCAGTATCTGATGCTGGGAGCTGTACTTTGACGGAGCTTCATCAGCAAGGAAAGATAAAGGAATGCAAACAATAGTGCCTGGCAAAGCAGGAATTAGACTAATATTCATCACACCGGAAAGGGGAATGTTAAGATTTTCCTACAATTTAACAGAGCCATATACAAACAACGAAACAGAATGTGAAACAATAATAACAGGCTGCAGTTGGAAGTATCAATGGACATAACAGACATCGACATCTACGGCGATTCATAACTCATAATTCAACAACTAGTCGGACGGTACAAGATTCTAAATCCCAAATTGGAACAGTACCACCGCTACACGATGAAATTACTAGAAAAGATTCTCAATGTGACATTGTATAGAATTCCTCGGGGAGAGAACACTCTTGCAGACGCTTTGGCCAAGCTCGCTAAGGAATTTACATGCACACAAGAGGACTCCATCAACATAACAGTTCAAGGACTCCAGGTCCTATCCCAAATTGACATGGATACTCTCGAAAGACAAGAAAAGGAAGAAACATTGATAGCAGTTACTGAGTCTACGGAGGATTGACGTCAACCGTTTATAGACTATTTGCAAACAGGGCAACTACCGGATGATAAGTCAGCAGCGCATCAGAAACAGAAGAGGACCTTATCATATGTCATGGCGGACAATGTCTTCTACCGGAGATCGTTCGATCAAATGTGGTTACGATGTCTGAGCCAGACAGAAGCACATGATATTGTTAAAAAAACACATGCAGGACTTTGTGGAGCTCATCAGTCGGACCCGAAAATGAATATGAAAATCAAGAGACTGGGTTACTACTTGCTAGCAATGATGACCGGTTGCATGGAAACCGCTAAGAAATGTCACCAATGTCAAGTGTACGGAGTGGTCTTGCATCAACCTCCGAAAGTGCTACATCCTACAATTGCGTCTTGGTCATTCGAGTGTTGGGGCACAGATATAGTGAGTCCAATAAACCCTCCGTCTTCAAAAGGCTACAAATTCATACTCACAGCAACAGATTATTTCTCAAAATGGGCAGAGGCGGTACCGTTAAGAGAAGTCAAAGCACATCACGTCCTACAATTTTTCAAAGATCATATTGTATATCGTCCCGCGCGGAATCATTTCAGACAATGGTTCAGCTTTCAAAAGCATCAAAATAAACAGTTCCATTAGGCGAAAGCATTGATTGGAGATATTCCACAATTTATTACCACAGAGCGAACGGCTTGGCAGAGGCTTTTAACAAAACACTCGTGCAAATCATGAAGAAGACACTTAACGACACCAAGAGAGGATGACATGAACAGTTACTAGAAGCCTTGTGGGCATACAGAACAACGTTCAGAACTCCTACACAGTCCACACCATATGCCCTTGTGTACGGATCTGAGGCTGTGCTTCCCCTGGAAATACAACTCCCGTCCCTTAGGATAGCGGTGGCAAACAAGATAATAACAGAAGAGAATGCCAAACTCTTGACTCGAAGAGCTTGAAAGTCTCGAAGGAAAGAGACTATTAGCGCAACAAAATTTGGAGTTATACCAAGTGAAGATACAGGCCCACGACAAACTGGTCCGCTTAAGAACATTTAAAGCCAGTGATCTGGTCCTTGTACTCAGACGACCTATTCTTGCACACCGCAAGATAGGAGGTAAATTCGAACCGACTTAGGAGGGACCGTTCGTGGTTGAGAATGTTTACTCCGGATGGTCCTATCAATTGATAGATTGTCAGTGCGATAGGCCTATACCCCCGATAAACGGGAGATATTTAAGGAAATATTATGCATCTTGATGTTTTAAAAATCAAATCTTGTTCTTAGAAGCACAAATATGATAGTTGTCTATGACTTGTCCAACAATAAATTATCTTTTATTTCACAACAAAAAANGTGATCTGGTCCTTGTACTCAGACGACCTATTCTTGCACACCGCAAGATAGGAGGTAAATTCGAACCGACTTAGGAGGGACCGTTCGTGGTTGAGAATGTTTACTCCGGAGGGTCCTATCAATTGGTAGATTGTCAGTGCGATAGGCCTATACCCCTGAAAAACGGGAGATATTTAAGGAAATATTATGCATCTTGATGTTTTAAAAATCAAATCTTGTTCTTAGAAGCACAAATATGATAGTTGTCTATGACTGGGTCCAACAATAAATTATCTTTTATTTCACAACAAAAAAATGGAAATGAGCATAATGATTTTTCACAAAATCTTGAATTTGAGTTCTAAATCTTTATAATCATAATAATAAACAAAAAACAATCGCAACTGAGTTTTGTTCTCGTTTAAGCTAAAATTCAGCACGCTAACATCTTTGTTTTCCTGTTTTCTGCAGGAAAATGTCGGGTAAGAAGCTTATTTTCTTCTTCAAACACGACATTAATCTCGCGCTGAACGAGTAAAGTGGCCGAGAGAGTCATCGTTCATTTCGACTTGGACTTCGAGAAAGTTGAAATGGTATATGAGGGGCCCCCTACTTGAAGTGGTAAATCAAGCAGAAGTACAAGATCAGAAGCTTGTGCTAGAGTTCGGAAGCAAGCACGGAAACGTACGCACAAAGAAGAAGAAACTTGAAGAAGTCAGCAAAGTAGCTCAAACTAGTGATGGTCCAGTGCAGGAGACTACCAAAATAAGGTCCATGGTCATGACAGCAGGAGGTAAGCTCATCAGTGCCCCCTTAAGGAAGATTCCCATGACATGTCCGCAGCGGAGGAACCTCGCTCGCCGCAAGCATGGGGTACTTTCCCATCTAGAAGAAAAACAATCAAGTGAGCCAGTTGTAGAAGATCTTCTAACCATACAGAAGGAAGAGTTACTGGAACAATCAGTCAAGGGTACCTTACCCCTCCGGGCAATAAACCATACAGAGTCAAAAGCCAACGAAACTCACACACTCGCCAAATACACGCCCCCCAAGTCGCGCGCAACACATACAGCTCAAGAAGCTCTCCCTACCGCAAAGGAGAATGAGAAAGTCGAAGACATTCAGTCATACGTCCCACCACTTGGCAAACCAAGGAAGTTGCAAATAATTTCAGAGGAAGAGTTGGAAATGTTTCAGAAGGTTCGAAAGCAGCGTTTTGAACACCGTGAAAGGATACAGGGAAAGTATATCAACATTCTTCAAGGACATGAATTACATATCGACGTGTTTTCTGAAAGTGAACAAAGGAGGATAGTGGACTATGTCTTCCATCTCAGAGACCTGGGTCAAGCAGGTCGCTTAAGAAAGAGGACTTATTCTGAGCCTCAGAAATTGATGAGAAGAAAAGGACGGATCACCATTCAAAGTTGTTGTTATAACTTCGCGAATGATAATGAAGGAAATCCCCCGGGGATTATAAGACACGACGAGGTGGATCCAATATCACCAATTATAAAAAGGATGATTCAAAAAATGGTGTTGTGGCACGTATTGCCTGTCAACTGCGTGTCTAATAGCTGCATAATAAACATTTACAAAAAGGGAGACTGCATCCCGCCACATATCGATCATCATGATTTTCTGAGGTCGTTCAGCACCGTCTCGTTCATCAGTGAATATAACATTTTGTTCGATAGTGACTTACGGACAGTCAGCCCAAGAGAGTTTCGAGGCTCAGCTGAAATTCCTTTACCCCTCGGGTCAGTCCTGATACTCAAAGGGAATGGGGCAGATTTAGTTAGACACTGTATCCCGGGAGTTCCGTCGAGAAGAGTTTCAATAACCTTTAGAAAGATGAATGATAGTAAGACACCGTTTGGATATCGACCTGATCCAGACCTAGAGGGCTTACGACATTTGGAGTTGTGACCGCTTAGGGATAGCACGCCTCTAAACATGCATGAAGGGACTCCGGTCCTGGAATGTATCTTAGAGGAAGGGTTAGTCTCTGCCTAACTCCAAAGGTGCGCAAGCAGATGCTATTGCTATGATTTAATGACTAGGACACAGATAATGTTATCCTATCTTGTATCACTGTACTCAGTTTCAGCAAAGTTAACAAAGTTTGATTTTTCTTCAATAACTTACAGAAGATCAATACGTTTTCATAACTGCCACTTTGTGCGATTGATTTAATGGTTGTTGAAACAAGTTTGTCCCGTTTTGAACAAAACAGAGAGACAAAAGCACGATGTGAACAAAATTAAGTTTAACAACTTAAATTCAACATTCTAAACCACAACAGAACAACATTAAATCAAATAAAATCAAGTCATTTTAAATTTGGAACCACGTTCCAATAGTGACCCTGTTAGGTTGAGCCTTCTCGGCCTATCATCATTGTCATCTTTTGGCCCAAAATCTTCTACCATAGAAATTCTGGGTCCTTCTCTCATATTGTTCATGGAATTTCCATGAGACTTCTAGTCTACAACATCTTGCGGAAAGGGTCTGACAGTTTTAATCTACAGAACTGCACCTTTATTTGAAATTGTCGGTCAACTTTTTGATGTGAAATTTTAATTTAAATATAAGTTATATAGTTTAGATTATGAAAGTAGTGTTTTAATTTTTTAGAAAATGAGACCGAATGGATCTCATTAGTCCAATAATTTGTATAATCGTGTCTGACACCCTGAAAACTACGCATTCCAAGAGAAAAGTGTAGATTTCGGTAATAGACTCAATCCTGCAAACTAAGAGATTTGTGACATCCATTTGGTCTGGGAACCTTTTATATGTGACCGACAAATTTCCCTATTTAATACAAAGATTAAATAGGGTTTATTTTGCCTGGGTTTCAAATTCCCTATAGAGGCAAAGATTAAATAGGGTTTATTTTGCCTGGGTTTCAAATTCCCTATAGAGGCAAAAATTAAATAGGGTTTATTTTGCCTGGGTTTCAAATTCCCTATAGAGGCAAGCACATATAATTAATTACATCCCAAGTGACGGGAGACACTTGAGAAAACTCTCGATAATGATCAGTGGTTCTAATCTTCAAGAATTTAAAGTTTAGGTTTTCAAGATATGACGTGGAAAAACAAGTGGGAGTGGCTCAAGTGAGAACAATCTTTTCAGGAGTCCAAATGAAGTAAAGAGTAGGGTATGTCACAGATCCTGAGGGGAATCCTCAATGACTTCCCAAACTATCCTACTGTGTGGTTGTGTTTTAGGGAGGATTTTATTTGAATATTGAATCTCGTTAATTTTATTATTTGGGACTTACACTTGTATAATAACTGGTTAGGCAAATAGCCCGCAGAGATAAGAGATTTTACTTCGTTCTGGACGACAACCTCGGAACCTAAGGCGAGTTAGGACTTACGCAATACAACATGGTTGTGCAGGGGCCTAAAGGAGGGTGAGGAATTACGTCGCGCTAGGCGAGCTATCTCGAAGTCCTATGGGTTGTTTAAACAAGAAAAGTTTTAACTGGTGAAAACTTATTTTGCTATTGTAGAATGACTACCACCTCCACTTGTAGTCTGCTCCAAACTCTTTCCTGCGCTGCCCACGAATTAGCTTCAAGCTCCTCGTCGAAGTAGCAGTCTAAAGTCTAAGATTCAAAATGTTGTACCATGTATATTTCAATCTCTTAGTTTTGTTGTCATTATGGGGAGTTAAAGTTGATTAGAGCGACACTGGTTAAGATCTCATGATTCTCCGTTTTGGTATCACTATTTTCTTTTGAATTTATTTAGTTTAAATGAGCTTTGAAACTCATTTAAACCGGGGAGATCTCGTTAGCAACCGTGGGTTACCTCCTCCGAGGGACTCCTGTAAATTCGAAAGAACGTGTTACGTTTTTTTTTTTTGAAAATATTGTTTAATTTAAAAAACAATCGTTTTGTATTGAAAGTGAAATTGTATTCAGTACATGCATAATGTGTTAGAGCAAGAGCAAATTGCAATGACGAAACAACAACAAATAAAATGTACTTGTGTATGTGGCGTATCTGCTAATGTTATTCATATTGCATGTTTAACCCACAAAGCACAAAATAATTTGCAGGAAATTTAAATAAATTACAAAGAAAAGAAGAAAAATAGTAAGCAGTAGAAAAAGTCGTAGCAACAGCTAGGAACTCCAAACAGGTGATCCTAAGGTTTCCTACAACTCCTGACTGCAACTAGCGAGCTAGTACGGTGATCATACGACCTCGTACGGCTCCGGGAAGCAACTAGCAAGTGTGTATGGTGACCTTATGACTCCGGACAGCAGTTAGGAATTTCAAATAGTACCTGTATGGGCTCTTACGAACCCAAACAGCAATGGGTAGCACCTATGCGACTTCCTACGAACCCAAACAGTGGTAGACAACACCCAAATGACTTCCTACGAACCCAAACAATGGTGGACATCTTCTAGGTGGCTTCCTATGAACCCAAACAGTGGTGGACAACACCTAGATGACTTCTACGACACCAGGCAGTGGCTTTGGAGCCTTAGACAGCACCCTACAGTGTTCCTACTCTCCAAACAGTGGCTTTGGAGCCTTGGACAACACCTTACAACGTCCCTGCACTCTACACAATGGATTTGGAGCTTTTGACAACACCCTACAGCACTTCTACGACACCAAGCAACAACTTAGAGCTTTGGGTAGTGGTCCTACAGCATCCTACAACATCGGGCAACGGCTAGGAGCATTTGACAGCACCCTACAATATTCCTATACTCCAAACAGTGGTTTTAGAGTCGTGGACAGCACCCTACAACACTCGTATACTCCAAAAGGTGGCTTTGAAGCCTTGGACAGCATTTATACAACCGCTTCTTGGCCCAAAAAGCACTAAACAACAACCTATAGCCCTTGTGATCTTTCAAACAGCACTTTCTCAGCTCAAAACAACATTAAACAGTAGTCTACAGCTCCAAACGGTCATTTAAATATCCCAAGCAGCAATTTCGAAGTTCCAAACAGCACCCTACGGTCTCCAACAACTCCCAAAAACAATTTTGAAGTTCCAAACAACACTCTACAACCCTCCCACAACTCTCGCAGCAGTTTTTCAAGTATTTTTTTTAGCACTTTTCAGCCCTCTTAAAATCACCAAATAACAAAAGAAACATTCTCAAAACAGTCCCGAAACGACAATTTAAAAGTCCCAAACTGCAATTATGTAACTCTTTAAAAGATACCCTTAAGTTTTTCAAAATAGTGACAAAACCTCTCCAACTACGTGTAAAAAACTGCAGTGAAACCAGTCCCAAAACATCTCCAAAAAAAACAACTTGCATTTAAAGGCTCCAAAACCTTAAGCAAATTAGCACTTAAATGGGGTACAAAGCCTTCCAAAAACAGTGAACGAATGAGCCCAAAAATTTGCATTTAAGGGCCCAAAATAGTATGCAAATCATCACTTAAGTGACGCACAAAGCCTTCTAAAAATAGTGAATAAAAGGGCACCAAAAATCTACATTTAATGGCTCCACAATAGTGAATAGATGCAACAAAAGAACGTTAAGATTCATTAAGCATGCTCACAAAATCAGCTACCATGACCTTATGAATAAATCAACATAATGTTTCTACTAACATAAATAACATCATGTGTGGATGGTCTAGAGTTTCTCAGGAAAGTTACTAATGGGGTACTTGCATGCATATCACCCACTCTTATGTATTTACTCGTCTAACACCCAAACCCCACCCTTACAACATTTAGATTATTTATGACATGCCAAAAAAAAATCGATAAAGCCTTTCAAGGGTAACTTAAAAAAACATATACCTCTGCAAAGAGATGCTGCTCATAGTATTAAAAAAAAAATGGTGCTGATGTAAAAGATAAAATAGAGCTTAGGTGCTAAACAAGTAAATACAGGTGTTCCTCGCATAGGATCATATGGAAGCTTCAAGTTTTGTCAATATTATATTTTTCATAGTAAGATAGTCAAAATTGTAACTGTCGCATGGTTAAAACTATGCAATAGCTTTGTTTTACATAATTAAGCCATGCACGTAGGCAAACATTGCCATAAGACAGAGACTTGAAGCTTGAGCGAAATGAATCACACGAGAGAAGCTGGAATTTCTTTTCAAACCATTTACACAATATTTGCAATTAAACACATATGAATCTTGAAACCAGAGAGGAAGAATAAATCTCGACCACGTTATTCCAGAAATAAATCACTAGAAAACCAGTGGCAAATATGTGAATAAAAGAAGACAAAGGTTAGGGTACTTCTTACACTTCGAGTAATCGGAGAACAGGGAGGGGATAGGGAGGCGCAGGCGAGCTTTTTGTTCGCAGAGGAGGCGCGCGTGAGGCGTGCAGGAGAAGAGCGGGTGAGGCGAGCCTTCCTGTTCGCAGAGGAGCGTCGGATCTGTTCACAGAAGAGGGCCTAGGGTTTCGTTGCGTGAGGCAGAGAGGGGAAGACGAGCGGGAGTTTCATTCCGGAGTTGCGATCGAGTCGCAGAGGCGCGGTACAGCGGAGGAGGGGAGCAGGCTTCGGATCGCAGAGGAAAGCAGGCGAGTGGGATCGAGCAACTACTCTGCCGTGCAGAGAGGGAGGAGCAGGCGAGCGGGGTCGAGCGGAGCAGGGTGTCTTCGGTCAAATGAGAGCCGAGAGCAAAGGCTCTCGTGCGCGAGAAAGAAATAGGCCAGCGGGAGAGGAGCCGTTACTCGAATCAATTGGCGGGAAATAAATGGTTTCCATATGCGCAGGGAGGTTTAATTGGAAGGTATTAACACCTGAATAATTTTAATTAAGACAAGATTTAAAAAATTCGTTTGAATTTTGAAATTTGAATTTCAAATTCAGGTGAGTTGGCGTCTAGCCCGTGTTCAGCTCGAGTCCAACTTGAATCGAACCTGAGTCGAACTAAGTTGGGCCCGCGCTCATAACTCTCATAAATATCATTATAATAGCTGCGAAAGAAAGTAAACTTCAAATATTAATACACAATATAACTACTAAGTGATAAAAATATCATTTCTTACTCTATAAATACTTTAAATGCTACAAGTTTCCCAAT
>NEWO01000368.1:62656-82347 GCA_003013225.1 Phalaenopsis aphrodite | reverse complement strand
TTTACAATAGAGTTGCTTGAATATCCGAACCGTAGAGATTTTTTCGTCAAGATTCCCAAAGACCATAGGGTGGCGTACCTACGACAATTTTATGATCGCAGGAATATTTGAGAGACTTTTTTATTTACATTCGTATGGGATATTTATGTTTCAGCATTATTTTTTATTTTGCTATGAAAATTTCAACTGCATAGTTGTCTTATTCAACGATGCTTATATGTTTATGCTTATAGGTTTATTGTGATGTTTGTAGGCAATATAGTTGTAGCTAATTTATTGATGCTTCTATGTCAGCCAGTACGATACTGATATGCATGGATGCAACCAGAGAAAAGAGTAGAAAGAGAGTTGCAGTCGTCATATGCATGATGTTTGAGTATTAAAACGCCTACATAGATTGCTCCCCTGCATAAAATCCTCATATGTTGGGGACAAATGAGTTTGAGAGTTGCTTACAGACCACCCAACAAGATTCAATAATATGTTCTACATAACAAGTAGTATTCAACGATCTATTGGAGGAACTACACAGGAATCATGAACTTCATGACTCTTCAAAAATGACTCCACAAGAAGTGTTGGTAATAACCATTTACATATTATCCTATAATGAATCAACGCAAGGAGCAATGAAGTGATTTCACCACTCATCTAAGACAATATGCATATACGTCTCCTAAGAGTTGAAGACACCTATGAGTTTTTCTACATAAGTCATAAAACCAACAGATCCAACGTTCGAACAAACTCCCCATAAAGATTTCACACGATGCACGGTACATGTCGTTCATTAAAGTAATGTCTTAAATTTATTACATTCAATTTACAAAAAAAAAAAAAACACTATCATGTAAACTATCATTATCTTTCCATAATTCTATTGAGGCAATCAATGGAACTCACGTTAATGTACGTGTTCCAAATAAAGGGAAGATTACATTAAACGACCGTTGTGGGTCTCAATGCAAAATATCATAGTTGTGTGCGACTTCAATATGTGTTTCAGTTTTGTCACGATCGGTTGGGAGGACAGTGTGCATGACAATAGAATTTTCAAAGTTGCAACACGGAATAACAAGTACAACTTCCCACATCCTCCTGCAGGTACGCTTAAGACAACTAATCTCATAATTTAGCTTTACCTTACAACTAATTATGCAGTCATATCAAGTAAACACTATTTGGTTAAAATTGAATATTCATTACAGCAAGAGTATCTCAAACTCTACTTTGATACGAGATACTACATACCTGACTTTGAGTGAGTAAACAAAGTAACCTGAGGCAGAAAATAAATATTCAATAAAAGACATTCCTCCTTACGCGATGTCCTTGAGAAGACTTTTGCTGTTTGGAAGAAGAAATAAGTTATACTGCGTGATATTTCTTAGTTGTTTCCTAAACAAGTGTAGATTGTGATTATCATGATAGCGCTCAACAATTTCATTCAGCGGCATTTCTTGTAATGACATTGACTTCCGTTGAGCGAACGAGGATCATAAGCATGTACCTGCCTAAACATTTGAGTACCATCTTGGGCATTCTTTGTCACAGCATGAGAATGATGCTTTCACCACCTGTACTGCAGATGAGGAAGGTGCAAGCGGGCTGACAAAGTTGAGTGAACAAATTACTGATGTGATAATACGAGAGTGATTAAAATATTTATTATTTAATAATTTATACTTTAGTCAATACTATTTTTATTTCATTCAGTTTCTGTTTATTTTTATTTCCTTATATATTTTATATTGATTGTTCGAGCATTTTATGCTATTTATAAGTTTTTTTTTTCCGTTTGCATTTCATTTGTTTTTTCTTTTAGTGGATTTGAGGGGTCAATGATGAGACGTTTGACCTTATGGGTTCTTCTAGATGGTCTTTTAGTTGATGTTAGTTGGTATCACATGTGAAATACTAATAAAGGCAATCAAATTCATCTCTTCTTTTCAATGCAGCGATTTTTTAGGCTTTTCTGAAAGACCTTTTTTGGTGATATGCATATGTAACAGACACGAGTTTGGTGTTACGTAGGTTAAAAGCAACCAAAAACCCTTTTTTGACAAGGCCTATTGTCTTCTTTTTGTGACAAATGCATAGTGACAAATTCGTTGGTTGGTATACTGAGTTCTCTGAAACATCACGTCTGCAAAAAACTACAATTACTTCTTTTATCAATGTCTACTTGTTTATTATGTATAGTTTCTATTTATTTATGTTCCTTGCATAATTAATATTGATTGTTTGAGTTTTTTATATTATTTGAAAATGTTTTTTTTCATTAACATTTAATTTGTTTTACTTTTAGTGAGTCTGAGAGGTCCATGATGAGACGTTTGACCTTATGAGTTCCTCTAGATGGTCTGCTAATCGTTGTTGGTTGGTGTCACATGTGAAATCCTAATGCAGGCAATAAAGTTCTCTTCTTTTCGGCGATGTAGTTTTTGAGGATCTTTTGGATAGTCTTTTTTAGTGATATGCATATGCGACGCACACAAGCATGGTTTTATGTGAGTTAAAGACAACCAATTACCCTGTTTTTTATAAAGTTTATTGTCATCTTGTAGAGCAGATTCGTTGGTTGGTATAATGAATTCTCTGAGACCTCATGTCTGCAAAAAATTATAATTAATTACTTCATTTATCAATTTTAACTTGTGTTATGAATAATGAATTGTTCTTTGTAACATTCAAGAAAGATAAGTTCCAGGATTTCAAAGACCTTTCGATGATTATCTACCACTGTAGACTTCATATTTCCTTACCGACGTCACATCAGGCACATAACTACAAAAGATAGTTCTACAGGTACCCACGGAGAATCACGAAAAAGTGTGACATCTTCCGGTGGGCAGACAATCTGGCAGATTCCATTGCCGACAGTGATCGAGAATAGATTGCATTCATGGAGGACGGCATAGCAAGTGACACACGTTGCCTGTATTTTAAAAATAATGTCATCATATTATTAAATGTAATTTAAATAGTTTTTTATTCTTTTAGTAATCTTGATATTCACTGTTAAATGATGTGTATATCTTATTTTCTCTACTGTTCTGAAGTGAATTTTTTGTTTTTCAAGTATCAAATATATTGCTATGACAATTTTGTTACAAAAAACATTACTACACATGCATAGAATGGTCATTTGAACATAAACAACTGTCGCGCAGCTGTTTTCAAACTACAAAAAACAAACAATCAGTCAACTTATCCACATTAGGTTCTGCATAGTAGTTTCCTGGGACAATTGCAGTTGTACCAAACAAACCCTTAATACATTAAGTTGGAATAATCACTTTTTTTACAAAATTTAACTTGAAATTTTCATAATAATCTTTGTCTTAAGTCTAAATTTAGATTCACATATGTATTCTCAGTTCTAAATTAGATAAAGTAATTATTATCTTATAAAAAGAATAAAAATTCTACTTTTAGTGATTAATTTTTTTTAAATTAAGAACTAAACTTCGTGGAGCATCTCATCGATCTTGAAGCTTTTATAAAAAAGTAAGTTATTTGATTTGCTAGAGAATATAAGTAGAGGTAAAGAAAAACAGGTATTTTAGTATTAAATATTTTGATATACATTTGATATTTAAAGAAATGTTAAATAAATTGCAACAATGAATTTGCAATTCAAAGATAAAATAAAGCTTATAAGTTTTGTCTCTTTAAAAATAAACATCACAAACTTCAATATAGTGAACTTGATGCATGTGAATTATAACCATTTAAGAACATAAGAAAAAAGGAATGAGAATGTCGAAGATTAGAAATTTGAATAAATTAAGATACTATAGGAATTAAAAAAAAGGTTATGAGGAGGAAGAATACATGTAAAAAACTATGATTGATTTAGTGTCTTCTGCATTGTGCTTGTTTCATGTCCAATGCATAACCCTGACATGAACAAGGATTGTCCCACAACTAGTTCTAGTGTGTCAGAGGAAAAGTTCGTAAAATGATATCTGATGTAACATAAAGACCCCTTTAGAGTGTCCATGATTCAATTTCTTATAACAGCTTGTGGATTAGCCCAAGTTAATTTACAATTTCTCAAAATAGCTTGTGGATTAGCACAAGTTAATTGAGTTAGTATTAGAGAACCCACTTGAGGATGTGGTGCCATGTGGCTACCACATAATAGCTAGTATATCCCATTAGCCTCCATCATTATCAACTCAGCCAAAGATGATGGGACACACCTTACTAACACAACTTCCTAAAGAAAAGTCATGTGTCTTGCAACATGAATCCGGAACTACATCAACATAATAAGACCAACCTATTCCTATATACCCCCTATACACTAACAAAATGGTTGGTTCCACAGGGTAGTTTGTGGGCTCAACTATCTACAACATTGACATCGACATCGTCAATACTAGGAAGGCCATTTTGTTGATATGGTTGGCACCTATATGGAGCATTATGAAGCAACCACAAAGTCGCATTTGGGGTTTACTTTTCTCACCCATATCTAATGTTCAATAGCTTTTTATTAGTATATTGTATTAGTTTTCTTCAATGAAATTTTAAAATCCTAATTCTATAAATAACATGTAGGCCTTATTTTGATTGCATTTAGATATAAAAGAAATTTGTCAATATCTAAATGTCAGGCTATTATAAGGTTAAAAGTTCATAATCAACATAACACTTATTAGGTAACAATACATTACTTAATGTCAAATTACACTAGGCACTCCTTGCATTAAATAGAAAACATTGTTAAATTATTTGTTGTTATCAAGATTTGTTACCAACAAAATATTATACCAAAAGAACCATTTGATATCCTATCATATAAGAAAATATTTTGATTAAATAGGTTCTAAAGGCTATATAGTAATAGCTTATTATACTCTTTACATAGGTTCTAAAGGCTGTATAGTAATAGCTTATTATTCTCTATCTAGGTTAGCCCTACTACATAGATTGCCATACGGTCATCTCTTATTCTATTGGATTAGCAAACGGAACTACACAAGCCACATATCTTTTTTTTTTTTTTTTTGAGGTTATTTTTGGTTCCATCGAATGGCTTTAGGTGCAATTAAATGTTTGGCTTAGTTGTGGTGTATTGTAATTCTTTTGTCGGGATTTGAGAAGATTATGTGTTTGATATGAAGAATTGCAAATACAATATAAAATATGAATGAATTTGAAGTTTACATTGTAGTTCACTTTGGTTGAATTTAGAATTCAGGCGATTTGGCTGAATTTGAATTCCACCATTCCTTAAAATATAAAATACTATCTTCAAGCCGTGACATGCCGCTATCAATCCGCCTTCCGCTGCCTGCAGTGCTCGCCCGCCATTGTTTATTTGTTGTTTGCCACCGCCCGCTTGTCGTCGCAACCGGTCGTCCGCCGCAGCTGGCAGTTCGCCAGCGCCAACCATCCATCGCAGCCGACAATCAGCAAATGCCCCCCTCCCGCCACCCATCTGCCAGCCACCAACCCGCCATTGTCAGCCCCCCACTGCCACCGGACAAAAAATATATTTTAAATACATTGTTTTCAATCTACTTCAAATCAAACAAAAAAATATAAGGTCCTACATGTGTTTACAGTGAAGCAAATAACTCCAAAATATTTCAAATACATTGTAATCATAGTAATCAGTAAATATTTTACATTGCATTTCATTTTCAGCAAACCAAACGCCCCTTAGTATTCCGTTGCGCTCAATTATGGCATTAGAGCAATAAGCTAGCAATCGAAGGGGGAATTGAATGATCCGATGGAATCAGAGGAATTAGGGAACTACACAAGCCACATATCCTTTTTATTAGTATATTGTATTACTTTTCTCAAATTTTCAACACCTCAAGCACCAAAAAATTAAAAATTACAATTTTTACTAGTATAATATTTTTTAAAAAACTAAACTACTCATATTGCGAAATATCAACATTATGACAAATAAAAAGGCCTCACTTTCTTCATCAAAATAATCATTATACGGTAAATCATAGCTTTCTTCATCACCCCATCAATTTCATAGTTAATTACAATAAGGTTAAGCTTGGATAAAGTTTTTCCTTAAAAAAAAATTTATTCTTTACCTTTAGATCGCTCTTGAATATTTTAGTTACTTTCATAACACAAATTGTATTTACAATAATATTGCAGGTCAAATCTTCCTTACCAATAAATAGTTCATTATCTTCATCTGACTCGACATCTAATTTTTTCCATTAATAACTCATTACCTTCATTTATTTCATTTAAAAATAAAAGGGCAACAATGTCCATATGATTATATATATTTGAATCAAAGCCCTATAATATTTTACAAAAACTAAAATTTTGAGGCAATTATAATCCATCATGCTTCTTCATTTCTAGAAAGCAGGAACTAGAAATTATTAAAAATACTAAGTTATTAAATTTCATAATCATAATCAATACACTAAAAAGGAAGCCAAGCATGCGACAAGACGAGATAGGAGATAATAGAAACTAAAAATTAAATAAAACTAATAATAATAAATAATAATATAATATTAATTTATAACCCAAAATATTAAAATAGTAATGCTAAAAGGGCTATACAACATGTGTTATTGCGTGTGTATGGCATAAATAGTACATGCTATTTTAATACTCCACACTGCATAATGACAATGGCATAAGGGTTAAGCAGATATTTTGCATAATCATGTCGAAAAAACTATTGAAGAGACTTTATGAGAAATTTTAAAATAAAAAAATTTCAAAATTCAATTATGAATAATACATTTTAAATCTAGCAGACAATGTGACCAACTAGAGGGACAAACTACCTTTTATATTCAACCGCATTTACACATATTAGTTCAAAAGAAAATGCTAAACACATTATTATGCTTAAAAATTAAATGATGGACAAGCAGCATTATTAATGTTGTCAAAGATTAATGCTTGAATAACTTAAGGTTCTAATGGAAACAAGGAAATGACCTTCAACACGATAAATGTAAGTTTAGGAGTAAAGAAAATATTTTTCTACAATGACTAAATATTACCTTGCTTAACCAATAAACATGTTTGACATGGGACCGTTAGTTTTTATGGTATTTTATCACATATTTGTAACTAATATGGGATTGTTTACCCCATAAGCCCCAAATTAGATGGCCATAATTTTGATAATAGCATACGATTTGATGATGCATCTAGTAATTAATTTCAGAAAATGACAATAGCATTGAATTGTTCACTTTGCAAAGAGCTTAACACAAAAGCTACACCACTTGGACCACGGTGAAAGTCATGAAGCAAGCTCAAGCATGTCAAATGAAGTTCGTTAGAGCTAAATGGATCTACAACAACTGGTTTGGAGGTTGTTAGGAGTCATGTGAGTCTTTATAGGTCATAGATTATAACTTGCACTTTCGGCCTAATCTCACAATCAAAATAGTATTTTTATTGATTCAAAAATAGCCAAAAATCATGGTTTTTACTTGAATAACTTTGAATTTTGAGAGCACAACTACCAAAATGAGAGCTCATTTGGTGTGACTTTTATATTATTTATGTAAAATTGAATTTTTATGGTACTTCAAATTTTATTAGGTAATTAACTTACACATTCAAATTAAACTTTAATTCGATCAACATTATATTTAAAATGCTTTTTAGTGCAAGGGGTATAATATGTTATGATTTTATCATTTTCCAACTATTTAAATATCATGCCACTGCTCTACACCTTCAACAACCGCAAGTAATTGAAGTCATCAAGCTTTACCAACTCTTCACATCAAAGTCTCGATAAGAACAAAATCTAGAACACATTTTGAAACCTAATGGCTCTTCTCTGAAGACCCAACAGCACCTATTGGATCAATTAAGTTTAAAATGTCATTTTCTGCCATCAGAAATTAACGAGCACCATTGCATACATGTCTAACAAACATTCTAATTCCTAAAATGAACTCTAAGCACCATTGCATGTATCTTACTCTAAAGAGAAGAAAAATTTAATGCTAAAAAAAAGGAATTAATTCACTTCTTTCCAAAAACTCTGAGAGTTAAACCTTTCTTTCATTTTTTTAAGATTGAATTCATTTTTTCTTCCAAAGTGTATGAGTTCTGCTTTGCCAAATCATTTGCAAGTGTTGGAAGAGTTGTAGGATGATCGTTATAGGTTTTAGGATGAGTATTATAGGTTTTATGATCACAATTAGCTTTGATTTCAGTTTTCATTTTGATAAAAAGTTTTGAGTTTAAATTACAATACCAGATATTAAATTTGTTTTGCTAAGAGCTTGTATGTTATCACTTTATTTTTTTATTTTTCCTTTTCTTTTTTTTAAATATGTTTGTTTGATGTATTTTTTACATGTTTTTATTTTTTGTTTCTAAAAATAAATAAACAAACTTTTTAAAACACAAAATAAATTTTAGATATTTTGAGTGTTTTTAAAAACAACAATGTCTTAATCAAACATGTCATATATGTTTTGTTTCAAATCAATAAAAAAAAAAAAGTTATCCCAAATGGGCATATGCCTTTAGAAATACTTAGTTTGTGTAAACCAAAATTAGATAGTTCTTGTTGGTTAGAAAAGCACAAAGGTTATTTTGAATTTCCCCAACTTTAATAGTGAGTTTGCGAGGCAAACACCAGATTTTAGAATCCATGTTCCTTCCTTGCATAGTTACTTTTATTGAATTGATTAGCACATTTACAAGTTACCTTATCTTCTCTTCAGTTTACAAACAGCAAGTTTTAATTTGTCAAAGTGAACGTTGAAAGCACCAATTCATCCAACCCCTTATGTAACATCGTCACTCGACATTGGCACCAACAAAATAATTAATATCACAATGACAAAATGTTAATTGTTAATAATTATTTCATAATTAAGTCTCTGTGGGTTGAGACTGTTAACCATCTTGATATTAAGCTATTGATTTATGTTCATAATTAACGATAGAACCTCCAAACTTGTGCCCATTAAAATTGTTAACATGTCTCTTATTGGAAAATTAGGTACAATAATAAGTGGCTTTACACTTAGAGACAAAATGTGAAATGAATATATCTGTGATAGGGTTGTTGTAGCTCCTGTGACGGACAAAATTAGAGAAAGTCATCTTAGATGGTTTTGTCACATTAAACGTCGACCATCTGATGATTCGATTAGGAGAGCAGATGTTTTAGATTCGACTTGTGTTAAGAAAGGCAGAGGTAGGCCTAGAAAGATTTGGGCTTATTGTATTAAAAATGATCTTAATTTACTAAAACTAAATGAAAATATGACACTAAATAGGACGCAATGGAGAAAAAGGATTCATATAGCCGACCCCACGTAGTGGGATCAAGGCTTTGTTGTTGTTGTCATCGTTGTTGTTGTTGTTGTTGTTTTCGTCGTTGTTATTGTTGTTAAACAAAAGTTAAGGCCAAGAATATAGGACAATATGATAACTAAGTAGGAATTTTAAAACTATTAATTTGACAACTAAAAGTTGAATGTATTATTTTATAAACCCTTCTACCAACAAGTAATAATTATGAGAACATTAGTTATACTTTAAACAATTAATTTAAGTTAAGTGTTTGACAACTATAATTTCAAGAATTTAAGAATATAATCATTCATCAATAATGCCGACATAGATTATAAAAAGCCTTCAAGATAAGCATTATGCTCAAATTGGATAAGCATCTGAAATATTTTTAGGAACTTTATCGCCTTCACAAATTTGACAGGATTTTCAAGCCTAAGCAAGACTTAGCTGGCTCACCTTCCATTAAACTCCACCTAAACAAGTAGGAATACAACCAAATGTTGTTGCCGATAAACGTAGCAAGCCCCATATTGGTCCCAAGCTCAACTTTAGATTGATTGAAAAACCAAATACCTAATTTCAATCATTATTCGTAGCGTTTGTTTATTAAAGCTTAGCACCAAAAGTGGTTCCCTAAGCATGTGCCTTGCAAGCTCAAGAGTTTGATTTGCTAAGGCATCATTATGGTACTAGGTAAAAGATTTGCTTGTAGCAAGCAAATGACGAAGCAATGCATTGAATTCCTATAAAAGAGAATCATTAAAGTAAGTTATTGGTGCTAAGATGAGAATGCTTAGGTGGATGAGTGGCTCGAAAACTAGAGACAAAATGCAAAATGAAGCGGGCGGCGTTTTCAAAACATCGCTCTTTAATTTGTTTTGCATGTTTGAACCACGTTTTTGAAATCGCCGTTTCTATTTTACGAATAACAATGCCTGGGGAATCATCCCCGCGGGCCGCGTTTCCTTGTCGCGTTTAGTGACGAATTACTCTGCGGTCCCCTCCCAGATTCGGCATTGCTTTTTTCTTCTTCCTTCGTTTGCGATTCGGGACTTAAGGAAGCTCGCAGAGCCGCTCTTTGCATCTTCGACACTCCTTCGGCACTGATTCTTCGACACTAACTCAGATTTTTTGGGCAATCCTTGCCCGCATACCTTTAAAAACACCAGCATCAATTCCACGCTCTTTGATTTCGCCGATCTCGAACTCAACTAGACGGTCTATATCAACTGCAGTATTCCGCTTGCTGGCTTAGCGGAGATCTTGTGCTTTAACGATCTCATTAGGTCGCGCTCATATTATAAGTTGGACACGAGGCCGCCATCGTTTCTGTTGGATTTGTTGGGGTTATGTCAATTGAATGTGGCGGTGTCAATGAATCAAATGGCGGCTGCGTCGTTGAATAGCAGCACAACCAAATTTGGAGAGGCGTTGCAAAAGGGTTTTGGATTGAAGTGGAGTGCAAGGTATGCATTGATTCAGGCGGGGTCTGTGGTTATAATTCGTTAAAGTAGATTGATCCCATTTGCTTATGCCCAAACAATACAACACTTGGGAGTTGCCCTTATGGACGGAGTAAGTGATTCCTTTGCTTCTGTTTATTTTTTCTTGCTTTCTTTAGTTTCTCTTTACTTTTTTCAGCATGATCCTCTGCTTTCTTATGAAAAAATTTTAGTTTAATTAACCTAATCTTTTCGCAGATTTTATAACATTCTATATGAGGCCTTAAAAATTTGTGGTATGAATGAAGAACTAATATAAATGATAACATTCGCTAATGTTCATAAATTATTACTGATTTCTTTCAATTAATTAGGCAAGGTGTATATCTTTTTTGTATCGTTATGAATGAATTTTATTTGTTCTGAAAAAACTAATGTGTAGTTGTTGTCATTTTGTTTTGAACAGCACAATTATTGTGTCACATTGGTTATTTATCCAGAGAAAGTTGCAAATAGGTTGTATTCCAAACACATAAATTAAACAACTAAACAGTTTATCCATAACAGGGGCAGAATATGCATTCATCTAGTATCAACTATTTTTCAAACGCTCAAACCAAACAGTCAGTAAGTTTATCCAGGTCAGTTGCTGATCAGTAGATTATCATGATAAGTTACTTATCTGAATAAACTGGATAAGTTACAGCTGTCTCAAACAGACCCTTAGTTAGAATAGTATATGTTTTAGAATCGACTTGTGTTAAAAAAAGGTATAGGTGGACCTAAAAAAACTAGAGCATGTTGTTGTTGTGTATGCGTGTGTGCATGTATGTTGTTACTACTGTTGCTGATGGATTATGCGGAAGTTAGTGTCCAGAAAGGCTACACAAATCAGTCTGTGATATCCACTCAACAGCATAACACAATGCATGTTAACAGCCTGGATATCCTAGCCCTGCAAGTCAGATCCATCCCTTAAAAGAGATTGCTAGCTTAATCTTATATATGTTAGTCCGTTAAATGACCCCCAAGAATCTACATAGTTTAATCTTATCCCCTATACTATAAATTACTTTGGCTCTTCAAGGCTGTGTTTAAGGCTAAACATGTAACAGTTGATGGATTTTGTGTAGATCAAGGTATGTTCACCAAAAAAGACAAAAAAATGGGCAAAAATCTCACAATGAAATAGAATGTACAGGTAAAACTCACCTTTTTCGTTAACAAATACATGTCCATCAAAGAACTCGGCAAAATCAAAGACATCTTCAGGGTTCTTGAAATCAATGTAAGCTCGAGAATATCGTTGATTCTTTTGGCTGCAATAAAGCATTACAGGCATTACAACACAATATTAACGGTAAATAAAAAAACCTACATTGAAATTGAACTACCGATAAAAAAAATAACAACAGGAAGCAATACGTAATGAGCTGGGTTGTCTTATTGATCATGATCAAGGGTCGCAGTTTAACAGAAAAAATTCCTAACCTGTCCTTCCCCAGACGGAAGCAAAACCATTTGTACCTTCCGGCAAACTTTCCGTCGATCTGCTCCATAAGAGCCGGCTCACTAAAAGACGCCGGCAAGTGCCGCAGCACGACTTTCGTCCTCTCTAGCAGACCCTTCATCTCACATAGACCGAGGCAAGAATACACGGTAAAATAAACCATAGAAGGGACTATCCCTTCTCTCGCCGGAAACACATGGCCTACGTAGGATTTCAGCAGAAATCGGGGTTCTTTCTCATTCAATTAGGGCTTAATCCGCTGGTCCGAGCAAAAGCGAAGCAGTCTGATACCAGTCAAGGGAAACCGTCACAAAGAGAGTAACCGAAATTTCTTCCCAGCGCGCCGGTCGCGCATACAATACCCTCGATGCTGCGTACGTGTCCCGGCCGGAAAACTTTCGTCTCACGAGTTTGTAATTGGGAGTTGTTGGGTGTTACTATGAGTTTATTAGGAGGGATTATTGTGGAGTAAAATTCGAAAGTTTATTAGGAGATTATTGAGAGTGTAATACTAGAAATTATTGGGAAGTTATTATGGTGTTATTATAATTAATGATTTGATAACTTCTCAATAATTTTCGCGGTTTCACTTCATTAATCTCTGCGGGAGGTAGGTCGTTATAACACACATGATAATATATTATTGGAGTATGCACGTACTGCTAGATATGCTCGATATGTAATAATTTCAAAATTTATTGGTATTTTACTCGTTTAAATCATTTATTATTTATAGTTATGTTCGAAGTAACTCCCAAAACAATTTATTTGTAATCGGGTTGAATTTGAATTGAGAAAAATTTTTTTGGTTAGTAAAATTAAAATAAAAAAAATTAAAACTTTTTTAGCAAAATAATTACATTTTCGCTTCGCAAGCTTCGAGCTTTGGTTTCCTTATATTGAGTGCTACGGACGCATCCCATTTTTACTTCAGCTTATGTGGAACTAAAAAAGATGCGCATTTACTTACCTCACACCAATTCTTATGCATTAACACTTCACAGCAGGGGAAATGTTTCCATACGGAATAAGCACACAGTTCTGCGCGCGTACTCTAATAACTCTGCTATACCACCATAATAGCATATGAATAACATTGAAATAGCAACTGCTCCAATAACCCCGAAGCAGAGGTTATTGAGGGGTTATTATGCACGCAAAGTTGTGTGCGTATTACGTATAGAAATATTTTTCTTCCTGCGAGGCTAAGCACCTTTTGGAAAAAATTAGGGTCTTACATACCTACCACCCAATTCTTATATATTTATATATGTAATATCACTTTAGGCGTTTAATTAAATACCACCAAATTCTTATGATTTACATATTTAACATTTAAATTTTCTTTTTTATATTTAAATAAAACAAATCTTTGATATCACATAAAAAGTATCATTATCTTATTTTTTATATATTATTATTTAATTATTTAATTATTTTGAGTCAAAAGAGCCAAACACAAACAAATAAATCTTTATTCGTGTTCGGCTCGTTTATACATAGAGCTAAAAAAATTAGTCATGTTTTGCTCAATTGCTTGATGAACGAATTGATTAAAAGCTACTTAATGAGCCGAACATGAGTTGTTTACGAACAACAAGCTCTTTTGGTCGTCCTAATGAGAGCTTACTTTGGAAGCCACTTTAATTATTTGAAATAAAAACTAGTATTTTACTAAACTCTTTCATTTCATTTATGCACTCTGACATGCCTAGAGGGAGAAGAGAGGGTGAGGCCTAGTGTCTCCTCGTGTCGAAAGTGTCTTGTGGAGTCTTGGTGACTCTTGGGACTTTGGAGAGAAGTGTAAGGGATTACTATTTGTTATACAAGCAGGGTGTGAATCTTCTGTAAAGATAGTTCATGTACTCTTATTGTATTTGTCTTGAATTATTGCAATATAGTTGTGTGATTTCAATGTCATTTGCAATGAAGATTCCATGAGTCTTCTCTATGCTTAGTGAGTAGTTTTCTTACTCTTTCCTCTTGTGATGAAGTAGTGACATGTATAGGAAAATTTGTTTTATGATAGAATAATTTTAATTTATATGTGATAACATCTCCATTGCTTCATTGACATAACATTCTAGTCATAGATTATGTTAAAAAATGTTGTAAGTTGAGACTAAGACTCAAAAGAGAGATGACTTCAAAACTGGAGTGCACTCACATTGTCCGGTTGACTATGGTTAATTACTTCAGGTGGCGATGCAACTTTTAAGGAAAATGTACTTCATGATCAGTTTCTATTAGGAGCTTCTAGGTAACAATTGATGTAAGTGAATGGGTTCCTTACCATGAGTTGTAAGGGTTTTAATCACCTTTTCCATCTCTGCTAGTTGTGTAAACCTAATAAAATACTAAGTGTACCTATACACTCAAATGTGGGAAGATAAACATATTTTCCTTGTTGGCATAAAAATTTTCACATAATTATATCAATTCTTCTACTACTCATGCCACTATATTCATTGCAAGAAAGTTGAGATTTTGATTATATAAAAAATTTCCAAAGTTTAACCAACCTCCGTAGATTAGGCTTTTATTTAATTTAGTTTACTTTAATTTTAGAGTAAAGTGGTGAATTTTGATAAATCTAAATTTTTGGAAATTTTGGGCTAAGATGAGATATTGTAGACTAGAACTTTTACTGAAGTCATTACGATATAACACATTTCCCCGTGTGATCGATACTCAGGGTTTTTGAAAAAAAAGTTTTATATTATTTGAACGATACGTGCACTTAAGTGACACCCCTAATGTGTAAACTATAAAGCAAATTCTAAACTCTAAATCATATCCATTTTGTACACTAGCCTCCTAAAAAATCAGGCCAAGTTTTTGGCCGGAAAAGTAAATAACTGTGTAGTTGCGGGTGGGGTCACACTCTAAAAATGATTATCAAATTTTAAAAAGTATTATTTTATTTTCATACACAAAATAAATTTAAAATATATATTATAATGTAAATCAGAAACACAACTTCACGAATCTCGAAGAGAATCAATAGATTGTGCGAAGAAAGCATTAAAGGATCGAGTTATCTAGTGTCATTTCAGTCAGGTCAACTCATGAGCTGACCAAATAAAAGTTAATACAAACAAAGAATGTCTCGCACATATACCGACGATAACTTAACCAATTAAAGTGCATTCAAAAGATTAGCAATCGCTTAACGTGACTTCTTCTATGAAAATTTCTTGACTGAAGAAAGACTGCCTATTAAATTACGGTGAGCACCCTTTGTCTGATGGAATAACCTTTCTTAAGGATAATATCCCATCCAAAAAGTTGACCAAAGATCTCTCAATCGACCAATAAATTTCAGCTGACCAAATGACCAAGTCGAGTATATACAAATATGAAATGGTGTCAGGGGCAATTATAAATATGGAACAATGCCAAAATCAATTACCAATGTCAAAAGATATCAAAGTTGGTTACAAATATGTATAAATTTAATGAATCATAAAGTCATTATAATGTTCCCATCAAGGAAGGACAATCATGTATATTATCAGAACTCTCTTATGATCTATAAATAGGATGGGCATTTCCATATAAAAGACTATTAAATTTATCCCACAAAATTGACATTACTTGTGACTAGCTTTTTCTTTCTCGTACTCCTTTCATTCCTCTCATCTTACCAATGCTCTATTCCTTGGTTGTGACTCAGAGGATATTTGAGATTCAATGTCATAAAAGGTGTAGTGAGTGTGCAGTCATGCCTTCAACAAGAAGAGGTGCACATCATGGAGAAGGAACACACCTAGGAGAAACTTCTAACTTTGAATCTTTCAGAAAATTCTGACAATAAGAAATTTAGGAGCTTCAATACTGAAGTTGTTCATATTGTGGAACTGATTTGCGTGGTGCTTTAAGGGAGAGCGCAACCTCTCCCACAACCAAATCCTCCAGCACCCGAGACCCAGGGTCATTAGATTGCTTAAGGAGTCGAACGAGTGAAAGAATTCTAGTACTAACATAGGGTAGAAACTATGTCAAGGAGCAAACCACACGTGAGTCAAATAGAAGTGTATCGTTGATTGGAGGATGTGTTCTTTGAGCATATCATTGATGAAAAGTCTCTCGAGAAGCTCAAGGTTCCATCTTTGGAGTTATATGACGGTTGAAGTGATCTAACCGATCACATTGCTTCTTTTGAGCTGGCAATATGCCTTCTCAAAGCTTTTAACATGTTGAAATGTTGATTGCTTTACACAACACTATGATATTCAACTTCTAAGTGGGTCAATGGACTTCTAGTTGGGATTATTAATTCTTTCAAAGAGTTCAAACAGCTTTTGCACCGCAACTCACTAGCCCCACAATCACACTAGGATTGAGAATCCTTTTGACATGTCAAGCAGGGACTGAACGAAAGCCTACAAGCGTGCATTAGATGTTTCCAGAAGGAACTGACCCAGACGGTGTTTGAATAGAGCTTTAATATTGAATGGCTAGTCAGATGGCAGAAGTGACGCGTGGTGCTTGACGGGAGAGCGCAACCTCTCCCATAACCTAGTCCTCTAGCACCTAAGACACAAGGCCATCAGACTGCTCAAGGAGTTGAACGAGTGAAAGAATTTCAGTATTAAGATAGTGTTGAAACTATATCAAGAAGCAAACCATAAGTGAGTCAAATAGAAGTGTATCATCAATTGGAGAATGTGTTCTTCTAGAAGATCATTAAAGCAAAGTCTCCTGAGAAGTTCAAGGTTCCATATATAGAGCCTTATAAAGGTTGGAGTGATCTGGTCAATCACATTGTGTCTTTTAAATTGGAAATATGCCTTCTCAATGTTTCTAACATGTTGGAAGCTTGATCACAATGGGAGATTCAGCTCTTAATAGGTCAATGAACCACCAGTTGGGATTATCAATTCCTTCGAAGAGTTTAAAAAGTTATTTATAATGCAGTTTACTAATGCCCAAAGATCACACAAGGATTCAGAAACCTTGTGGCACATTTAATAGGGACTAAACTAAAGTCTACAAGTGTGCATTACATGGTTCCAAAAGGAAGTGCTCAAAATGTGGAACCTAGAGCCGGCGATTATGAAGCCTGCCCTTACTTAAGGGCTGAAAGATGTTCTTTAAGTATTTCCTAGATTTACAAAAAACCAAAAACTTTGGTTGAACTCTTGAAGTTGACCAACTATCACATTGCAGCAAAGCAGTACATGAACCTATTTATCTCAAAAGGCAAAATTTTGTCCAACAATTGGGCATGAAAGCCTTGTGGGATGCTCGCCTTAAGCATGAAAGAGGTTTGTCCTCCCGCAGGGATAGGGAGGTCAATGGGAATAGACAAAGTTGCATATGATCAAATGATCATTTGATTGGTAATAGAGGAATACCGAGATCCACACAGCTAATGGTTTTGATGAAAAAACTGCTGGAGGCTTTTTGAGACAAATAATAATTCTGAAAGTCCTAGCTGATGAAAATCAGATCCTCTCTTTAGAACACTAACAAGTTCTGCAAATACCATAAAGACCATGACCCCAATACAAAAGAGAGCAAGCACCTTTGTAACTTGGTCAAAGAGTTAATTTGGGATGAAAAACTCAAAGAGTTTGTGGCCCCTGAAGCACACACTCAATGGCAGGAGAAGGTATCTGTTGAAGATGATTTGAATGGTTGATACACCAAAATAATATGTTGTTTTAAGTATATATTTTATGCTTACTTCTGGTGATATTGCACTTTAAAGAAGGTTATTTTCATGTTTTTGTTGTAGGTATATCAATTTTAGGTATTTTGAGCAAAAATAACAAAAAAGGATGAAATTTGGAGCCAAAAACAACAAAGTTTTGAATTCTAGTGCATGATGCACCAGATTGGCACCAGATGTGTCGAAGTGGTGCCAGAAGTGTCTGATTAGATCCAGATGTAACAAAACCCAAAACAACACGGTCTTTAGAAATTCGATGCATGATGCATCAGATTGGCGCCAGATGTGTCATTTGACAGAGAGTTGCAGCATGATGCACTAGATGCATCAGGGACAACTTTTTACCGATTAAGGCAGTTCAAGATGAATTTTGCCCGAATTTTGAAAGGTAAACTTGTTCTAAACACCCCTTAGAGTAATTTACTGCATCTAGACACTTTGGAAGGTTATTTTATGAAGGGAGTCTCTTGGATCAATGGACATGTCTTTTGAATTCAAAAGAGTTGACTTTTGGACAAAATTTTGGGGAAAATTTTAAATTCTTTTTGGAGGGATGCAACCTCTAATAAAAGAGAGGAAAATCTAGGGCTTGAAGTGAGTTTTTTTTTTGGGGGGGAAGAAGAAAGGTGTGGCGTGAGAGAGAAAAGCAGGGACTTGTAGATTTTCTTTAAGGATTGTAAGAAGAGAGGGAAGGTGAGAGATTTCTTCTTCATTACACTTCTAAGAGAGAATTGAGAGTGCTTAAGGAGAGAAAGATATGGAGAGAACATCTAGGGGTTTTCTTGGGAAGGATTGTGAGGTAAGTTGTGTTTTTTATTTCTTTTGTGTTGTAAACTTATTTTTATATATGAAATTCATGTTTTGTCGTATCCTTCTCATGAATTATGAGTTGTCTTCTTCATCCTTCTCCCTACTTTGAGATATGGTTTTTGTGAAGAAATGATTTTATTTTATACGATTTTATAAGTAAAAAAATTGTGATGATTTGAACTCTAATCTTCATTTACTTTTCAATTTGACCAATTTAAATTTTAAAATGTGTTGAGAAACATATGTTCTGAAAGGGCTATGATTTCTACAGCATGGAGAAAATCACATTTGATTTCATGGGAGAGTATTTCATCCATGGAATTAGGTGCAAATAAATAAAGAAATATACTTTATTTGATGCAAAATTGGAGATTTTAAGGTAATAAATTAAAACTCCCAATTTGGTTTAGTTGATTGGAAAATAATGCGAACATGTTAGCCCTTAGGGGAGGGAGTAATGGGAGCTCTAGAGTGGCAACCAATATCCTCCTATCGTAATCACAAAATTAGGGACCAAACTCTGAATTAGTCAATATTTTTTATGCACTTAGAAGAGGGTAAAGAATATGATTGCTTCTATTTGGCACAAAAAAGTTTTTATTTATATTTTCAAATGATTTTAATTTCTTCATAATCCATATACTCATTGTAAAGAAGAAGGATGCTTTCTTAAATTTAAACTTTTTGTCACAAAATCTTAGTTTTAATTTTTGTAAATTTACTTTTGAAAGTTTAGCATTTAATTTAGTTAACTTTGTTTTTCAAATGCGATTTAATTAGCATTCACCTGTTACTTAATATTCAAACTTCGCACTTTACTTTTTATATTTTTAAAATTGTACTTTACATTATAATCTTAAGAACTTATTTACAGGCATTTCCAACTTCCTTGTGGGATTGATATCTAGGACTCTATTAGAGTCCATTATTACTTGAGTGATATGTATACTTGCGTTGTTTTTAA
>NEWO01000368.1:46798-62582 GCA_003013225.1 Phalaenopsis aphrodite | reverse complement strand
TTAATTAGCATTCACCTGTTACTTAATATTCAAACTTCGCACTTTACTTTTTATATTTTTAAAATTGTACTTTACATTATAATCTTAAGAACTTATTTACAGGCATTTCCAACTTCTCTGTGGGATCGATATCTAGGACTCTATTAGAGTCCTTTATTACTCGAGCGATATGTATACTTGCGTTGTTTTTAAAAGGGGTTTGATAGTTTAAAGATTTTTAAAAGATAAAACTATGTTAAGTGAAGTTATTTTGTTGGGATTAATCTTCATATTTGCTATTGTATTTGCCGTATGTATTTTGTAATATTAAAAAAAATATTTACAAAATTAACACACTAAATCCACCCACATCAATGGCCGCATATGAGCTAATGATATCCATATTATAGGAATAGTACCAGCAATACTAGTAAGAAATTCGGTCAAAATACCATACCGAAAGAGGGGTCGAATGGGAAAATATTGCTTTTTTTCTTCCACCTCAAAGAGGAATCCTTATTCCCCAATCATTTTTACTAATGTTGACTTATTTCTTGTAGTGAATCCATACAACAACATCCTTATTGTTACAACAAAGATCAACAACTTCTAGGCGGGTAATATTTTGGCTGACATAGGTAGCTCAGGAAACATTTTATTTAAAGTTGCCTTTGACAAAATCAACATACTAATCAATTTTTTTGTTGCACCGACTGGCCCTCTACATGGGTTTTCTGATGAAGAAAGGAGGCGCTTGGCATAATCAAACTGTCAGTCTTCTGGGGAGGAGGAGTCAGCTAGTTCACTAATTTGGAGGATTTCTTGGTGGATGTACAACCGACATATAACATGATCTATGTTTACCTACTCTTCAACAGTTTTAAAGTTATGGTATCTATGTACCACATAACAGTGAAATTTTTTTGTGATAGGGAAATTATGACCATGCGTGGGAACATGGATCAACTGCAAACGTGTTTCTTCCGAGCAATAGGGAGCATAAAACATGAAATGTTGGACATACATGACCAACGGGAAGGAGACCTTTAAATTGATGAAGCCACCATCAAGATCCCTCCGAAACTCAATAATATGCATAATTTTTTTCTAATCAATAAAAAATTTTATGTAGGTCACAAAGAATTGTTGATTCAGAATCTCCAAGAGCTCCATAACATTTTTGCATGGTTTGTCGTTGAGATGTCATACATCCTCATTGATGTGTCTTGTCATTACCTCAATGTTAGTTCATCTGCATGGCTTGTTGATACACCTAAAATATATAGTATTTTTAGACACATTTTTATACCTATTTTTGAGATATTGCGCTTTAATGGAAGGTATTTTTCTATTTTTCTTGTAGATACAAGTAAAAAGAGTGAAAAATGCTTAAAGGAGTGAAAAAGGATCAAATTTGGAGCAAAAATGTAAAAAATGTGCAAATGAGTTTTAACGCCTAAGCGTCAGATCTGGCGCTTAAGCACCGGGTAAACAAAGAAGGCATGTCTAAGTGTCAGGGGTCCCGCGTGTAAGCGCCAGTGGCAATTATTGGACAAGTAAATTCTGTTTCTGTGAATTTTGAAGAGGTTTTTGAGGCAATCATTGGCTTAATAGGTGGTTATAACCACCATGGACAAAAATTAGCATGAAAGGATGCATATCTAGGGGAAATACATCGAATCGAGACATATTTTGAAGAGTTTTCAAGGCACCTCTTGGAAAACTATAAAAGAAAGAAGAGAGGACTTTGAAAGGAGTCCTGAAAGTATTGAAAAGTTTTGAAAGTTCTCATTTGGGGAGTTAGTTTGGAGAGATTTTTAGGCACCACTTTTACTTTTATTTTATCATTTTTGTTATTTTATTTTGAGTGATTGTAAAGAGAAGAGATTTAAAGGAACTTCAAGAGTTTGGTGGAGAACTTGAGATAAGTTTTTATCTTTTCATTTTGAGACTACTTTGGTTTTAATTGAGACTTGTTCTTGGTTTGACAATGATATCCACCTTTAAACTAAAGTGTGTTTTTATTTTCTCCATGGATTTTGAGTAGTTTTATTTATCTTTCTTCTTAAAATGATAAGTAGTTAGGTTTTGGATGAAAATTGTGGAGAGTATTGATCTTTAATGTTGGAAGAAGTTGTGTTGATTTAAATCCATGCACTTCATTTACTTCTTGATTTGGCCAATCCAGATGTTAAAATTTGTTGTGAGAACATGTAAGAACCGAGCCGATATTGTCTCAGTCTACAATTGGAAAGAATCACATGAGGTTATGTGAATGAGAATATAGTTCATATGATTGAGTGCAAATAAATAGATAAATGTTCATTGAAAGGTGTAGAGCTAGAATTTTAAAGTGACAGGTTAAAGCCCCAAACTTGGTTTATTATTTTAGGTTATGATACGAGATGTTAGCCCCCAGGTGGAGGGAATTGAGGGAACTCTAGAGTGAGAGCTAGTATCTTCCCTGCCTAGCTGGTCTTCAGAATTATTTAAACCTTAAATTAGCCAATGTTATTTATAGCGACTCTAGTAAGGGTAAAGAATATTATTGCTCCTATTTAACACAACAAAATTTGCATGCTTCCACAACAGAATTCTTACACTGATTACCGATTCATGATAAGAAGAAAGATATTTTTCTTATTATGTGTTTTTCATCTACAAAACTCGAGTTATTTTTTAAGTTATTACTATTTTGTCAAAATATCAAAAATACCAAAAATATTTGAATTTTTATTACTGCAAAATATATTCAGTTTAAGTAATTGTCTTTTTAAAAATAAAAAGTTTTCTAAAAATGCATATTGTATAAATTCTATGTGGGTTCGATATTCAGATTTTAAACAAAAAGTCCTATATTACATGATAACGATAAGTATACTTGTGTAATATCCCAATATATATAAATTAAAAGTTAAATTCTTATTTTTCTTCAGGATCAATTTTTTTGGTTTTATTGTAAAGTAAAGAAATATAAGTGAAATATAATATGAATTATTGTTGTACTTTGCATATTAGCAGTATCAAGAGGGATCAAGTTTTTGGTGCCGTTGCTAGGGAATCGAAAGTTTATTTATAATTTAAGTGTTGTATCTTATTTTCTGTGTGTGTTTTAAATTTTATTTTATTTTATTATATGTTAATGTATGCGTAGTTCAGGTTCCGAAGGACTAATGCCCTACGATTCTGAATTAGAAAGAATTATTAGAAAAATCAGAAAAATCAAAAAAAAATTATAAATTTTAAAAAATCCAAAAAAATAATAGAAATGACAAACCAAAATAATCAAAATGCTAAAATTCATCAAGAGTTTAGACCTTTAAGAAATTATGCCAACCCTACTGTAAATGAACTTCATTGTAGTATTCAAACTTACTCTAGTAGCTAATTCATTCGAGCTTAAACCTGCTATTATCCAAATGTTATCAAATAATTAGTTTGGGGGATCAACAATTAAAGATCCAAATTTACATCTTTCCAATTTTCTAGAATTTTGCACTACATTTAAATATGATGGTATATAAGATGATGTAATAAAACTTAGCTTATTTCCTTTTTCACTGAGGGATAAAAGCTAAGATGTGGTTGAATTCGTTAGCACCTGGATCTATCAGAACTTAGGTGATTTAACACAAAAATTCCTTGCTAAATATTTTTCACCATTAAAAACTGCAAAGTTTAGAATTGATATTACAACTTTTAATCAATTTGAAGGAGAATCTATTTATGAAGCATGGGAAAGATTTAAAGAACTCTTGAGAAAGTGTCCACACCATGTTATATCAGATTGGTTAATAATTCAAACTTTTTATAATGGATTAGTTGGATCTCTTAGATCAATTATCGATGACGCTACTGGTGGTTCATTGATGTCAAAACTATTTCATGATGCTTATGCTTTAATTGAAGAAATGACTACTAATAATTTTCAATGGCCTTCTGAGAGGGTAAATCCTATGAAAATAGCCAATATTCATGAAACTGATGCATTTACCATGTTAGCAAATCAAGTTGCTGCAATTTCAAGGAAGTTTGACCAATTTGGAATGAATTTTTCTCAACCAATTTTCATGATTGAAGAGAATTCATTGGGCCAAATGGTAGATTCTCAAGCATCATTAGAAACTTTAAATGCCAGAAATAATAAGCAAAATAACCCATATTCCAATTATTATAACCCAGGTTGGAAGAACCATCACAACTTTAACTGGAATAACAATTCGGGTGGTAATAATCAACAATGGGGGAAAAACCAAGGAAACCCATTGGGAAACTTGAACGACCAAGGGAATAACAATTATAGATCTACTTATCCTCCAGGTTTCAACAGTAATACACAGTTTAAGGAGAAGAATTTTTCTAAAGAAGAAGTGGTGTTACAAATAGGAAATCAATTATAAAGTTAAGGAGCTACAATTAGAAATATTGAGAATAAAATTGAGCAAATAACATATTCATTAAGTATTAGATCCCAAGGAACACTTCCTAGTAATACTAAATTAAATCCAAAAGAACAGAATAAAGAACAAGTAAAGCCGTTCAACTTAGAAGCGGAAGAGAGTTAGAAGGTCGGGTTCAAAAAGAAATTGAAGTAGAAAGAGTAGAAATTGAAGAATCAAAAGAGGACGCTCTAAAAGATTCTGAGAGACCTATTTCTCAGCTAAAAATTGACTTGGAAAAACCACCACCTCCATTTCCTCAGAGACTTTGTCAATATAAGTTGGATAAATAATTTTCAAAATTTATGGAAATATTTAAGAAGCTTACAATTAATATTCCATTTGCTGAAGCCTTAGAACAAATGTCGAGCTATATAAAGTTTATGAAGGATATTCTCAATAGAAAAAGGATGTTTGAAGATAATGATACTTTTGCACCTAGTAAGGAGTGCAGTGTAATAATTTAGAAGAAGCTTCCTGAAAAGCTTAAAGATCCTGGTAGCTTTACAATTCCATGTGCAATAGGAGACATATTTTATGGGAAAGCTTTATGTGATTTAGGTGCAAGCATTAATCTTATGCCATTATCAATATTTAAAAAATTGGGATTTGGAGAAATAACCCCTACTACTGTAACTCTGTAGTTAGCAGATCGTTCGATAACATACCCTAAAGGAGTTATAGAAGATGTCCTAGTGAAAGTGGATCAATTTATCTTTCCTGTTGATTTCATTGTGCTAGATATGGAGGAAGATAAAGAGATACCTATCATTTTGGGGAGACCTTTCCTAGCCACAGAAAGAACAATGATAGATGTCTAGAAAGGGGAATTAACAATGCGCGCCAATGATTAAACTGTTACTTTTAACATTTCAAAACCAATGAAATACCCTGCAAAAGGTAAAGATGATGAATGTTATAAGATATCTAGGTGAATGCCATTTCAAGACTATTTATGAAGAAAAATTTGAAGAAAAATATTTGGAACATGAGCAAGAAGAGGAATTAGATCAATGTGAAGATCTTTTTAAGGAAGATTCAAATTATGTTCGAGAAAGTTTTGAAGTTTTGGACACGATAGCCAAAGATAAATCATTTTGTTCATCTATTGAAAAACCTCCAGAACTAGAGTTGAAGTTACTTTCTGATCATTTAAAATATGCTTTTTTAAGAGATTCCTCTACTTTACCTGTTATAATTTCCTCAAAATTAACAATAGAAGAAGAAGAAAGGTTGATGGAAATTCTGAAAAATTTGAAGAAAGCATTTGGATGGACAATTACTAATATTAATGGAATCAGCCCTTCAATTTGTGTGCATAGAATTCATATGGAAGAGAACTGCAAACACAAGGCTGATCCAAAAAAGAGATTGAGTCCTGTTATGAAAGAAGTTATTAAGAAATAAATTTTAAAGTGGTTAAATGTTGGAATTATCTACCCTATTTCAGATAGTACATGAGTTAGTCCAATTCATTGTGTTCCTAAGAAATGAGGAGTAACTGTAACTCTAAATGAACATAATGAGTTAATACCTACTAGATAAGTTACAGGGTGACAAATATGCATTGATTATAGAAAATTAAATCTTGCCACGAGGAAAGATCATTTTCCATTACCCTTTCTAGATCAAATATTGGATAGACTAGCTAGGCATAAATACTTTTGTTTTATAGATGGATATACTGGTTATCATCAAATTCAAATATCTCCTGAGGATCAAGAGAAAACAATGTTTGCCAATCCTTATATTACTTTTACTTTTAGAAGAATGTCCTTTGGTTTATGTAATGCCCCTACTTCATTTCAAAGATGTATGATGGCAATTTTTTGTGATTTAATTGAAAAAGGGATTGAAGTCCTTATGGATGACTTTTCAGTGGTTGGAACTTCATTTGACTCATGTCTAGAACATTTATCTAAAGTTCTTAAGCGCTGTGAAGAAAAAAATTTAGTCCTTAATTGGGAAAAATGCCAATTTATGGTAGTAGGAGGAATTGTATTAGGTCATCCAATATCAGAAAATGATATGGAAGTTGATCCTGCTAAAATTTAAGTGATCATTAATTTACCTTATCCAACAAATGTAAGAGAAATTAGGAGTTTTTTAGGACATGCTGGACTCTATAGATGATATATTAAAGACTTTTTAAAGATTGCTAAGCCTTCATGCCATTTATTGGAGAAAGATGCAATTTTTAATTTTGATGAGGAATGCCTAAAAGCTTTTAAATTATTAAAAGAAAAATTAATCACTGCACCAATTATAGTTTCACCAAACTGGGAAAAAACCTTTTGAATTAATGTGTGATGTTAGTGCTTATCCTATTGGAGTTGTTTTATGACAAAGATATGATAAATTTTCAAAGTTATTTACTATGCCAATAAAACTCTTAATGAAACTCAAATTAATTATACAACAATTGAAAAAGAGTTATTAGCAATAGTATATGTTTTTGATAAATTTAGATCATATTTAATTGTAACTCATTGTATAGTGCTTACCGATCATTTTGCTATTAAGTATTTAATGAGCAAGAAGGATGCTAAACCTAGACTTATAAGATGGATTCTTCTTTTGCAAGAATTTGATTTTGTAATAGTAAATCAGAAAGGGATTGAAAATCAAATTGCTGATCATTTGTCCATGCTTGAATTAGAAAAACTGTTAAGGCAAGTCACTAGATGGTGAATCTATATAAGCTATAGAAAATTAAATTCCGCCACCAAGAAGGATCATTTTCCTTTACCCTTTTTGGACCAGATGTTGGATAGGCTGGCTGGGCATATATATTTTTATTTTCTAAATGAATATACCTGTTATTATCAAATACATATAGCTCTAGAGGATCAGGAGAAAACAATATTTACTAGTTTTTATGGAACTTTTGCTTTTCGGAAAATTTCCTTTGGATTATGCAATGCACTAACAACATTTCAAAGATGTATGATGTTAATTTTCAGTGATTTAAATGAAAAAGGGATTGAAGTCTTTCTAGATAATTTTTTTTGTGTTAGGAACTTCTTTTGAAATATGTTTAAATCATTTAGAGAAAGTTTTTGAACGATGTGAAAAGACTATTCTCGTATTGAACTGGAAAAAAATGTCAATTTATGATTGTAGGAGGAATTATGCTTGGGCGTAAAATTTCAGAAAATAGTGTGGAAGTAGATCCTGCAAAAATTCAAGTTATATTAAACTTACTCTGCCTACTAATGTAGGAGGAGTTAGGAGCTTTTTAGGACATGCTGGATTTTATAGGCGATATATTAAAGATTTTACAAAAATTACTAAACATTTAGGACAACTTTTGTAAAAAGATATAAAATTTGATTCCAAGCAAGATTGCCTTAAAGCATTTGAAACTTTAAAGGAAAAATTGATCACTGCTCCTATAATTGTGTCACTTGATTGGTAGAAACCTTTTGATTTAATGTGTGATGCTAGGGATTATGAAATTGGAGTTGTATTAGGGCAGAGATATGATACAATTTTTAAACTTATATATTATACTAGTATGACTCTTAATGATGCTAAAATTAACTACACCACCACTGAAAGAGAGTTATTAGTCATTGTGTATGCTTTTGATAAGTTTAGGTCATGTCTGATTGGAGTTAAATGTGTTGTGCATACTGATCATTCAACTATTAAATATTTGATGCAAAAGAATGATGCAAAATCAAGATTAATTAAATGGGTACTTCTGATGCAAGAGTTTGATTTTATAATGGTCGATAGAAAAGGGACTGATAATCAAATTGCTTATCATCTATTTAGGCTAGAAAAAGAAATACTTGAAATGGAAAAAGAAATTAATGAAAATTATCCTGATGAACAACTTTATGTTGTAAAAGGATGGGAAATACTTTGGTATGCTAATTTTGTAAATTGTATTGTTAGTGGTATTTTACCATATGGATTAACAAACAATAAGAAAAGAAAATCATTCATGATGCAAAGTCATATTTTTGGGATGACCCCTATTTGTTTAAACAATGTAAAAATTTAGTAATGAGACGAGGTGTGCCTTACAAAGAAATTCAAGAAAGTATCCAAAAATGTCATGATTCTGAATTTGGAGAACATTTTGGGAATGATAGAATTATTCATAAAATTTTGCAATATGGATTTATTGGCCTACTCTATTTAGAGATGTTAATATATATATATATATATATATATTTCTTGCAGTGAATTATGTTTCAAAATGGATTGAAATAATTACTTTACCTCGATGTGATGCTCGGAGTGTTTCAAATTTTGTAATTAAAAATATTTTTACAAGATATGAAATGTCAAGATAAATCATTATCTATGGAGGATATCATTTTATAAATGCAACAATTGCAAGATTTGTAGAAAGAAATTATTTAATGCATAAAATTCCAATTGCTTATCATCCCTAGATTAGTGGTTTAACAGAAGTATCTAATCGTGAAATTAAGAAAATTTTGAAAAAAAGTATAAATCCTAATAAGATGGATTGGTGCGCAAGATTATATACAACATTATGAGAATATAGGACATCTTATAAGACACCTATAGGTATGTCCCCTTATAAATTAATTTTTGGGAAGACTTGTCACTTGCCAGCAGTAGAGTTGGAGCATAAAACTTATTGGGCAATAAAGGAATCCAATTTCAATTTGAAAGAAGCTGGTGAGAAAAGTTTATTGCATTTGAATGAGCTTGAATAAATCAGAAATTACTTGTACGATAATGCTAGGATTTACAGAGAAAGAATGAAAAATGGCATGATCAGAAGATAATAAAAAAGAAATTTGAACCTGAATAAGAAGTTTTATTATACAATACAAGATTAAAATTATTTCCTAGAAAATTGAAGTTTGGGTGGAAAGGGCCATTCAAAGTTTTAAAAGACTATCCTTATGAAGGTGTTAATATTGAAGATCCTAAGTCTGATAGGATATTTAAAGTAAATGGGCATAGATTGAAACCATATTTTGATAATTAAAGACCAGTTTTTAAAGAAACTGCAATGTTGGGTCATCCAGAATAAAGACTGGGAATGTCGGATTGACGGCATTAAACCAAGCGCTTTGTGGGAGGCAACCCATACTTATCATTGTTTATTTTGCTTTTAAGTTTTTGCTCAGAATATTTTACAAATATTTATATTTATGTTTTTATAGAGTCCGTGTATTTAAGAAATTTGAAATTGAGAAAACATTTAAAAACATCTTTATTTACTTAATTTTATGGAAGAATTGAGAAATTTTTGGATCGAAATCAAAAATGTGAATTTTTTGGAACTAGCACTGGTGCATCATGTGCCACATTTCAGAGAGTTAGCGCATAATGCACCGCAATCGGTGCATGATGCACCACGGTGATGAAAATGACTTAAAACGTTTCAAAATACGATTTTTGGTGGGTTCTTCTCCTTGTAACTCCCAAAAACTGACTCCAAAGTCCATTTTAGGGGTTAAAACGAAGGAAGAGTCACTAGATTTCAATTTTAATGGCATCCCACTCAAAAAAATCGGCTAGATTTGGAATTTTCAACCGGAGAAAGTTCGTCAGATTCGATGCACAGAAGTTGCATGATCGTGTTCTAGTGAAGAAGAGGCTAATCAAAGAAAGGGGGTTTGTGAATCGAGGATTCAATATACCGAATACTTGAGTGGAAGGGATTATTGCGCAGAGACATTGATAAGTGCTTTGTTACACTATTACAACCATAGTTGTCCCTGTAGTGAAAATTTTTTATGAAAATCTACATGAAATCAATCAAGGAATTGTCTATGTGCGAGGCAGGTTTGTGCAATTCACTCCTCCAAGAATAAACGAGATGTTTATGATTGAAAATGTGCCTAGTTGCCATTACGCAAATTTTACCCCTACGAGAGATAATATGAATGAACTCTGTCGATACCTCACAGATGAAGATGCGAATTAGGAGGCCAGGGATGATGTAAATGTAAGTTTTTTGTCATAGTTGTTAAATCCTGCTTCTAAGGCATGACACTTCTTTATCGCATTGAAATTACTTCCTATTATGAAAATCAGTGAGGTAACTAAGGAGAGTGTTATTCTGAATTACTGTATTCAAACTAGAAAACCTGTTGACATTGGAGTAACAATTGTGAAATTTGTTTTGGGTTTGATTGTCAATGGATATGTTATTGAACTTGGACAGCCATCCACTATTTTCCTACTATGCAGTCAATCACAAGTACCTTATGAGAGCTGAGAAAAAGTGCTTCTTCCATGAAAGCCGATGGATCCAGAAGTTTTTTGCAACTATAATGGAATAGGATATGAGAGCGATATGAATGTACTGATGGATCAATCATCCCAGAATTCATCACCTACTCAGCCTTACTTTAGTTTGAACGCACCTTTGAAAGGATTAATGAGATAGAAAAAGAGGAGCAGAATCTTATGCATGTAATTGGGAATGTTTCTGAAATGTTGGATCACTTGGATTGGAGACTTAAAGAATATTTTGAGCATACTGGTCATATTAGACATGGTTTGTTACTTATGCTCAAGGGACATGCTTGGATTGGGGAGTATTCGACTGATGAGTTTCCTTATCGACCCTTCTATAACTTGTATGTGCACTACCAATCTATGGGAGATATCCAGGAGGGCGTGAGTGAAGAAGGTGTTTGAACTTAATCTATGCACAGAGAGTTTTGTTTAGTACTGCTTGTTTTAGTTATTTTATTATGTTGGATTGCATTTACTTTTATTGTTGAAATATATCAATGTTTGTGTATGGTATTTTTATGTTTAGATTTCAGTGTTAGGAAGTTTTGGATTGTTTTGAACACTGAAAATAGACATTTGTTGGCTTGAAAAATGTTTGTTTGTAATAGCACAAATTTTATATATAAAGTGAGTTTTGTTTTGTTTGTGAAAGATTGATGTTAAAGTAATGTTTAATTAGGTTCATTTGAGCTAATTAGAGGTATACATAAAGCGGTACGGAGCAGATTTTCACAAAAAATGAAATCTGAAAAAATTAAGGCGTTGGCACAAGATGAGTTAGATTGGCGCATGATGCGCCGATTTACAGAGAGTTAACGCATGATGCGGAAGATTCGGCGCAAGATGCGCCAAATTTCTGAAAAATGCCAGATTTCCTAAAAACTTGCAAAATTACACAGTAAAACTCCATTTTTACTGCTTGGGTCATCTCCTACCTCTAAATCTTAACCTAGGGCTTCATATTAAAAGGGATAGAGAAGATTTTTAAGGCTAAAAATTGTAGGTTTCATCTTCTCTTGGTAAGAGCTTCACTTTAACATAGAAATCTTTCATTTTTACCATTAATTTTTCTTACATTTTGGAAAATTCAAAATTTGGGACTTTTGATGAAAAAGCTTGAAAAAAACTCATGGCGAAAGGTTTCTTACCAAATTACTTACTTGGGGAGTTAGATTTTTTATTTTGTAATTTATTTGAAATTTATTTGGATTTTAATAGAATTTAAAATGGCTCCATGAGTGAAGAGAGGAAGGCCATCATATGATTTTTATGCACAAAGATTTGTTAATTTGAAGGCCCAACACAGTTATAACACTCAAATAGAATCATGAAAACTAATCCAGAAGCGGACATTTGCCAACCCGAGTGGCGAGATCGAGATGTTGATCCTTGCCATAAATTGGGAACAATTTTGCTACTTCACTGCAGTAGTGATTGTGCCAGAGATTTGGAAGTTTCATGTAAACTTGAGGTTCACTGTTGGTGATCATATCCTTATGAGAGTTAAGCAAGTTGAATTTACTGCAGAAAGGATCAACATTTTTTATGGGCTGAGGAATGTAGTTCATGATGAATATGCTGCATTCGTGATGACTGATTCATCACTGGATGAAGTGATTGCCTTTTTGACTGATGGAAAAGGAGAATGGGGGATTAAAAATAATAAGATAGTTAACTTCTCTGCTTCCATGTTGACTATTTAGTCAAACGTATGACACAACTTAATTTCTGCTAAATTACTACCATTAAATCATCTGACTGATGTAATGAAGGATAAAGCTTTATTAAACTATTGCATTCAGAACATGAAAGAAATAAATGTTGGTGCTCTCATAGTTCATCATGGACGGAGCATAACTAAGAGCTCCATAACTAGTGGTTTGGGTTACCTTACCCTAATTTTCACTCTTTGTGAGCAATCAGGAGTAAATTCCCATAGAAATGAGGAAATACTACAACCAAAAAATCCTGTTGGGAAGCATATGATTCAGAGAGTTGAATCATTTGGTGAATTTAGGGGTGGAAGAAGTGATAGACCCTCTACATAAGCTGTGGGGGAATTTACTTCTCACTCTGCATCACTACAAAATATTATGGACCAACTCATGATTCAACATATGGATATAATAAATATTCAGAACCATATTAGAGAGATTGGAGCTAGAAATGCTTATAATGATGATTATTAGCAGAGGAGAATTCAACATGATATAGTTTTTGAGGATGCTATGGTGAGATATCTTAGGAGTGAATACAATGTGGAATTTCCTACTTTCCCCAACTTCACTCCTTATGCTCATATTCATGAAGAAGAAGAAGAAGATGATGATGATGATAAGGAATGCGATGAAGATTGATATTTTATGAAGTTAGTTTATTTGTTTGGTTGTGTGTTTGTTTATATGTTGTTTGGATGTTATTTGGTTAACTTTTGAAACTATTGTAGTAAAAACTTTTATTTTGTGTTATGGATTTAAAATTATAATACTAATAGTATATTTTAATTTTCTTTCTACATTTTTATTTTTTTTAGTTTTTGTTTCTATTTTTAATTCTTAGCAAATTCTTTAGAATATATTATGTCTCATTTAATGCTTCAAAGCCTTTATCTATTTTTAAAGTTAGTACCTGTAGTATATTAGAGTCCAGTTTCATAGTCACAAATTCTCTACATGTTAGTTTTTATTTTCAAGCATTTACTGCTTTCTTTCACCAACTAAATTTTGTGCTAGAACATTTTTAAAATACTTAAAAACTTAAGTTTGGGGGGAATAAAAAATTTCTTTTTAAAGGAAGTAAACTAAATTTTTTTCCTTAAGTTACAATATTTTTAAAATTAATTTAACATGACCTTTGATATTAAGAATAAACTTTAAATGACTATACTTATGTTTATGAATATTATGGTAAATTTAGGTAAAATGTTTAATAATGAATGTCAATTCTAAAGTTAAACATATTTGGTATGATAAGATAAGACAGTGTTTTTTCTATTTAAAGTAAAGGAAATTGTATTTTTGAAGTATTAAGAATTTTGGAGTTTCATGTAAGAAGAAAAGAATGAGACTTTATGAAAATCATAAACTAGTATGAATTTATAAAGTGAAGAAGGTAAGGAGTTTTGACTGTAAGAGGAGGATGGTGAAGTTCAAAACTTTAAAAAACTATTCAGATATAGTAATCCTCACTTGAAAAAGAAAAAAGAAAAAAAAGGATTGAAAAGACCCGAAAAGAAAAAAAAAAGGAAAAAGAAGAGGAAAAAAAATAAAAAGAAAAGAAAAGAAAAATATGTGAGGAAAAACTTGAGGAGATGCCTAATAGAAAATTGGCTTCACTTGAATTAACTTAAAGGAAAAAAGCTTTATTACATTTTCTAAACTTATATTGGATTATTAGTAGCATTATTAGTAAGATTTTCATGAAGTTCTTTTTATATGAATATTCTAAATCTTCTTGATATTGCAATTCTTCTTGAAATAAATATAGATTCAAAAATCTTAAAATTGACTTAGACTTAGAATTTTAATCTAAGTTATTAAGGATTTTTCTTAAATTTTGCTATTTTATTTATTGAACTAAAATATAGAAGTTATAAGTTAGTCTCTATTCTAAGTCATATGCTTTTATGTAGTAAAAGTGTCACTTGAGAACAAGTAACATTTAGGTATGGGGGATTTTGATACACCAAAATTATATGTAGTTTTAAGTATATATTTTATGGTTATTTTTTATGATATTGCACTTTAAAGAAGGGTATTTTCATGTTTTTGTTGCAGGTATATCAATTTTAGACATTTGGAGCAAAAGTAACAAAAAGGATGAAATTTGGAGCCAAAACAACAAATTTTTTAATTCTTGCGTAAGATGTGACGAATTATTGCATGATGCTCCAGATTGGAGCTAGATGCGCCATATTGGTTCCAGATGCACCAAAACCCAGAACTATGTGATATTCAGCAAACTGGCGCATGATGCACCATTTAATAGAGAGTTGGCGCATTATGCGCCAGATTTGACGCCAAATGTGCCAGACATAACTTTTTGTAGATTAAGGTGGCTCGAGTTGAATTTTGCAATAATTTTAAAAGGGAAACATGTTCTAAAAACCCTTTGGAGTAATTTAATGCATTTAGACACTTTGGAAAGTTCTTTTATGAAGGGATATGTCTCTTGGATTAATGGACATGTCTTTTAAATTCAAAAGAGTTGTCTTTTGGATAGAATTTTAGAGGGAATTTTAAATTTTTTTGGAGGGAGGCAGCCTTTGATAAAAGCGAGGGAAGTCTAGGGCTTCAAGAAAGAGGTGGTGTGGCATGAAGTGGTGACAATGAGAGTTAGAGAAAGAGAGAGAAAGTCAAGGGCATGGAGATTTTCCTCAAGGATTGTAAGAGGAGAGGGAAGGTGAGAGATTTCTTCTTCATTATACTTATAAGAGAGAATTTAGAGTGCTTGTAAAGAGAGAAAGGCTTGAAGAGAACTTCTAGGGATTTTCTTGGGAAGGATTGTGAGATAAGTTGTGTCATTTATTTCTTTTGTTTTGTAAACTTGTTTTTATATATGAAATCTGTGTTTTGTCGTATCCTTCTCATGAATTCTGAGTAGTCTTCTTTATTTTTCTCCCTACTTTAAGATATGGTTTTCTGAAGAATTGATTTTTGTTTTATATGGCTTTAAATGTAAATAATTTATGATTATTTGAACTTTGAACTTCATTTACTTTAGGATCTGAGCAATTGAAATGTTAAAATGAGTTAAGAAACCTATGTTCCAAAAAGGCTATGATTTCTACAACATGGGGAAAATCACATTTGATTTAATGGGAGAGTATTTCATCCATGGGGTTGAGTGCAAATAAAAAGAAAAATATACTTTGTTCGATGCAGAATTGGAGACTTTAAGGTGACAGATTAAAATTCTCAATTTGGTCTAGTTGATTGGAAACTGATGCGAGATTGTTAGCCCTCAGTTGAAGGAGTAGTGGGAGCTCTGGAGTGGCAGTCGATGTCCTCCCAGCCTAACCATGAAATTAGGGACCAAACTCTGGTTTATTCAATTTTCTTTATGCACTCGGAAGAGGGTAAAGAATATGATGGCTCCTATTTGACACAAAACAATTTTTAAATATA
>NEWO01000367.1:581891-628558 GCA_003013225.1 Phalaenopsis aphrodite | reverse complement strand
ATATATATATATATATATATATATATATATATATATATATATATATATATATATATATATATATATATATATATATATATATTTGTGATTTTGTACGCATAGTTTATGATATCAAGGATTACTACCTTTTGATTATGAATTAGAATGAATTATATGAAAAATTTGAGAACAAGAAAAAGAAAATATTAATTTTAAAAATATAGAACATCAACAAAGACCTTTAAGAAATTATGTTAACCCGACAACAGATGAATCTCACTTGAGTATTCAAACCCTTGTTGTTGCTGCAAATTCATTTGAAATTAAATGAGCAATCATCCAAATGGTACAAAATAACCAGTTTAGGGGAACACCATTTGAAGATCCTAATTTACATCTTGCAAGTTTTGTAGAACTATGTACTACATTTAAATATGACGGACTGTCTGATGATGTTGTCAGACTTAGAGTTTTTCCATTCTCATTAAGAGATAAAGTTAAGGCATTGTTAAATTCATTAGCAGTTTTTCCATTCTCATTAAGAGATAAAGTTAAGGCATTTTTAAATTCATTAGCACCTAGATCGATCAGAACTTGGGGAGATTTATCTCAAATATTTCTAGCAAAATATTTTCTACAATCTATAACTGCTAAACTTAGAAATGATATTACATATTTTTATCAGTTAAGGCATTCTACAATCTATTACATATTATTACAATCTTTACCTGATTTGTTGATAATTCAAACAATCTAAAATTGATTAGTGGGATATCATAAATCTATTATTGATGCTGTTGTCGGTGGTTTGCTGTTGTTAAAACCATTTGATGAAGCATATTTTTTAATTGAAGAAATGACTACTAACAACTTTCAATGGCCTTCTGAATGGTTAAATCCTAAATTTTCACGGTTCTGATGTTATGTCTACTATGGCTGCTCAAATTGCTGCTATGTCTAAGAAAATAAATCAAGTTAGAATGAAATATTCTCAAACACCTTATATAATTGATTCATTAGGGCAAATAATAGATTTTCAACTGTCTTATGAAACTTTAATTACCATAAATAATTAAACTAATAATCCTTATTCATATTATTAAAATCCAGGTTGGAAGAATCATCATAATCTAAATTGAAATAATAATAATCTTATCAATGTAAATCCGCAATGAGGGAACAATGTGAATCCATTAGGAAATTTAAATAGTCAGGGAAATATTAATCCTAAACCTTATTATCCTCCAGGTTTTTATAGCAATCGACAAATTATGGAAAAGAAATTATCAATAGAAGAATTAATATTGCAAATGAAAAATTAATTACATAGTCAAGGAACTGCAATTAGAAACATGAAAATCAGTTAGTGCATATGGCTACTACGCTTAGCAATAGACCTTCAGTAACTTTGCCTTGTAATGTTGAGATTAACTGAAAGAATAAAGAACAAATTAAGGCTATTCAAATGAGAAGTGGAAAAGAATTGGAAACAAGTATTTAAAAGGAAATTGAAGTTGAGATGAAAAGAAGAAATTAAAAAATCTGAAAAAGAAAATCAACATGAACCAGAGTATCACATTGAATTAATGAAAATTATTGATAAAGAACAAATGAAGTTTATTCAATTGAGAAGTGGAAAAGGATTAGAAACAAAAATTTAAAATAAATTAAAATTGATAAATAAAAAGAGGAAATTGAAAAATCTAAAATGATAGTCAATAAGAACCAAAGTATCATATTAAACAAATGAAAATTACTGTAGAAAAATTGCCGCCTCTATTTCCTCAAAGATTAAAACAAAAAAATTTGGATAAAAAATTTTTAAATTTCTTTAAAGTTCTTAAGGAATTAACAATTAAAATTCCTTTTGTTGAAGCTTTGGAACAAATGTCGAGTTATGTGAAGTTTATGAATGATATACATAATAAGAAAAGCAAGTTTATTGCTAATGAGACTGTTGCACTAAGCTAAGAGTGTAGTGCAATAATTCAAAAAAAGCATCCTAAAAAACATAAAGATTCTAATAGCTTTACTATTCCTTATGTTATAGGAGAAAGATTTTTTGGAAAAGCTTTATGTGATTTGGAAGCTAGTCTTAATCTAATGCCCTTATCATTTTTAGAAGACTCAAATTAGGAGAAATCTCTCCTACAACTGTAACTCTTGTGTTAGTTGATTGTTCAATCACTTATCCTAAAAGAGTTATAGAAGATGTATTGGTTAAAGTAAATAAATTTATCTTTCCTATAGATTTTATTATATTAGATATGGAGGAAGATAAAAAAATTCCAATTATTTTAGGAAGACCTTTTCTTTCTGCAGAAAAAGCCTGAATATATGTACGAAAAGGTTAATTAACCATGAGAGTAAATGATTAGGAAGTTACTTTTAATATAGCAAAATTTATGAAATATCCATCAAATGGAAAAGATGATGAATGCTTCAGAGTGGACATTAACGATGATTTAAGTAATGAATATTTCATTGAAAATTTTTGAAGTAGATCCGGCAAAAATTTAGTATCCAACACAGAATCTCCACTACTTATCATCCCCAAACAAGTAGACATGCTGAATCATCTAATCTTAAAAGAATTTTAGAAAAGACTAGTAATCTTGGTAAAATGGATTGGTCTGTTAAGTTATATATTGTATTATGGGCTTAAAGGACTTCTTATAAAATACCTATAGGAATGTCCCCATATGGACTTATCTTTTGAAAGAAATGTCGCTTATCAGTAGAGTTAGAGCATAAAACTTATTAGGCTATTAAAGAGTTTAATTTTAATTTAAAAGATGTTGGTGAGAAGAGATTACTGTAACTGAATGAGCTTAATGAAATAAGAAATGAATATTATGACAATGTCATGAGTTATAAAGAGAAAATGAAAAATTTGCATAATCAGAAGATAATTGGAAAGAGTTTAAACTTGGGCAAGTATTTTTATTATATATTTCTTGATTGAAATTATTCCCGAGAAATTTAAAATCAAAATGGATGGGACCATTTACAATTGTTATATTTAACCCGTAAGCAGTAGAAGTAGAAAATCCGAAAACTAAGACAAAATTTAAAGTAAATGGACATAGATTTAAACCTTATTTAAGAGGGCACGTTCTGATGATTAATGATATTTTAATATTGGATCAACCAAAATGAATACTTAATATTTCAAGTTGACGCGTTAAACCAAGCGCTGTATGGGAGGCAACCCATATTTACTTAAGTATTTGATTTAAATTTGTGTAATTTCATCTTTATTTATATGCTTTAATGCCTTAAAAATTTTATAAAATGCATAAGAAATTTGTAATATGGGATACCTTAAAAAAGAATCTGAATTATTTAATCATTTGGCAAAGCTGCGTGAAAATTCAATTGGCGCCAGAATTAACACCGAACGGTGCCAAAATTCTCATCTAGCAACCCGACCAACGCCAAACCAATGCTACAATATCAAATTACATGGGAAACTTCTATTGGCACTATTTTTGTAGTTTTGGCAGTTTTAAAAACTGATTTATGAATTTGGACTTGAATTGGACGAAACTAAGTCAATTCAATTCTAAATTTAAGTCTATATATACCTTTCGGATAAACTAGAAGTACACATTCCTATCCAATGGCTTCTAACTCCATGGTATTTTACAAATCTAAATTTTTCAACAAGAGAAGGTTTATTAATCAGTATGCACAAAAGTTGTATGAGAAAGTGTTGGTGAAAAAGAAACTGATTAAAGAGCGAGGATTTTTGAATCATGGACATGAAGTTTTGAAAACTGTGCTGGAAGATATCATAATGAAGAGGAATTGGGAAGTATTATGCTACCCAGCTGCAGCTGTTGTAGTTCCTGTGGTAAAAGAGTTCTATGATAATCTGCATGGAATTAACCAAGGAGTGGTGTATCTGTGAGGAAAAGAAGTGCCTCTTAATCCTTCTCAGATTAATGAGTTATTTTTTATTGAAAATTTCCTCTTTGTCATTACACTAACTTTGCCCCGATAAGAGACAACATGTACGAGATATACAAATTTCTGACGGATGAAGATTGAGGCTGGGAAGCAAAAGATGAATGTGATGTAAGTTTCCCATCTTCTTTATTAAATGTTGCATCTAAGACTCGACATATCGTTATTTCTGATAAGTTACTTTCCACTAAGAAACTAAGTAAAATTACAAAAACAAAGTGTCATTTTAAATTATAGCATTCAGACTGGAAGGCCAATAGATGTGCGAACATTGATTGTAAACTCTATTCTGAGATTAGCATTAAATGGATCTTCTACTGAATGTGGACATCCTTCTATTATCTTTCTGCTGTATAGTGACCCAAGGAAAATATTTTGAGATTTTCATACCTATTTTATACTGTTTTTGATGATATTTCACTTTAAAGAAAGGTATTTTTGATGTTTTATTGCAGGAATGATGAATTAGGGTCATTGGAGCAAAAGGATGCAAAAAGGAGAGAATTTGGAGCAAAAAGGACCAAAATGTGGAAATTTGAACTAGGTCGTCGACGGCGCCCTTGACCCCGCCGACGGTGACTTTTTCCCGAGGCTACTAGAGAAAATTCTTTAGAAGTCCGCCGACGGCGCCCTTGAGGCCGCCGACGGCAAGCTCGGCGGTTATGCCTACTCAAGCTTTGGATAAGGTCAAATTTTGAAGGGATGCTTAGGCAACTCTTGGGAAAGCTCATCCACAATTTTAAAAGACTATTTTGGCCGAAAATTGGAGAGCCTGGAGAGGGGGGGAAGAGTCTAGGGAGTAAAGGAAGTGCTAGAGAGAGTTCCTAGAGATTAGAAAGGTTCCAATACTTTGAGGAATTCTTTGAGAGATTGTAAGAGTGGAGGAAAAGTGAGAGATTTCTTCTTCCTTGCTACTTTGAAGAGGAATTCTGTGTGCTGTAAATAAAGGAAGAGATTCAGAGGAACTTCGAGGAGTGTTCTTGGGGAGAAATTAGAGATAAATTATTTACTTGTTGTAGTTTGTATGGCTTTGATTTTATATATCAATTTCGAGTTTTGTTGTGTTTTCCCCATGAGAACTGAGTAGTTTTTTCTATCTTTCTCCTTGTCTTAAGATTTGTGAAGTGGTGATTTGAATTGGTGAAGCCATGAAATTGTTTAAGAAATTGTGATGATTTTTTCACTTCGATCTTAATTTACTTTCAATTTGACCAATTGATTTGTTAAAATATGTTGAGGTTTACAACTAAAGTGGAGATTACATCCAAGATTCAGGGAGGTCAAAGCTCTTGGAAGTTGGGTGCAAATAAATAGAGAAATAATATTATCGAGCATAAAATTGAAGATTTTAGAGTGACAGACTAAAATCCCCAATTCGGTTCTATCGTTTGGGTGCTGAAGTGTAGATGTTAGCCCTTAGGTGAGGGGAACGTAGGAGCTCCAAAGTGAGAGCCGGTATCTTGCCAGCCTAGCCACAGATTCAATAAACAAGTGTAGGATTAGTCAATGTTCTTTATGCCTGGACCAAAGGGTAAAGAATAGGTATTCTCCTATTTGGCACAATATAAATTGAACTAATTCACTTTATGCATTCACTATAATTTCTTGACAAGGAGAATGATGCTTTCTTATATATTGAATATCACAATTAAACCCTCCTCAGTATCATTAGTTATTTAATAGTTATTAAAATTACCTATTTATTTCAATTGTCTATTAGTGACAGATAAGCAAATTGAACTTCGTTGTTGTGATTAAAGTATTGTTTTTCTAAAATCTTAGTTCGCAGTTCTAAACCGCTCCCTTGCATTGATAAGTGTGACTTTACAATTATTGAATATTTATTATGTCTCTATTTATCTTATATTTTAAGCATATAAAAGTCACCGGTCATATAGCCAGTCACAAGTTCTATATGATAATTGGGAAAAGGCTTTTCTTCTGTGGCAACCTTTGGACTCAACTTTCAACTTTTCAAATTTGGTGACTCTAAATCAACACCTATTTTATTACCACCGCCACTGAATATATTGGATATTGGGATGAAAAGAGTTTAATAATTTGGAGAAGAAAATGAATCATATCATCAATGAGATTGATGGAAATTCTACTAAATTCAACCATTTATATTGGGGAATGAAACAACACTTGAACCATAATGGGCTTGTTGAAGATAGGACAGCATGATTATACAAGAAGAATTATTGGCTCAAAGATGAATCAGTAGATGAATTCCCAAGCCGCCCTTTCTACAATTTATTTGTTCATTACCAATTGATGGGAGATTTCAAAGAGGATTAAAACAATGAGAGTTAGAGTGCTTGATGGATTTCAAGTACTGAAGAGATTATATTGAGCTTAAGTGCTTAAGTGTATTTGTTTTTATGTTTTTGCTTACATGAATGGGATTGCTTAGTTGATGATTGAATTTGGATTTCTTATTTTTAGCGTCGAGTCGTTGGTTTGATTAGCAATGCTGAATTTTTTTATATGTTAAAAGAAAAAAAGAAAAGTTTAGTGTGTGTACTTGGATTTATAGATATGAACAGAGATTTTGTGTTGTTAGTGAAAAATTAATTGTTAAACATTACTAAAATTATAAATTAATGAAGATTTTGGCTAATTATAGCATAATGAGGTTTAGTACGTAAAAATTTGTAGCAAAAATGTGAAACCGTGCGTTTTTTTTTTTGCACTGGGACCTAACGGTGCGAGACATGCAAAAAGACACGTTTGGGTTAAAAAATCATGAAAAGATTATTTTTCACCATTATTGAACTCCAAACTTTTCACCATTATTGAACTCCAAACTTCATCATCTTCCTGAGCTATGGTCGAAAATCATTTTAGGGCTTCAAAATACTTGGATCAGAGAAGATTTGAAGGCTTGAAAACTCTGAATCTCATCATCCCTTCATAAGAGCTTCAATCTAACCTAATTTTTTTTTATTTTTACCATGGATTTCTCCTACATTTTGGAAAAACGGAAAAAAAAATTTAAAAAGGAGGAAAAGGAAAGTTGATGCAGTGAAGCTTTTTACCCATGATTTGGATTTTAGGAGTTAATTTCACCATCATTGGAGAATTATTGGATATATTTTAGAACTTTTAGATCTTTATGACTCCTAAAATGAAATGAATGGTTGGAAAATTTGGCTATGACGAGTACAGGTTCGTCAATCTGAAGGCATGGTACCACTATAACTCACATTTTGCAAAGAAGAATTTGACTCAAGAGAGAGCATTTTTCAACCCAGGAGGAATGATTTAAGGATTATATGTAGCAAGGCATTGGGAGAAACTTTCTGCTACTTTACTAATATAGCAGTTAAAAATATTATTTGAGAGTTCTATGCAAACCTCTATTCTGCTACAGATGATCGGATTTATGCTCGAGGTAAATTCGTAGATTTTACTCCTGGAAGAATTAATGCTTTAAACCAGTTGAGGAATGAGGATCAATGCGAGTATGCCTCGTTTCAAGTTTTGATACAATGTTAGATAAATTCATGGAACTTCTCACTGAATCAAAATTTGTTGGAAGATAAAGAACAACAATAAGGTAAATTCTGCCACATCTCAGCTTACTGCACAATCTAAAGCATGGCGTTATTTTTTTTATGCATGCTTACCTCCTATAAATCATTTAAGTGAAGTGACTAAAGATAGATTCATATTAAATTAGTGCATCCAACTTCATAAGAGAATTCATATTGGTTCTTTGATTTACACCAATACACACTCATATACAAAATGAAGTACCACTAAGGGTTTAGGATACCCTACCCTGAGTTTTTATTTATGTAAACAATAACGAGTAGAGTTTAATCCTTTAAAGGAATTATTATAGCCCCTAAAGCCAATCAGTAAGCCTAGTGCGCATACTTATGAGGCACATGCTGGGTGAAGAACTGGAAGTGGTAGTAGAGAGATAGCTTCTACATCTGCATCTAAGCCTTCCACGTTTAGTTCATTTTCTCGACAAGAACTTATGGATCAGATTACTATTCAACAATGAGATATTTTGACACTACGAAATCAGATGAGAAGCATGGAAGCAAGAGACTCTCATAATTATTCTTACATGCAAAGGAGAGTTGAATTTGATATTTTTTTTTCTATGATGCTCAGATCAGATATATGAAGGGAGATCATTTTGTGGAATTTCCCACATGTCCTAGATTTACACCCTAAGTGAATGAGGCAAATGTAGAAGGTTGGGAAGATGATAATGGAGAAAAAGAAGAAGAAGACACTAATGAGGGGGAAAATTAGCCAGATGTTAGTTTTTCTTTGTGACTGTTATTTGTTCATTTTTTGTTAGTTTGCCAATGTACTTTTATTTTTTTTGTAGTGTACTCTGCATGAACTTGTTAGTGTTAAGTTTAGTTTTTCTAAATATCTGTTTTAGGTTTCCATTAATGTTTAGCTCTTTCTTTTAATACAATAAATCGTTTGATTTAAATATGTTATTTGAATTTTATACATAGCTATATATCTGCTCTTTTTTCTTGGTACATGCATTGCCCAATTTCAAAGTTCAAAGTCCCAGAACAACGGGTTCATACTTTTTAATGTATTTAATATTTTCTTTCACCTTACATTTCTTGTATTGCATGCTTTATTTTATAAAACTTTAAATTTGGGGGGAAGAAAATTTTCTTTTAAAAGAAGGAAAATATTTTTTATTTATCCTCAATTAACTATATTTTTAAAATTTAATTTAACACGACCTTTGGTATTAAATGATAACTTTTGATAAATTTTGTTTCTACCTATATATAGTAAGCTTACGTAAAGGTTTTCCATAATGAAGGCTAATTTTAAATTGAGGTATTTAGTATGAAAGAATAAAACTATGCTTTTTTTATTTAAAGTAAAGAAAATTGTATTTTTCAAGTATAAAAACATTTTAGAGTTTCACAAAAAAAAATTTAAAATGAGACTTTATGAAAAATCTTCAAAACTAATATGAATTTATTAAGTGAAGGAATGTTAAGAGCTTTTAACTTTAAGATGATGATAGTGAAAGTTCAAAATTATTAAATGATATCTAGATATAGTAATACACACATATAAAAAAAATGGAATGAAAAAAGTAAAAGCAAAAGAAAAGAAAAATTATGTGTGGAGAAGCTTAAGGAGATGTCTAATAAAAAATTGGCTTCACTTGAATCAACTTGAGAACAGTTGTTTTATTATATTTCTGAACTTGTATTTAGCTATTAGCATCCATACTAATAAAGTTCTCAAGAAATTATTTTTCATATGGACATTCTAAGTATCTTTAATATGACAAAGCTACAATTCCTTTTGAAATAAATAAAGAAGCAAAAATCTTAAACTAGACTACTGGTTGTTCTTATACTTTTAATTTTAACCTAAATTGTTAAAAAAAATTGTAAGTTGTGTTATTATATTTAGTAAACCAAATTACAGAAATTTAGAAGTTAAACGATTTACCATAAGTCATATTTTTATGTAGTAAAATAGCTACTTGATGACAACTAACATTTATGTTTTGAGGGATTTTGATACACCAAAAAAATGTTCAATTTTTCATATAGTTTTAGTTCCTATATTTGTTCATTTTTAGTGAAATTGCACTTTAAAGAAAGATATTTTCATGTTTTTGATGTCGGTATGCTCAATTTGGGGATTTGGATTACAAAGGAGCATAAGGGATGAAATTCGGAACAAAAAAGGCAAAGAAATGCTCTGGCACTAAAACTGGCACCGAATGATGTCAGTAAACCTGTATGGTGCACGACCAGCACCGAGTGGCGCCAATTGGCGCCAAAACGTCTCCGAGATGGTTATTTCTCAAAATGCATTGAATTTGGACAGATTTTGAAGGAGTGCTTAAAGGAACTCTTGAATTTTTTGCCACACATTTTTTAACTGCTATTTTTAACAGAAATTGAGGGCGAAGGAGGAGAAAAGAAGGAAAGAAAAGAGAGCAAAACTTCCATACTTCATTTTTCTTTTGAGAGAATTAGAGAGATTCATATTTAAGAGTTGTAAGAAGAGAGGGAAAATGAGAGATTTATTCTTCGTTCCAATCCTTAAAGAGGGATGCATATCATTGCAAGTAGAAGGAAGTGATCCAAAAGAACTTCAAGGGATTTTCTTATGAAGGAGAGTAAGATAAGTTGTTTACTTAAATTCTTTGTTGTGTGAATTTGTTTCAATATATATAAATCCATGTTCTGTTATTTCTTCTCCTTGAATTATGAGAAGTTGTTTTTTTATTCCCTTTATAATAAGAAGTAATGATGTGAAGAATCAAAATTTGTTTAAAAATGATCTTAGTTTCTTAAATTGTGATGATTCATCTTGAACGTCATTTACTTTTCAATCTGGCCAATTGATTTATTAAAATCTATGTAAAAACATAAGAGTCGGGATGGTCATATTTTCAACATTCAAGTAGGAATCACACTTTAACGACATGGAAGAGTGAAATCACCATAGGATTGAGTGCAAATAAATAAAAAAATATTGTTTGATGGATGTAGAACTGGTAATTTTTGGGTGACAGACTAAAATTAACAGTTTGGTTCAAATGTTTAGAAACCATATGATGAGAGTCGCTATACTTTTAGCCTACCCATGGATTTGGGATCAAAATATCTGAATTAGCCAATGTCCTTTATCGCTTGACCAGAGGATTAAGGATATTATTGCTCCTATTTGTCACATGCAATTAATAAAAGATTTGATTCTTCACTAGCTACAACCTTATTGGAAATGGGAAAGATACTTTTCTTAAATTTTAAACCTTCGTTAAAATTACTTTACATGCTTATAACAGATTTAACTTTTAAGTTTGCAAAATTAGCATGTTAGATATAGTTTCGTTAGACATGCATTTCTCATTTAACTTTAGTTATTATATTTAAAGCTTTTGTAGTTCTTATACTATCTATTTAGGTCCTTTTAATTAAGTAAGTGTTTAACCTTCTCCCAGTGGGATTGATATTTAGGACTCCATTAGAGCCTTATATTACTTGAGCGATACGTATAATTGAGTTTACAACCTAGTGAATATAAAATATTGAAAAAATATTTTGGGATTACAAAATTAAAATTGTTAGCTAATTAATCGTAATGGCTTGAATCCATAGAAACGTTACACATACAAGGTTTCGCACCATCAAGTTTTTGGTGTTGTTTTTGGGGATTTAAATAGTTCACACTAGGGGAGCATCAATGCACGCGCACGCTTGCTTGCCTCTGTATGGACTTGCAAGCACGTGCAAACGTGTGCGCTCACCTACGTGTAATTGTGTTTTTGTGATCTCACGTGCATGATCTTATACTACATTTTATATGCACTGGTTTCATTATGTTGATCGAGTGTAGCTAGCTTATTTTTTGTTAGCAATTGTTCTTTTAAGATAGATCTCCATTACTATGTGATGTATATCAATTGCATGTAATAATTTTTTTTCTGTAAAATGTCTTCCTTTTGTTAAACATGATGTCATTATTGCCTTGATTTATCATATTTTAATAATGAAATTCTCATATTGCTATATGCTTATGGTGCAAGTTATAATTTAGTAATGTAATAAATTATCAAGTTTGAGCTTATCTTTATAACATGGTTTTGTCATCATGTATGTTAAAGAATGTTGAAAATAGTTCATATTTAATTACTTTCAATAACTTAATGCCATATTTTTTAAGATAAATTATCATATTTAAAGTTAAAGTTAATCCAAAACTAGGCAACTTTAGCCTCTGATGTACTGATAATACACGTGGGAAGGTTGAAATTCTACTTTGCCATCATATTTTAACCTCAAAAAGAAAGGTGCACGTACAAATTATCTATTATTCTCTCTTGAATTATTTGGAATAATTTTCAAATCAAGGTGGACTTTGGCTTTTATCATATAATTTCAAGATAAAAAATAAGGCAAATAAGCACATGGGACATTGCTTAAAGTTGAATTTTTGGAAATAGCATTTATTTGAAAAATAATTTCTTTCCAAGGCAAGGTGAATGAAGTTGGAATAGCCAATGAGGAAACAAACTAGCAAAAATTTATGAAATATTTAGTTTCAAATAATTTTCTTATGAGGTTTTATTATTGGGGTATTTTCCCTCTTCTTTTTACTAAAGTAATGTTATAAATATATTGTCTTAATGTGATAGGATTTAATTAGTAGTGCATGAAATGAATGAAATTTTAGTTTGTCATTGTGTTGTGTTCCTAGGTATAGCTTGTAGGCCTTATTTTTTGGAAAAGTTGTTGTTTCCAGTATTTAATAATAATTAGATCCACGCCCTAGTTTTCATATTTGAATGATCATGGTAGTCTCCCTCACTTTTCCACTTCCACCATAAAGGGTAAGGACTACAGGTCCGTTTGGGGCAGCTTATTTGGTGCGGTGGCGCATTAAAAACGCACCTGACTTGTTTTGGTAAACTGTGTTTTGGCAGCTTATGTGTTTTCAAAGCACCGAAAACAGCGTTTTCACATCACAGCTATCTAGGTGTGGTGGTAACTTTCTATCAGTGGTCTGGCTTTTTAAAAAAAATAAAAATTTGTAATAGTCATCGCACCTAGCTTATGAGCGGATTATTTTTAATCAGCTTATTAGCAGATTATTAAATAAGCTACAGATTCCCCAATTAGACCCTATATTATCTTTGATTAATGTGTTATGAGATAACAGATTCTACAAATTGTGTTTCTATTGACAGACAATGGCTATAGGAATAAATATGTTATTAGTGAATATCTATAATTTATTCGCTATCAAAATATATAATGAAAATACAAAGGCCTCTATAAAGATTTGTAAAGTAGGTTAATTATGTAATGAAATTGAACTCCATGGTTCGAGTTAAGGCTTAATATTGCCTGAATGAGGATTTCCACTATATTGGAATGCTTTAAGAATTATAAAATTTGTTGATTGGGATGAACTTTGACCTTCATTGCTCTAATGAAGCATTAAATAAACACTTGGTGGTAACTACAATATAAGTTGATTGCTCATGAATCAAGCTTCTAATCAAATCAACTTGCCTCGAAAACACGTCAAGGATGTAAATTGCCAAATAATGGTCCGAGAAACAAAAAAAACCGAGAAAACATTTTAATCATTTCACTAGCGAGGAGTTGAAGAAACTTGTTCAATATTATAGTGTAGAAGCTTTGAGTGTTAAAATTTGCTTTTTTTTATTGTTTTTAAAGGGAGTCTAGCTATATATAGCATGAAGAACATGGAGAGAAAAAAAAAGGAGCCATGATGGTATATTTTAGTGATTTACCAGTATATCATATTTTTTTAGGGCTACTTATTAGAGACTAAATAACTTTTTTTAGGCTTACCGTAATGCCAATGATTGATTAATTTTAAAGACAAAATTTTTAAATCTTTTACGATTCACTCATAAAACTGATTCAACTTCTCCTCTTGATCACTTTTTTAGTTTCAATAGCTTAGCCAATAGTTTTTTGAGTTAGGATTCTACAAGTCTAAAATAAATATCAGTTCTTAAATGATCAATAGAATTGTTTAAGAATAAGTTAGTCTAAAATAAATATCGATTCAACACGAATTAGAACAAAAATTTAAGGTCAACTTAATTTGAACCCTAATTTGCTTTCATGACAACTTCAACTCTAAGGGCATGTGCTTCCACCTTACATTGTTTACCCACCACCTTGACATTGACCATGCCTTAGTGGACGGCAATAACCAATTTAATTTGCCTCACTTCTTGTAATCTTCCCTCTCCATCTCTTTCACTCTTTTATTAATACAATAAAAAATAACGACAAAAAAAATCAAGGACTCGGTTCGCAAAGACTAGTTAGTTCTAGGTGGGTGACAGCTCATATAAAAATGCTAAAAAATGAAAAAATTTACCCGCCAATGTAAAATTCTATAGCAGTTGAAATCTGCAATTTCTTCGCTCAATTTTAAATAAAAAAGGACAAGGTGAGAGGAGACAAGGCGAATTAGAGGGGCATGCGTTTCCATAAATGGGGAAGGGCTACTAGCAAACGGGGTTTGAGAATTATTAATTGGGCGTGGTCCAGGCATCATTCAGATGGACTCGGGCCGGAGATGGGTGGCATAAGCCAAAGCGGACCGGCCCCACGAAGTTGTACGCCGGGCTGGTCTAAAGAGGGGATGACAAATATTCGGGCATTAATGCGGGTCCAATGCAAGCCACGACGGACGACTAATTCCAAGCAGTTAAAAAGGCCACCCGCCCGCGCGCGGGACCACACCCGAAATGTACTAATTCGGATACCAAATTTCCAATAAGAAAAACCGACTTTTTTTTTTTTTTTTTTTTTTCTTTACTTACTACAGATCACGGACCACGGTAAACAGGTATAAAATGTAGAAATAAAATAATGTTAAACTAATAGATCATTGTTTTTTGGTCGAGAGAAAAATGTTCTTGTTCGGAATAAGTTATTTTGGCAATATTAAAATACACTAAGGTGTTATGAATATATGAGTATAAATAAAAATATATTAACATGAATCTCAAAGATAAACGAGCGATTCGAGAAGAAGATGCAGCCGATCGAGTATAGTCTTCAATGATTGTTTTCAGATGAGTACTGGTGAATGAAGAACATGATCTGAACGATAGGCAAAAGACACCAAGAGAAAATTTTGTAAGGCGATATTCATCTGTCGAGACGATCGATTGAGAACGCTCTTTTGGACTATATAAAAATCGAATCAAGGCTTATCAGACGATAAGCATCCCACATCATCAAATTGGTCTCGGGTCTTATTGTATGCATATATCTCTGTGAATACCGAAACAATCATCCTGAAATGTTAATAGCCAGGAGGCTAATATGTACTTTTGGAATATTGTGACATATGCATATTAATAGGGGTCTATATCATGAATAGAAAACACATTTTTTTGTTGGTCTACTATTGTTCTCTCTCTCTCATCCTAAAAGAAAGTTCTCTTCCATGTGTGTGCTTCCCAAACATTTTGGATTCAACATCCTTTAAGGTGAGGTGAGCGTGGGAAACATGATGTCAACAAGAAGATGAGCCCAGTAACAACAACAGGAAGAGTCTAGTTAGAGGAAGAAAGGAGAAGCAACATGCATCCGGAAGTTGGAATTTATCCAACAACGCTTGCAAAAACTAAAAACTTAGATCATCAACCGGATGCTAAGATAGTTCACAGAATTTCTTAGAGTGGTCACTGCATTAGCAACGACCCCAGTTCTAGGAGAAGAGCTAGCATGATAAGGAAAACTCAACTTGCCTTAAGGGGAACTGGCAGCCACCAACAACGTGAGGAGAGTGATCCGCCTGCAGAAAAAAGCACGACGATAGTCTATACTAAGACAGCGACGGAACCTCCCCTGTGGAGGAGAGGAACGAACCGGTGTGGACTGAGGTACAATAGCAGCCAGAGAATGCTTTCTCGCTACATATGTCACAAGTTGAACCCCGGAGAAGTTCAAGATGTTGTCTTAGAGATGTATGAAGGACAATTGGATCCCAACGACCAGCTCGCATTGTTCGAATTGTCCATATGTCAGTTGAAAACTTTTGATGCCCTCATGTGTAAGCTCTTCTTCAATATGTCGAGATTAACTACATTAAAGTGGCTTGAAGTATTGCTCAAGAGGTAATCACCTATTTTGCAGAGTTCATAAGACTATTTTAAGTTGCACTTTGCTAGTGCCTTAAGGCCTAAGAAGCGCGCTTAGTCTATGTGGCAGCTGAAGCAGGGGGCCAACAAAGCTTACGATTTTTATTGCATGCTTCGAAAGTAATAAGTTAGATGTCAAGGACTAGAATTTTGACATGGTCTAGGCTGCACTGGTGCAGAGAGTGAGGTCGGAGAGGTTTCATTTCATCCTCGAACATGTAGAGCTACAAAGCTTGGGCGAGTTGTTAGAGATGGCCAACAAGTGCATTGTCGTCTATAAGAACACCCTTGAGCCCACTGAATAGAGACAAAAGAAATGACCTCTACCATGCTTAAAATATTTTACTTTTATTTACATAGTTAATGCATTTTTTTAATGATATTGTGCTCTAATAAAAGATATTTTTAATGTTTTTTATTTTAGGTACAATAAATGGAGCAAGCGGAGCAAATAGAACAAAAATAAAGGAATTTAGAGTTAAAGGAAGCAAAAAAGGCCAAAGTTGACCTGGCACTCAGGCGCCAAGATATGGCGACTCGACACTAGACAACAGAGAGACTGGTGCCTAGGTGCCAGAAACAGTTTTAAGAATGTTCAATGAATGTGGACTATATTTGAAGGGGTGCTTGAAGTGATTGTTGATGGTTTTGAGAAATCTAATTAAAGAGACTTTTGGAGATTTCAAAAGGGAGTCTATTTGGAGTGGGGCAGAGTCTTGGAGAGGTTAGAGTCATTGAAGGGTCTGCTTGGTGGCTTTCTTAAATTTGGAGGAGAAGAGGAGAAGTGAGAGATAGCTTCTTCACTGCAATTCTAAGTGAGATTGGAGTGGAATTGTTAGGAGAGTGAGTTATTCAAAGGAATTAGAAGGATTATTTGGGATGGAGCTTGCGATAAGTTGTGTATTTTATTTATTTTACTTAAACTTTTGTTGGTAAACTTCTATTTATCTATAAATCCATGTGTTATTGTGACTTCCCCATGAGATCTGAGTTGTTTCCTTTATCTTTCTCCTTGCATTGAGGAATAATTATGTGTAGGAATAAAGTTTAGAAGAAGTGATTTTAATTTCATAAATTATGATGATTTAAACTCTATTCTTAATTTACTTATCGATCTGACCAATTGATTAGTTTTAACCAATTCTGAAACATAATGACTCGAAAGGGCAATGCTTTTCTCGACATAGTAAGAATCACATTTAAACTCACAGATGAGAATGTAGTCCACGGGGTGGAAAAGTGCAAATAACTAGGGAAATAAGTTTTGATAGGAGTAAATTGGAGATTTTAGAGTGATAGACTAAAATTTCCAATTTAATCCAGATGTTTGGAACGTAAAGCGAGATGTTAGCCTTCAGGTGAAGGGTACATGGGAACTCTAGAGTGACACCTAGTACCTTCCAAGCCTAACCACTGGATTAGGGACTTAAATCTAGATTAGTTAATGCTCTTTGTGCAATGGAGAGAAAGTAAAGAATAGATATGCTCCTATTTGAAACAATACATTAATCATATTTAAAAATATTAGATTCCTACACTAACTATATACTTATTTCAAGGGGAAAGATGTTTTATACAATTTGAAATCTTATATACATCGTTAGTTTAGAATTGCTTAGGGGTAACTTTACATTCTTTCCATTTTAGATTATCTTGCATTTATAATCTTCATTTGCTTAATGTACATAATATTCCTTATAGATTCTGTAGGATCAGTTAATACACAAAATTTTTTTATAATTTCCCAAATAAGTTAACTACAGATTATTGAGGATTTTGCTAAAGTCATCCTATAAGAGTTTTTCCTATTATTTTGGGACCGATACTTAAAACTCAATTAGAGCTCTATATTACTTGAAACAATACTTTTACTTGTGTGGTATAATTAATTTTGCACACTAGCCACTGAATATAAATTCGATCAATTTTTTGGTCATCTTTCAAGACTTAAATAATTGTATAATTGTGGGTTGGGTAAAGTTTTTGGTGTTGTTGCCGAGGATAGCAACGAAAATTTTGTACTTAGGAAAATTTTTATTTGAAGTGTAGAATTATTATAGGAAAATTGTTGCGTCGTTTATATACATGTGTGTGTGTGTGTGTGTGTGTATTTATTTATTTATTTTAACCAGGTTGGTAGAAGCTGGACCTAGTTGTGCTCTGCTAGAGTTTTAGCTGTGATGGAGCTGCTTGGAGGTGCTGTGGAGTTGGGTGAAGAAGTTAGATTTCTCTTTAAGGGGTCTCTATAGATTGTGGAGTTTGTTTGGATTTTGCCCGGGAAGGCCTCTTTTGAACCTTGTTATTGTTTTATTGCCTTGCTGAAGTTGTTGTTGTTCTCTGCTTCATCTACTTGGGGTTTTGGCTTTGGACTGGCTTGGTCTTTTTTCTTTTGTTAGTTTTTCTGTTTCCTGCTCTATTTGATTTTTGGGGTTCTGCTGTTGTTTTCTCCCACTTACCGAGTTTGGTTCTTTGCTGATTAGGGGTTTTCCAATCACTGATTTTTTGTTTTTTTTTACTGGTGTCCTCAATGGCCATCCCCATTAATGTGGATACCAATGCCCAATGGACCAAGGCTACTTTTGTTGAAGTTGTTGGAAGTGGTTTTGATGTACCTAAATCCTTTGATCATTTGGTTTTCCCATAATGTCTTCATGATGCTGCTGCTAGGAGGGGGGTTTGCCCTTTTGTCAATCCCATATGATTGAAGGAAGGGGAACCTACCATCATCTTCTCTCCTCTGGAAATTAATGAGCTCAATGAAACAGCTAAGTTTACTCTAGTTGGAAAATTTCAGTATGGCCACCCTAAGATGGACTTGGTAAGGAAGTTTTTTTAGGATTTGAAAGTTACAGAAGCATGGAGGTTGAGTTTAATAGATAGAAGGCACCTGTTAATTTCTTTATTTAATGAAGAAGATTATGTAAGGATTTTTTCAAAACAAACTTTGATCATTAATGGAGTTCCAATGAAATTGTTGAAGTGGACACCAGAGTTTGATCCTACAAAGGAACCTCCTGTAGTTCCAATGTGGTTCAAATTCCTTAACCTACCTATTCAGTATTTTCATCAAAATGTGTTGTTCAACATCAGTAGAGTGCTTGGTTGCCCCTTGAAAATTGATGCTCCTACTTATAATGTGGCTAGACCAGCTGGTGCTAGAGTTCTGGTAGAGATGGACATTACCTTGTCTGATATTGAAACTACTAAAGAAGGATTCAAGCAGAAGATAGTTGTGGAACAAAAACCTGTCTATTGCCAACATTGTAAAATTTTTGGACATAATGTGGAGAGGTGTTATAGACTACATCCTCCACCTAAAAGAAGAACTTTTGGGATTGAATTACTACTTCCAGGCCAACAAAGACAGCTGCAACAGAATTGGCTAGAAGAGCTGATGCTACTGCTGCTGATGTAGATAATACAATTGGGATTGTGCCCAATAGTAATGTCGGGGAGCAGGAGGAAGCTATATGTATCAACAATAAATTGAGGGGAAATGTAATACAAGATGACAGCTTACTAAGCATTAACCCAACTAGAGTTGAAGACCATACAATTAATAGTTTGACAGAAGTTTTAACTGAAGATTGGCAAGTTCAAAGAAGTAATAAGAAGAAAAAAGGAAAGGATGATATTAAACAGCCTATGGAGGGCCCATAAACTGTGGATCACCATCCTAGGACTAGGGGGAAAGGGAGGACCTTCTCTCAATGATAAAGTTCCTAGTTTAGAATATTAGGGATATTTCTCACCTCTCTTCTCTCAAGAGATTAAAAAATCTGGTGAGAGTTCATAAAGTGTGGTGTTTTGCCATTCTTGAACCATTGGTTACTAAAAATTCCCAGAAAATTCAGAAAAAGTTCCCTCAATTTGCTTATTTCTCTAATTCTAATAACACAATTTGGCTCTTTGCTATAGCTGAACTTCAGTGGTCTATTTTGTTAAGTCATTCCCAGTTTATTCACATCTAATTCTATATTGGAGCTCAGGTTGGCTATGCCACCTTCATTTATGCCAGTAGTTTTGCTAATAATCAATCCACCTTCTGGACTGATTTAACTCAAATTAGGCAATTTGTGAATTCCTTTTGGATTTTGGGGGGTGACTTAAATTGTATTTCCTCTCCTATTGAAAGAAGTGGTAGACCACCTACTGTTTCTGCCATGAATAAATTCAATGATTTTCTTTCTGAGGCTGAATTATTTGAGTTGGGTTATCAAGGTCCAGATTTCACTTGGAGAAGGGGTTCCATGTGGGAAAGGCTATACAAAATGCTAGGTAACTCTAAATAGGTTCAAACCTTCCCCTTTACTATCATTTCTCATCTGGCTATGGCAGGTTCTGACCACAGACCTCTTCTGTGTACATTCCAAAATGCTGAAAGCTCCATTCAGATTCCAAAACATGTGGACTCTACATCCTCAATTTGTTGAAGAAGTTGATAAGGTTTGGAGGTCTGAAGGAGATACTAATCCCTGGAATAATCTGTGGAAACTCCAGAAGAAGGTGGCAGCACATCTGAAGAAGTGGAATTGGGAGACTATTGGAAATATACATGAGAACTTGACTAATGCCCAAAGTAAAGTTCTTAACATGGAAAAGAGTTTTCAAAGGGGTTTGAATTCTGAAGCTGACCTTCATAAAGCTAGTGAAGAGCTATTAATGCAAATCAACTATTTTGAATGTTTTCTGAAGCAAAAGGCTGTTGTTACCAGATTTATTGAAGGAGATAGAAACACAAGTTATAACCATGCTTGCATTAACTTTAGAAGGAAAAATAACAAGATTTTATCTATCCAGGATTCTGCTCGTAAGTTATTGACTGATGTTGGGACTATTACCCAAGATGTTGTAAAATACTTCCAAAGTATCTTTAAGAAGCAGTCAACTTCTAGAGCTCAGATCAAGATGGAACTCTTCTCTAATTGCAATGAATATGTCAAAAGTTTGGATCTAAACACTATTCCTTTGGAAGGAGAAATTAAAGCTGCCTTGGACTCTATTGATGACCATAAGGTGGCTGGCCCTGATGGCTTCACTGAAAAATTTTATAAGGCTACTTAGAATATCATCTGTGGGGAGTTTGTTGATGTTGTGCAAAGCTTCTTTAAAGGTTTTGATCCCCCTAGATACTTTACAACTTCCACTATAACTTTGATTCCCAAAAAATTCTAGCAGGGTAGGGTGGGGTGATTTCTGACCTATCAGCTTAACAAATGTCATTTCTAAAGTAATCAGTAAGATAATTAGCAGTAGCCTTCAACCTTACCTTCAGCAGCTTATCAACAATAATCAGGTGGCTTTTGTGAAAGGCAGACAAATCTTTGATAACATTCTATTGGCACAAGAGCAGTTGCTGGACCCTGTTAGAAAATTTAGAGGCAACAATCTCATTTTGAAATTAGATATCCAAAAGGCATATGATACAATTAACTAGAATTTTATCTTGGCTACCTTAAATGCTAGGGGTTTCTCTTGGGCCTTTAGCAATCTAATAAGAAGATGGCTTATTTTCAGCAACCACTCTATCTTAATAAATGACAAGAATCAAGGTTTCTTCAATGCTTCTAGGGGAATTAAACAAGGAGATCCTTTGTCACCAACTATCTTTATTCTTGTTATGGATTACCTTTCTAGGCTTCTAAATAAAATGTTTGTCTGTTCTCCTCATTTGTCCTATCAGCATAGATCCAACATTGGTGTGAGTCATTTGTTCTATGCAGATGATATTATTATTTTCTCTAAGGTTACCAAGAATGTTGTGAAGTCTCTCTATCAAGAACTTAAGCACTTCCAAAGAACATCTGGTATGCATCTTAACAAACAAAAATGTCAAATTTTTACTAGCTCACACACTCTTCCACAAATTAATCAATGGATTGCAAAACACACTGGGTATAGCATGGCTTCTCTACCAATCAACTATCTTGGTGTCCAATTAATTAAAGGGAGAACCAAGCAAACTCAATTCAATGGTGTTATTGATCAAATTCAAAAATAGATGCAATGTTGGACCAATTACTTCCTCTCAAATGGTGGTAGGATTACCCTCCTTAAAAACATTTTAAATTCCATCCCTTCCTATGCTCTTCAGATGTTCATCATGAAGAAGGGGACTCAAATAAGGCTAGGCAGAATTTTTAATGAATTTCTGTGGGCAGGACAGAAGAAATAGTTTCATTGGTTAGCTTGGCAAATATTGCGTAAGCCTTTACATGCAAGTGGTTTAAACTTTAAAGATTTTCAACATCTCAGTGTCATTAATATTTGTAAACTATGGATAAAGGTTAGAGCCCAAGATAGTCTTTGGGCAATGTTTATGAAAGAAAAGGACTGCAGGGTAGTACATCCTAACTTGGCTAAAAAGAAAGTAGGTGATTTCAGGTTGTGGACTAAACTATTGGAGGTCATACATCAAGCTGAGGATCTATTTATTTGGGAGCTTGGAGAAGGACAAATAAATCTCTGGCTAGATAAATGGGTTTGGAATGGGGAGAGACTAGACACCTCCAATCCAAACTATGTGACAAAGGTGAAGGAATTCTGGACTAAAAATAAATGGAATTGCAATCTGTCGGCTACCATCTTAACTGAAGAGCAAATGTATTGGGTTAAGAAAACTAAAATCAATCCTGCACAAAAGGATAGACTCATTACTAGACAGGTTTCCTCACAAAAAGTTTCAGCTTACATTTTCCAACAATTATATCAATGGCAACCTGTCATGTGAGGGAAAATTATTTGGGGAAAGTGGTTAACACCTTCCATGTCTTTTTTCTGCTGGAGGCTTTAGAAATTCTTACTACCTAGTGATGATATTTTGAATATTAAAGGGCTTATGGGATCCTCATGCTGCTAGCTGTGTAGTGAGGCAGAAAAAAGTCTGGAACATTTGTTCTTCTTTTGCAGTTTCTCCCAAAGATTTTGGACTGATCTGTTGAATCATCTCAACATTGATACTCTGAAAGTCAGCTGGCAAAATTTTTTGGGGTGTTGGAAGGAATGGTTGGAAGCTAAGTTGATAATCATTCCATGTGTTGTTGCCTGGTTCATCTGGATGTGTAGAAACCAACTAAAGTATGACAACATTAAACCCATGTAAAAAACTGTGGTTTTGAATTGTACTTCCTATTTTCAAAAGATTATAAAATATCACAATTTTCCCAATGTTTTCCAAAATTGGGTGCCTAATGGGACAAATATGAAGCTTAGCAAGCCAACTTTGGTCCTTTGGACCCCCCTCCTAAAAGGTTGATGAAGGCCAATACTGATGGAAGTTTCTCTAAGGAGGTTGCTGGTGTAGGAGGAACTATTAGGAACTCTCAAGGGAAGTGCATTTTTTAGTTTTCCTTTCCAACTTAGGCTAATGATGCACTTGAAACTGAGATGATAGTCGTTTACTGGGCTATCTTCTTAGGCAATCATTGCAACATCACAAAATTGGTCGTAGAGTCTGATTCCATCAGCTGTATCAGAATGCTGAAACATGAAGAAGCTGCCCCATGGAATATTGTTAGATGGAACAATAATATCAAGAGTCTGTTGATCAATGTTGAAGTGAATTTCCAACACATCCTTAGAGAAGGCAACAATCTAGCACATAGTTTTGTAGTAAGGGGGAAGGAAACATAAGAGATTGTTGTAGGGACTGTACCTCCTACTCATTTAGCTCTCCTACTACATGAGGACATATTATCCATTCCTTATCTTCATCGTAGGGATTGATTTTATATATACAATGGGATATATACACCGATATATATATATATATATATATATATATATATATATATATATATATATATATATATATATATATATATATATATATATATATATATATATAATTCCTACAACTTTTGTAAGCATGTTTATATAGACTAACTTGGAAAGGTGAGATGGGAGTGGATAGAGTGGTCTAACCACTCATTTTGTAACTCAGATTGCAGTTTAACATGTAAGGAGCCATAGATAGCTCTTTCTTTCCAATATATATATGTATATATATATATACTATTTTATTGTATGTGTTTTGCTTGTTTTTGCTATTTATCTTTAATAGTGTATCTGTAGTATTGGATCAGAAGAAGGATTAGTTACTTAAGATTCTGAGTTAGAGCAAACTTTTAGAATAAGTTGAAACAAAAAGAATATCACAAATTCTAGGAAATGGTAAATACTTTACATATTAATTTAGAAAATCAAATTGAATAGAATGTACAAAAATCATTAAGAGATTATGCTAACCTTACGGTAGATGAAATTCATCATAGTATACAAACTCCTGCCATAGAAGCTAATACATTTGAATTAAAACTTGCTATAATTCAGATGGTACAAATTAACTAGTTTGAGGGAACTCCATCTGAATATCCTAACTTACATCTTATAAGTTTTTTAGAACTTTGTACAACATTTTAGTATAATGGTTTCTCTAATGATGATGTTGGACTTAGGCTTTTCCCTTTTTCCTTAGGGGCTAAAACTAAAATGTGGTTGAAATCATTAGGACCTGGATCTATTAGAATTTGGAGTAACCTAGCATAGAAATTCTTGGCTATGCATTTTCCACCTTCAAAGACTGCTAAGCCTAGAAATGATTTTACATCTTCTTCTTAGCTTAAAGGAGAATCAATATACGGGGCTTGAGAAAGCATTAAAAAACTTCTAAGGAAGTGTCCAAATCAATTTTTCCCCGATTGACTAATAATTCAGATATTCTTAATGGGTTAGTAGAACCTCTTATATCTATTATCGATGTTGCTGCTGGTGATTCATTAATGTTAAAATCTTTTGATGAAGCATATTTCTTAATAGGAGAAATGGCTAATAAGAATTTTCAGTGGCCTTCTGAAAGGTTAAGTTTTAAGAGAATAGCCAGTGTTCATGATTCTGATGCTATTTCTAAGTTAGCATCTCAAGTAGCTGTAATGTCAAAAAAAATATATTAATTTGGAATGAATTTACCTCAAACACCTCTTTAGATTGATGAAAATTCATTAGGACAACTAGTTGATTCTAACATTCCGACATTTGACACTTTAAATGCAATTAAGAGTAAGCCAAATAACCCTTATTCAAACTAATAAAACCCAGGTTGGAAAAACCACCATAAATTTAATTGGAATAATAATTTTGTGATGCTAACTAGCAATGGAGGAACAATCAAGTTAACTCATTGGAAAACTGAAACAACCAGGGCAGTACTAACAATAGACCAACTTATCCTCCAAGATTTAACATAACCAACAATTTAAGGAGAAGAAGTTGTCCATAGAAGAAGTGATGTTACACATGGGTAATCAATTATAAAGTCAAGGATCTATAATTAGAAAAAATTATAATCAACTAAGACAAACTGCTAACATACTTAGCAATAGGCCTCAAAGAATTCTTCCTAGTAATATAGAAATTAATCTTAAAGAACAAAACAAAAAGCAAGTTAAAGCTGTCTAAATTAGAAGAGGACAATTTTTGGAGATGAGAGTTCAAAAAGAGATTGAATTTGATAAAGAGAGGAGGAATTGAAAAGTGTGATGAAGATATTCCTCAATAATTAGAAAAACTTATTTCTTCAACAAAGATCAATTTATAATGACCACCACCTCCTTTTCCTAAGAAACTTAGACAACAAAAGTCAGATAAACAATTTTAAAAGTTTTTAAAAATGTTTAAGAGGTTAACTACTAATATACTGTTTGTTGAAGCTCTAGAACAGATGTCGAGCTATGTGAAGTTTATGAAGGATATTCTTAATAAGAAAATAAAGTTCATATACAATGAGACTGTCGGCGCTATTTTAGGGGTTTTGTGGGGAGTTGCCCGTAAGAAGCTGTCGGTCGGCGGAATCTAAATCCTGTCGCTTGCTTCAGAAGGATGTTGAAGTATGAAATCAATCTGACCCCATATTTTTCATAGTTTAAAATGAAAGAGCATTATACCTCAAATCCTGTATTTATCCTGAAGGATAAACACAAGACTTGAGGATGAGGCTCGATCAAATAAACTAAGGAATGTATGACATCCGTTTGGTCTGCGAAACCTTTGTATTTGCCGACAAGTTCCCCTATTTAATATAAAGAATTAAATAGGGTTTATATTAAGCTTAGTTGAGACATGCTTCCTATAAGGGCAAGCCCCTATGGATAATTACATCTTAAATGACCAAAGTCACCTAAGAAGACTCTCAATAAAAATTAAGAAATATTGTCTTCAAGGAGTTTCAAAGGATAGAACTTTTTAATGAGAGCAGATATAGAGGTGTGAAAGGAGATTGGTTCAAATTTGGAATTTTTTATTCTAGAATTCAAAAGTGGAAGAACTGGGGGATGTGAGGGATCCAGAGGCAAACCTCGGTGACTTCCCAAGCTATCCTAATGTTTGACTTAAATTTAGAAGAGAAAAATTTAAGTGTTTCATCCTTCAAATTTTATTAGTCAGGGCTTACATTCGTGTGAAATGATCACACAAATAGCCCAGAGGATATGGGGATTTAGTTCGTGACAAACGACAACCTCGGAACCCTAAGACGAGTTAGGGCTTATATTGTATAGCAGGGCTATGCAAAGGCCTAAAGATAATGTGAGGATTTACGTTACATAAGCAAGAAACCTTGAAGTTCTATGACTTTGTTGTTTAAATCTAAGGAAAGAAGATTGGTTTAGCTGGGAAGACAGGATTTGCTGTTGAAGATGGTCTTGCTGCCCACCATGCTAGCTCCAAGTTCCTCACCACGATGAGTTTAAGTTTTCTAGTGTGTCAGGTTATAATGTCAAATCAAGTGGCCCTATGGTTGATGTTCTTTAAATTTTATGAGGGCATATTAAAGTTGATTAGAGCGACACCGGTTAGGATCCTACGGTTCCCTCATACTAACTCCACTATTTTCTATTGGATTTACTTAGTCCAAATGAACTTACTAAACCCAACTTAATGAGTTCCATAATTTCATTTAAACCGTAGGAAGTCTCGTTAGCAACCGTAGGTTACCTCCTCTGAGGGATTCCCGATCATCCGATAGAGACGTCTTAATTTAGTTGTAATTGTAGTTTTGTGTGATGTTTGTGATTAAATTTTGAGTTGTTTTATATTTTGAATGTTGTGTGGTGAATTTTATCTTGGTTGATTTTAATTTTGGTTTTGGTTCTGGTTAACATGCAAGTTTATGTTGTTTTCATACATGTAGGTAAATACAAGTATAAAAAGAAACAACGTAAGCATAAAGCATGTAAGGAAAAGGCACAAGAAAGATAGTACTATAAACTGTAAAAGCGTACCTGGCGAGTCTTCTCATTCCACCACTTGAAACTTAAAAATGCATGTGAGGGCATTTATGAAGAGCAGGAAAAGAAAAGTTCTAGTGGTTTTCCTAAGTCTATGTTGTACTTTGGTGAGTCCTTAAAAGTTTAATGAATGATGATTTCATTGAGCAATGAGCAAACTATATTAAGTTTAATAGACCACTGAGGTATCCAACAAGTTAGGAGGAGGAAGTAGGTCCATGCCTCCTTCTCACCAACTGGTGAAAAGCCTCGAGTCCATTTAAACCTATTATGTTGCTTAATGGTTCATCTTGTAACTACTTCTAATGCTCAGTGAATATTGATGTCTTAATTATCCCTAAGAAAGGGGTAATTATAATTTAACATTTAATTTGATAATTATGTGAGTGAATTTCCTTAAAGGGCAAGTTGGTGTAACCTGAACACTTAGCCAATTTTTTAATTGGGCTTAGTGGTGCTTCAAGGATGTTTGATTATGTTATGTATATTTCTCTAATCCTCATTTAGTCAATTTTGATTTCACCTAAGTCACCACTAAGCCCTTAAGACCTAGGTGAGTGTCTTAATTAGTTTTGAAAAGGTTAAGCCTTAAGTGGTCATGATTCCTGATTTGGATTTTATTTGAAAATCAAGATAGGGGTATTAAAATGATTAATTATTGACTTCAAAAGTCATACCCTTAAGTTTAGGATCACTTAATTTTAACAAACTTCCAAATTTTAATAATTTAGAAATTTATTAACTTAATTAAGAAAGTGAAATTGGCTTCTACCAATTATCCCCTTATGTTTTAAACATCAAATAAATTGATTAAGATCAGAGGTTGCCCATTTCCCTCCTTGACTTAAGCCTAAAGGTTAATTAAGGCTAAATTTGCAAAATTACACATTTTCCCCTAAGGCTTTAACACTTCATAATTTGTCAAATTCAATTCAAATGACTTTGAAATTTTTATCCTACCATATTCATGGGTCAATTAAAATATCAAAGAAGAAAATGTGATTTTTCAGAATTTAATTTATTTTATATAATTATTTTCATGGAAAAAATAGGATTTTTCAAAGAAAATTCATAACTTGACCAAGGTAAATTTTAATCCTTTATAATTTTTACCGGAGGTAGACCTAGACCAGAAAAGTCTTTGGAACAAATTTCATTCTTTTTTAAATTTTCTGTGATTTATCAAAATTATTTTAAATTCTGGATTATTTAATAAAAATAAAATATTTTAAATGATGAAAATTAAGTTTTGTATTTTTGAAAAATCTCCCTAAGGTTAGAGAACCTAGAGGATCAAATTTCATATTTTTCTGATTTTTTTTTATTTATTGGAATTATTTTAGTGAAAACTCATTTTTAGCCTTTAAAAATTATTTTTAAGCTTTGAAATTCAATATCTTCAATTAGAAAATCAGGAAAAATATTGTAATTAGAAAGCAATTTAGAACATTTCCATGTAATTTATTATTTTTATGTTTTTTTATAAATTTTTAATTATTTTAAATATTTAAAATAGGTTAAAAATCAAGTTTTTATTTTAAATATTATTTTATTCTTATAAAATATCCCTGATCACAGAGAACTCAAAAAACTAAGTTTCATAATTTTATGAGTTTTTTTTGTATTGTTAAAAATCATTTAAGTGTCAAAAGTGGTATTTATCTTTAAAAATCAACTTAAGTTATCAAATAAACTTAAAATATTTTGAACTTTATATAGCGAGTTCTCTGGAGCATAAACCATATTGGAGATAAAAAATTAAGTCATTTAAATGTTTATATTTTTCAAAATTAATTATTTTAGTGATTTAGTGTTTGTAAAATTTAAGTAAATTTTAAATGACTTGACCCATATAATTATTTCCAAAAACTTCTCTGGTCATGGTGGACCTTCCAAAATTTTCTTAGAATTCTCTAATTAATATGCTAATTTCAATTATTATTTTAAAGAGATAATGTGCAAGATCTTGAAAAATAGGGCCCTCTATATAGGAACCTTCTCTGACTTTGGAAAAATTATAGGATGTTTCCCTTGACAGAGGCTACAACATGCCAAAATTTCAAGTCAAGGTGATGTATCAATATGCATGGGGAATAAAATGATCCCAAATAGTGTTTGATTTATTAAAAATATTTTATGCATCAAATGAACATGAAATTTATTCCACATTATTTTGCTATGTTCAGTGAGCAAAAGGGTATTTTAATTTTATTTTTGTGATTTTTCTACACAAAGTTATGGATTTTCTAAGTTAGGGGTATTTAAATAAATAGAAAAAACTCTATTTTTCTATTTAAACCGCACGTGCCACCTCAACCTACGACGGCTCTGAAGGCATGCATGGCACGCTCTGTTTGGACGCCGCCGTCCACGTAGCTGCTGACTCGGCTGACTGTATATGCCCCGAAGCGCTATCCGACTCTATCTCCTCCGTCCATTTGATATACGCTCGATCAAACGGCTCCCCATCATCATCCCTAATAGAATGATCTCGTGACCATCCACACTAAAACCCTAAAATCTCAGCTTTGACTCAACCAAATCACATCGAGATTGGTCCTATGGACTCATCTAAGTGAGACGAACACATCCATATGATAATCATGCAATTAAATTTAGTCTAATTAAATGGAGAATCGAAATAGGCTCAGGATGAGGTGAGGTTTTATACCTTTGCTCTGACAATTGATGCTTCAATTAGAGGGTCTTGGTACGCTCGTTATGATCCAAAGAGGCTAGGGTTTGAGTCCTTGGTCTTGGTGTAAGGCCTAGGTATGAATTTGATCACGGTAAGGCCTAGGTATGAATTTGATCACGACCAGATTTGGGTGTTGGTCTAGGGCTATGGTAGAGGCTCTGTGGAAGGGGGATTTTATGGGGCTTTGGCTTCTTTCACTATTGTGAAGGTGTGGGTAGAGTTAATTTGAGTTTGGGTGGATTGTGGAGGTGTATTGGGTTCTTTCCTGGTTTCTGGCAAGGTTTTAAGCTCAAAATTGAGCTCCGGTAATGGGAATTGGTGAGGGAAAATAGTTGGAGTACACTGAGGGGATCTTAGGGAAGCTCTGTGTGAAGTTTGGAGAGGTCTCACTAAAGAAATTTCAACACTTAGTTTAACAGCCATGGAGGTGGCCTTTTATAAAAATGGGGTTATGGTGGCTGTCATGGCCAATTAAGAGGAGTAATGTGGTGCTTAGGTGGAGGGCAGAGGAGCTCCATAGTTTGATTTGGATGATCTGACCTCTAGGTTTGATTTGGGTGAAGCTCCATGGGGGTGGCTCTCAGCTTTGAGCTTTTCCGGCCACTAGGCTGGCCGGCCGGCCAGTGAGACGTGGCTAGGAGCTCAGCGAACCCAGGGGAATATGTCACATCAATTTAGTGCAATAATACTTAATTTTGGTAAAGATATCTTAAGCACATGTATTTTTGGAAATAATATCCCTTGATTTGGGGTACCTTTGGTCCATTGCTTACTTTTAGTAGTTTCATGGTGTTTGGACTAGTCACTAAGTCCAACTAATGGCTGTGACGGAGTTAATTTGGTGACTTTAGGGAGGTTAGGCACATTTACTGCATGAGTCCAAATTGGTGCAAATGACCAATTCTTGGGTTTGGGCTAGGTTAACCATGTCAATTGTCCCAAATAAATGTTGAATTTGGTGTAGATGATCATAAGGAACAACTTTGGTGAAGAATGGAAGTGGTTTTGAGTTCAATTAAAGGGTCAATTTGAGGGAATTTTGATTTTAATCAATTTGGTAATTTTGGGCTAGGCTTGGGTCTAGCTTGGGTTAGCCTTGGGCTAAGTCCAAATTGATTGTTGTAAATGGTCAATAGAGACCTCATGAAGAGTTTTCAACATGAATTGGATGCCAATTTAGGGGTTAAGGTAATCAATTGGGTGAAATTTGGGGACTTAGCCAATTTGGGGCTAAATTCGGGAATTTTGAATTTAGGCCAAAATCAAATGGATTTGAGACTTTACCATGGCCAATTGATGGTTGATTTTGACGTATAAGAATGTTATGAATATTTTACAACATTAATTGGGGCCAATTAAGTAGGGTATGGGTTCAATTTGGTGAGATTAGATCATGTGGTCAAAATTGGGGTTTTGACCAAAATCAAAATTTGGCTCAAATCATGGGCCAATTAGGCTTTTATTTGGTTTAGTTTGGTCATATCAAATGTGAATTTGAGTTTAGGATTGGAATGGGGGCCAATTGAAATCAAATTGATGGACATTTGGGTTGAATTTGGGGAAATTTGGGTCATTAAAGGCAAATTTGGGGATTTTGGTTAAAGATGGTCGAATTAGCCAAATTAGGTCATTTTGTAGTTGAGAAAAATGAAATTGAGAGTATTTGGAATTTATTGAGATTTTCTGGGAATTTTTGGAATTTTTAGAATTTTGGGCTATGGAGGGGTATTTTGGTAATTTGGGGTGGGGGTGTTTTAGGGGTAAAAGGCCAAGATTGGTATTTTGGTAGAGTTGAGGTACCAACCATCACTAAGAAGCCATGGACCAGTGGAAACCCCATTTTGGGTCCTCTACATAGTGATCTTAGCCAAACCATAACCCTAGGGCTGGTAGGTTTAGGGGACCATCTACATGAGTATCCCAAAAAGATCAAGGGATCTAGGCTAGAAATTTGAGTTTAGGGTTATGAGTGATTGTGAGTGTAGATGAGTGTAGTGAGTGAATTAGCTCCAGACCAACACCTAGGGTCCACCTTAAGGTCCAACAGTCTTAAGGGTGACTCATCTTGAGTTTCCCCCATAGTGACCCCACCGACTAAGTATTTAGAGGTTGAGACCAACATGTGAAAATTTAAGTTGAGTAGAGAAGGGTTTGGGATTTCTAATGGTGAGGGTACCTTTTCTATTTTTCTAAGAATAGTCAATAGGAAAGTCCTATGGCTAAACCTTAGGCTACTAAAGAGGAAAAAAGTAAACCTCAACCAAAAGTGAGGTCAACAGAGACCGTTGCCTTTAGAGAAGAGTGTAGTGCAATAATTCAAAAAAAAATTCCTAAAAAACTTAAAGATCCTAGTAGCTTTACTATTCCATGTGCAATAATATATAGATTTTATGGGAAAGCTCAATGCGATTTATGGGCTAGCATTAACCTTATGCCTCTATCTATTTTCCTTAGATTAGGATTATGATAGATTTCTCCCACATTTGTAACTCTTTCATTAGTTGATCAATCAATCATTTAACCAAAGGGAATTATAGAAGATGTGTTAGTAAAAGAAGATAAAATTATCTTACTCGTAGATTTCATTGTGTTAGATATAGAAGAAGATAAAGAAATTCTAAACATTTTAGAGAGACTTTTTATTCCTACTTGAATAACTATGATATATATGTGAAAAGGTGAGTTAACCATGAGAGTCAATGATCAAGAAGTTACATTTAATATATCAAAATTAATGAAATATTTAACAAAGTGAAGAGATGATGAATGTTACAGAAGGGAACTTATCAACTATTTAAGTAAAACCTATTTCAAGGAAATTTAAGATGATAAAATTGAATAAAAAGAACTAGAGTATGAAGACAATATTGATCTAAAAGATAAAATAATTAAAAAGATTATTGAGGATACATGTTATATTCAAAAAAAAATTGAGCTCTTAGAGACTAATGAAAATGGTAAATCTTTTTGTCCTTTAATTGAAAAACATAATGAACTATAGAAGGTTCTACCTATGCATTTAAAGTATGCTTTTCTAGGGAAATCATCTACGTTACCTTTTATAATATCGTCATACTTAACTGAAGATTATGAACAAAAATTAATGAAAACTTTAAGAAATTATAAGAAAGCTTTTGGATGGACGATATGTGAGATTAAATGAATTAGTCCTTCCATTTGTATGCACCAAATTTTAATGGAAAACAATCATAAGCTGAGGTTTAATCCTCAAATGAGATTGAATCTAATAATGAAAGAAGTTGTAGAGAAAGAAATTATAAAGTGGTTAGAAGCTAGAATTATTTATCCTATCTCGGACAATGCTTAGGTTAGTCTGATCCTCTGTGTTCCTAAGAAAGGAGGGGTGAATGTATCTGTTATTGAAAAAAATTGAATTAATTCTAACTCAACAAGTCACTAAGTGACGAATCTGCATTGATTATATAAAATTAAATCTCACTACATGGAAACATCACTTTCCTTTACCTTTTCTGGATCAAATGTCAGACAGGCTAGCGAGGCATAAATATTTCTACTTTTTGGATGGATATACCAGTTATTAACAAATTACTCTAGCTCCCGACGATCAGTAAAAGACAACATTCACTAGTCCTTATGGGATTTTTGCTTTCTGACGGATGTCCTTTAGATTATGCAATGCACCTGTAACATTTCAAATGTGCATAATGTCCATTTCTGTGACTTAATTTAGGAAGGAATTTAAGTTTTTATAGACTACTTTTTAGTGTTTGGTACATCATTTGAGTCATGTTTAAATCATTTATAAAAAGTTCTATAACGCTGTGAAGAAACAAATTTAGTTTTCAATTAAAAGAAATGTCAATTTATGGTTACATGAGGAATTCTACTTAGAATCAAAATTTATGAAAAACGGTATGGAAGTAGATACGACAATAATTACATTTTCTCTAAACTACCTCCTCCTACTATAATGAGAGGAGTTGGGAGTTTTTTAGGGCATGTTGGTTTCCATAGGAGATACATTAGAGATTTTTCAAAAATCACTAAGCCTCTTTGCCAACTGTTAAAAAAATATGCTTTATTTAATTTTAATCATGAGTGCCTAGATGCCATTAAATTGTTAAAATAAAAATTAGTCACTGCTTCTATTTTTGTTTCACCCAATTAAGGGAAACCATTTGAGTTGATGTGTGACGCGAGTAATTATGTTGTTAGGGTTGTTTAAAGACAAAAATATGATAATTTTTTTAAAGTATATACTATACTTGTAAGACTCTTAATGAAAATCAAATTAATTATGCTACTACTAAAACGGGGTCTCGCCATAAGAATGTCACCGTCGTCACCAAATATCGTCGCCATGTCATTGGTTTTTTATCATTATCGAAAGGAGTCGCCACTCTATTTATCTATTTTATTAATTTATTTTGTTCTTGAGATATTTAAGAAACTCAAAGAAGAAAGAAAGAGACAAATAAAAAAATAGAAAACATAAGAAAATGTTATAAGGATTTCCTAGTGGTATAGAGTTCAGAGGTTTTTGATTCCCAAAATTTTATATAACCACATGAATATTCCATAACCAGAAAGTCTGAATTTCTCAATCTTCTATAAGAGAAAGCTCTATAGTTAATTACATCTTAAGTAGTTGACTTTACTAAAGAAAACTCTCTATTAAAGCTAACATTTGTTCTTGAAGAAGTTTTAAGTGTCAAGGTTAAGGAAAGAAACGTCATGTTTGATCCTGAGGGTACTAGGTTTCTAAGAATCCAACGTCACCCTAAAGGATTCATTTTGTCATTTTTTTTTGTTATTTTGTTTTGTTTACATCTTTTTGTTTTGTTTATGTTCTTTTGTTTTGTTGTTTTGTTTTGTTTATGTCATTTTGTTTATGTCATTTTGTTGTTTTTTATGTCATTTTTTTTGATGTTTTGTTTTGGTTGTTTTGTTGTTTCATTCATTTGTTTATGTCATTTTTTTGTTGTTCTATTGTTTTGAGATTTATCATTCTAGCTTTAGAATGTTGTCCCTGCAAAATAGAGTTCGCACACCCTGATAACATGCAAAGTAAATCTAAAATGTAATTTGCCTCATGTCCTTAGCAAAACTTGCTATACATACCAAAATTAACATGAAATTAAATTTTAATTTGTCAATTTAATTGGTTAAATTATTTTTAAATGATCTTTTCATGATGTTTATGGCTCCATCATCCTGGTGTCATTGGAGTTTTTAGATCTACTTAGTCCAAAAGGTGTTTAAACTGGGACGAGAACATTCTTGTCAACAACCACAAAATTCTTCGTCTAAGAGATCTTCTTAGTTCTGAATGTTAGGGTGAAAGTTGCATTCAGTGATCTTTGTTCATTATAGTTCAATTTAAGTTATAGTGTCTTATTGAAATTTTAAGGGTTCGAAAATTTTAATTTATTTACATTTTATTAACCAATTGAATTTTTATCATTTTGTTATTTATTTTTGTTTTGGATGACCCGATCAAGATCTCATGGTTACGTCATCCTGGGTTTGGAAGATATTTTGTTAGCTACCTTGTGTTACCTCCCCTAAAATATGTTCTCAAACCTAGTTGAATTTTTGAATTCAAGAATAAGTTTTAATGTCTTTTAAAGTGATTTTTTTGTCATTTGTATTTTGTCATGAGTTTATTTTATTTATCAATGTATTTGGATTATCAATTTTATATTTATTTTTATGATTGAACTTAAAAAGGAATGAAGTCATTTATCTTAGATCTGATGTTGGTTAGACCTAAAGAAATTTGGCTAAGCCTATTATAAATTAGACTTCAGGTTTAAGTTCAATAAAAGTAGAATCTAATAGAGGTTTAGCTAAGTCTAATGTGGATTGGACTTAAGTTTTAGTTTCAATTTGGGTAGAGCCTAAAATTTGGATTGGTTTAGGTTTAATTTTGGTAGAACAAAAGGTATAAGGTCACCTATGTACAATTTTTGTAGAACCTAAGGTATGATATGGTTTAGGTTCTATTTTGGTAGAACCTAAGGTAGAATGATTTAGGTCTAATTTAAGTAGAACCTAGGACATGAGGTGGTTTAGGTTAAATTGGGGTAGAACCTAAAGTTTAGGTTACCTTAGGTTAAATTTTTGTTCAATCTAAAGTATTGATTTACTTAGGTTCAATTTGGGTTGAACCTAAGGTTTAAGTTGAATTCATTGAGTTTAGGTTGAGATTAAGGCTTAGGTTGACTTAGATTCAATTTAAGTTGAACCTCAGGTTTGGGTTGACTTAGTTTAAATTTGTTTTTAACCTACGGTTTGTGTTGACTTTGGTTCAATTTGGGTTGAACCTAAGGTTTAGGTTGACATAGGTTCAATTTGGGTTGAACCTAAGGTTTGATGTTGACTTAGGTTCAATTTGGGTTGAACCTATGGTTTACCTCGATTAAGCAAAATTTGAGTTATACTTAATTAAGGTTTAATATGGATTAAGTCTAATTTAGGTAAAACAAATTGGATAATTAATTCTAATTTAGGTTAAACTTAATTAAATTTTAAGGTTAATTACGCCTAATGTGAGTATAAGTTAATTGAGATTAATTAGATCTAATTAGGGTTAGAACTAATTATGGTTTAAAACTAATTAAACCTAATTTAAGTAAGGTTTAATTAGAAATAATAAGGTTTATTCAGGGTTAGCCCTAACTGTGGTGCAAGATTAGTTAAACCTAATGTGAGTAAGGTTTAATTAGATTAATTAGGTATAATTAGTATTATACCTAATTATGGTTTAAAGATTACAAAAGACCAATATAGTTAAGGCTTAAAGTTTATTTAAGTCTAATGATTTAGACCTAATTGAGTTTTGGTTTAGTTTAGGTTCATGTGAGTTGAACACAAGAAAAAGTTCAAGGTTTGATTTAAGATCATGTGAGTTGAACCCAAGGAATTTTAGTTTTGATTTCGGTTGATATGGTTTGATCCCTATGTTTCATGGGTTTAACTAAGCCTCATATTGGTTAAGACTGAGGTTTATCCTAGTCTAACTCATAATTAAACCTAAGGATTAGGGTTAGAATAATCCTAATGGTCATTCAAAACAATTGTTCAAGCCTATTGAATTTTTAGGGTCATAAATGTTGATTTTAGAATTTACAAGTTTACCCAAAAAAGCTAAATCGTCATTTTAGAATTTCCAAAGGTTAGATATTGTAATATTAAGATTTGAATTCATTACCCTAAATTTTCTAACCAACTTCCAATTTAATTTCCAATTTTTCGATTTCTATAATTATTTTTTAATATAATTACAAAATTTTAATGAAAATTGGATATTTCATTTTAGGGATTTTTCCTAACCTTAGAAAAATCAGAGGATGTCCCCATGGATGGCAGGATCAATCCCTCAAAATTTTGTCATTTTTGGATTTATAATTTATTCTTTAATGATTAAATTACTCCAAAGAGTAATTAATTATTTAAAAATTAAATATAATTTAACATGTCCCCATGTTTTGTTTATGGGAAAAATATTAGAGGTTCACCAAGGTGAGAAAAACATTTAGGTAATATTTCATGATTTTCTAAATTAAATTTTAATTTTATTTTATAATTATTTATTGATTTTTAGTGATTTATTTAAACAAAAAATATGTTTTAAATTCAAAAAAAAAATTTTTATCTTTTTATTATGCCTCTTTGAGTCTAGAGAACATAGAAGAATAAATTTAATATTTTTTCACTTTTTAATTTATTTAGTACAATTATTTTAATGGTAAAAATAAGAAAAATATATTTTAGGGCTTTAGAAATTTATTTTTAACTTAGAAAATTTGGGAAAAAATATTTTAATGAGACCTATACAACCAAGAAACTAATAGGAACATTTTAAAATAATTTTGTATTTTTTAAATTTTTAATTATTTTTAATTTAAAATATAGTTCAAAAGTATTTTATTCATAATAATTTTTATTTTTTCTAAGTGCTCCTGATCACACGGAACAAAAAAAAAACCACTTTTTCATAAATTTCCTAAATGTGTTTAATTTAATATAATTACTTTTGTACAAAAATACAATTTTTCTCATAAAATCAATTTTAGTGCTTGATCCCGAAACTGCTTATATGCAACAATATAATAATGAATTTAACTATAATTTTCACTTATATTTCCTTACTTTGCAACAAAAACAAAAATTTGATTCCCAAGAAAATAAGAATTTAACTTTTAAATTTATATATTGGGATACTACGTAAGTATACGTATTGTCATCAAGTAATATAAGACTTTTTTATTTAGACCTGAATATCAAACCCACAGGAAAATTCTGCAATATGTACTATTGAACAACAAACTTTTTATCCTGAAAAGACAATTACTTAAACTGTAGATATTTTGATAGTAATTTAAATTGAAATTTTTATAGTATTTTTGATATTTTGACAAAACTATAAAAACTTTTGAAGATAACTTGAGTTTATGTAAAGAAAAGCATTTAATATGAAAATACCTTTCTCCTTGTCATGAATCAGTAATAAATATAGGAATTATATTGTGGAAGTATTCAAATTGTGTTGTGTCAAATAGGAGCAATTATATTCTCTATCCTTATTAAAGATGCTATAAAGAATATTGGCTAATTTAAAGTCTAAATAGTTCTGAAGACCGACTAGGCAAGGAAGATACCAGCTCTCACTCTAGAGTTCCTTTGATTCCCGCCACCTGGGGGCAAACATCTCGTATCAAAACCTAAGAAATAAACCAAGTTGGGGGCTTTAACTTGTCACTTTGAAGTCCTCTAACTCAATACCCTTCAAAGATTATTTTTTTATTTTTTTGCACTAAATCATATGAATTACATTCTCATTCATAAAACCTCATGTGATTCTTTCAAATTATTGACTGAGATAATACCAGCCCGGTTCTTACATTTTCTCACAACAAATTTTAACATCTGGATAGGCTAAATCAAGAAGTAAATGAAGTACATGGATTTAAATCAACACAACTTCCTCTAACATTAAAGATCAATACTCTCCACAACTTATTTCGAACACTATAATTAGTTATCATTTTAAGAAGAAAGATAAAGAAAACTACTCAAAATCAATGGAGAAAACAAAACCACACTTTAGTTTAAAATTAAAAAACTTTTTAAACCAACAAGAAATTTCAATTAAAACTAGAAGTAGTTCAAAACAGAAAATAAAAACTTATCTCAAATCCTCCACCAAACTCTTGAAGTTCCTTTGAATCTTTTATCTTTTACAACACTATAAACTCTTAAAATAAAACTAAATACAAAAGGATAAAAGTAAATTTTATGTGGTGCCTGAATCTCTCAATAAGATTCTCCACGATCTTCTCAATACTCAGCACTCTCTCCCTCTTCAAGCACCCACCTCAAATCTCTCAACTTCCTTTTTTTATAAATCTCCAAATGGTGCATAGAAAATTCTTCAAAATGTGTCAAAATTCAATGTATTCTCCACAGGATTTCTCCTTTCACAAGTATTTTAATAATATTTTTGTTCGTAGTGGTCATAATACCCTCTTTAGCCAATAGGTTCCTCAAATGTCTCTTCAAAATTTGGCTAAATGAAGAAAACCGCCAAATAACTGCCTCTGGTGCTTAAACGTTGGGCTTCTGGTGCTTAAGCGCGACTTTCTCTATTTCCCCAGCGCTTAAGCACCATATCTCACTCTTAGGCACCAAAACACTTCTGCACAAATTTCACATTTTTTGCTCCAAATTAGATCTTTTTTCACTCCTTTTAGCATTTTTCAACTTTTTACTTATACCTGAAAGTAAAACATATGAAGAGCTTCCATTAAAGCAAATATATCAAAAATAGGTATAAAAATGTGTCTAAAAAAACTATATATATTAGGTGTATCAAAATCTCCCAAACTTAAAATGTTACTTGTCCTTAAGTGACAATTCAATCTTTGAAAGCTAAATAAGTATGACATGTATATAAGTTTCTTTAGGAGTACTAAAATTTAGATTTAGAATTGTAGTAGTCCAATGTAGAAAAAAAATTCAGTCAATGAGACAAACTTAATGTTTAGAAATTTTTAATGTTAAGAAAGATGAAAATATGAGTTTCTATCTAATTTGAAAATATTATAGATTTTCCAAATTTCAAAATTAGTCATTTTATTATATCTACTTAAAAATTTTTATTAAAAATAATTCTACTTACTATATTATATTATTAAGCTTAAGAGTTTCTCAAGTCTTATACTTTAAAAGATTAAATGTGGAACCAATTTTTTATTAGGAACTAATCCTCAAGCTTCTCCTCCCTTACTTTTTTTCTTTTTCTTTTCTTTTCTTTTCTTTTTCTTTTTCTCTTTTTCTTTTCTTTTTCTTTTTCTCTGTTTCTTTTTTTTTTCTTTTTCTTTTTCAGACAAGGATTACTATATCTGGATAGACCTTTAATGGTTTTGAATTTCACTTCTCCTTTCCTAAAGAAAAGTCCTAATATAAATATTTTACTTAAAATATAATAATAGTTTTGAAAATTATTTTTAATAAAATAAATTTAAGTATAAAAAATAAAAGTCTAATTTCTTAAAAATTTTAAAAAATACAATTTTTCTTACTAAATATAGTTACACTATATGTAACATTTTCTACAGGAAAAATTTTTAACTGAAAGTTTTTCTTCATTACTCATAATTTTAACTAAATTCTCTTACTCATTTCTAAAATCAAATTTTACTTCCCTAATATAAATTCATATACAGTATCATTTGCATTTCAAATAAAATTCACTTGAAGCACATTTGAGAACAAATAAAATTCAAGTTTTGAAAATATTTTTCATTCCTCCCAAACTTAAATTTTTAACATGATTAAGCAATTTAGCAATAGATATAAATAAGCAGGAATGAAAATTAAAATAACATGCTTACAGTAATTTTTATATCCTAATTATACAAGTATAAAACTAAAAATATGAGTTAAAATTAATTTTTAATTAATTTTCTATCGTTTTCAATTCAATTCAAAATGTAGAGATTGAATAGACTTCTAAGTAGTAGGTACAAACATAAAAGCAAACTAACGCACTAACTTTGGTTTCCAATCTTAACATAAAAACAATCAAACTAACATGATCAAAGAAAAATATAGGGTAGCAGTTTTCTTAGTTTAAAATTTTAAAACTAAAGTTAGCAAGATTTTCAACTTTCAAAAGATATAGAACTAAGTTCTATTCTAACTAACACAATAATCAACACTCAGCAACAATTAATACCCTGGAATTTAAAACAAACTACTAACAAAACACAAAGTCATAACACAATTAAACAAAATTACAATCTCATACATCACAAAATCTAAATTAATACACAATCATAAATGTCATAAGTCGAAAGCATAAAAACACATCACATGTCTCAAGTCCAAACATGAAAATAAACAACACATCATAAGTCTCAAGTCCAAAACACATAGTATAACACATATTACAAATATATAAACTAAATTAGTCCTCCTCTTCATAATCTTCAGAATCACCGCTATTCCAGACATTTGTAGACTCATAATTAGGGTATCTAAGATATGGAGGAAATTGCACTCCTAGGTTACTCCTAGTGAGGTTTTCCAGAGATAAATAACATTTCTTTTCATAATCACTTTTTCTTCTATTATACCCATCAATATGATCTGAAAAACTTTCTAAATTTCTTACCTTATTGGCGGTATAGTTAATATTGTCTGTCATCCTCTATAGTAGTTGACTTTGAGTTTCCATGCACTCACCTCTAGAAGTAGATGGTTTAGATGTAGAAGCATAAGAGGTAGAAGCAGCAGACGTTGCAATTTCATAGCTCCTAAAAAATCCTCCTCTCCTGCCAAAAATAGAATACTTTCAATATGAGTTCACATTTACACTAATAATTGGATTTAAAGGAATCAATACTTCCTCCCAACTATCATATTTCACTCCAGCTTGCACACATAAAGAAAAGATTAAGGAAGCAAATCTCAAACCTGCAGTAGTAGCGAGAGTGGCAAAACTGATTATAGATTGATAAATTAAAGCTCCAATGTTGATGAGCTTTCCTTCCTGGATACAATAATTCAACGTTGCTCTCTCTTTGGTAACTTCACTGAAATGATTTGTACGTAATCGACAGGCAGAAATAAAATAGTGTCATGCCTTTGAAGGTGCACTTAACTTTGACGTAGCAAAGTTGACTCTCCTCTCATTTGTGATCTTCTAGAGTCCTCTTCCAACAGTCAAATAGAAAATATTCTCATTTCGCTCTCTCAATCGGACTATAGTTAACATAAAAACATAAAGTCCTAGGTGGCAAATGGTAAAACATATTGATTACCTCTGGTGAAAAAGGTACCAATTTTCCTCGAACCTTAACTTAATCTTCTTCAGCTTCAGGGAGGTTTGCATAAAACTCCCGAACTACAAAAATAACTGCCAAATTAGAAAAACAGCAGAATCATTCCCAATGTGGACGAACGATCAAATCTTCCACAGATTCACTTGGCTTTTTGAAACAACGCTCCTGGATAAGATTTCGTGATTGTAAAGCATCACTGTACCCATCTTGAGCCGTCAAACTCACAAATATGCTCAAATCAAAATGGCCTTTTCCTTTGCTCCTCTTCATTCTTGGTACCATTCTACAAATTTTCATAAAATTCTACATTAACTTTAAAAATCAAGTCTAAACTACTAAACTAAGCTTCCAAAAGCTCAAACTATACTTCCTATGTAATTTCCATAGATTTCCTCATTTTTCACCATGAATAATGATTTTTAGATTTCTCTAAATGTACTCAAAATACATGGTGAAAATCCAAAATTTTTACATAGAACTGAAGCTATTACTTTAAGAAACTTGAATCCAGCAAATTTGGCTCAATTCCACCAATAAATCTCCAGTTAATGGCTTATTCTAGCTCTCCAAATCATTATCTCAAGAGGAAGAAGATAACAGCGAGGGTAAAAATGGTGATTTTTGGGTTTAATTTTCACTTTTAATAGTTCACAAACCAATTTTTATGAACCGACGCTTAAGCGCGGGTAAGTGGAGCTTTGGCGGCTGCCTTTCGGGTTACATTACGCTTAAGCGTGAGAATGTGGTGCTTGAGTGCCACTGCATGATTTTTGAAATTTTTAAATTTAAGTGAAATGCACTATTAGCCTAAGTATACCACCCCTAAATGGTCTCATATCACTTAAATGACTATTTTCATCTACTACAACTCTCCTCTCTCTCAAAATTCTCTCATATAACTCAACTAAATTCGAGACAAAAATAACAGTAATTTTTACAAAAACAAACATATGCATTCATTCACAAACTAGTACAAGTACATATAATACTTAATTCTCACTCCAAATAGTCTCGGATGAGAAAATCTTTTAATAACAAACACTTAACAAACTTAAACAATTAACACATAAGAGTCATAAACACTAACACGTAAACACAATGACTGCCTACAAACAAACTCAAACATAGAAATTAATTCCAATCTTCATTTAATGGGATAAACTCTGGTTTTTCATTAGTTTCTCCGTTGACAATCAGAATATAAAGTTGATAAAATAGACGGTGGTGACGAGCTCTGATACTACCTTCTTCAATCCATTTCTGTTTAAGATACATCTCTTTATCTGCTTCCTCTATATAACTAGTATGACTAAATTACATTTTCAATTGCCATCCAATATGCTCAAGATGTGCATGAATCTCAAGTACCTTTGTCTCCCATAAAGCCATGATTGTCTCAATTTTGTTGATCTTTTGTGATATTCCTTCGATACTAAGGGCTAAGAAGTCGTTATATATCTCTTGTGCACTTTGACTAATGAATTTCTTCCACATGTTCTCCTCCTTCTTCTTCAAATCCATCTCGCATGAAGACATCTTATCAAAATCTCTCTCTTTCTTACACTTTAGGGTTGAAAATGATATGGGCAAAATTCCTTCACTAAACCCTTGTATTTATAGGCTTAAATCCCTATAGTAACTCATAGACATGTCTTGGCACTGCCTTGTCATGTTTTTACAAACCAATTGGCAGTTAAACCTTCTAGAATCTTAATTTTGCACATATTTTTTAATTGTCATGTGTAAGCGCTGAATATTGGCGCTTAAGCGCCAGTGCTCAATTTTGTACCAGTCAACTTTATGTCAAAATTCTCTATCTAGCATGTCTAGATCACTAAATAAAATCTTAAAATCATTGCTAATATGAAATAGTCTAAAAAATACAGTCCCAAATTTTCTTAATCACACACAAACAACATTCAAGGAAAAACACACTGATAAATATGGGTTGCCTCCCACAAAGTGCTTGGTTTAACGTCGTCAGCCTGACATAACTAGTGCTTATTCTAGTTGACCCAACATCATTTGATCATTAAGTTTATGTTGATCCCCTAAAAAATAAGATTTCAGTCTATGCACATTCACTTTAAACACTTTATCAGTTTTAAGATCCTTAATATCCACAGTTCCATAACGATATACTTTCATCACAACAAATGCGCCCATCCACCTGGACTTAAGATTATCTGAAAATAATCTTAACATTGTATTATATAGCAAAACTTGTTGCCCTGGCTGAAAATTTTTCGTAAGAATCTTTTGATCATGTCACATCTTCATCTTTTCTTTATAAATCTTAGCACTCTCATAAGATTCATTCCTTATCTCTTTAAGCTCATTTAATTGCAATAATCTTCTCTCACTAGCATCTTTCAAGTTATAATTGAACTCTTTAATTGCTCAATATGCTTTATGCTCAAGTTCAACTGGTAACTGACAAGCTTTTCTAAATATTAGTCTATATGGGGACATTCCTATAGGAGTTTTGTATGTAGTCCTATAAGCCCAAAAAGGATAGTCAAGTTTGACTGACCAAACCATTTTTGTTGAATTTACATATTTTTTTGTAATTCTTTTAATTTCTTGATTGGATAATTCAGCCAAGCCACTGTTTGAGGATGATGAGTAGTAACAATTCTATGATTTATATGATATTTCTTTAACAATTTCTCCATTATGGCATTTCTAAAATAACTTCCCCTATCAATTATGATAACTCTCGGCACCTCAAATCTACAAAATAAGTTTGTTTTCAAAAAATTTGCAACACTTTGAGCATCACATCGTGGTAAAGCAACAACTTTTATCCATTTGGGTACATAGTCCACTGCTATTAATATATATAAATTCATGAAAGATGGCATAAATGGTACCATAAACTCTAATCCCCAAACATCAAATATTTCAACTTCTAGCATATAATTGAGGGGCATCTCATTTCTTCTAAAAATATTGCCTACCCATTGATATTTATCATAAGTTTTGATATAAGCATTAATATCTTTAAAGATAGTAGGGCATAAAAATCCAGATCGTAAAATTTTGTATGTTATTTTATCAACACCAAAATGTCCTCCAATAGAATTATGACATTTTTTGGATAATTTCTTAAGTCTCTTCTAACGGTACACATCTTCAAATAAAAAGATCCTTTTCTTGTTTATATAAAAATTGGTCATCCCAAAAAAAAGTCTTAGCTTCAGAAGTAAATTTCCTCTTCTGTTGGTATGTCATTCCATAGGGTATAATATCACTAACAAGAATGTTTACAATGTCGGCATACCACGGAACATGCCAGTCATTAAGTTTGAACAATTTTTCATCTAGAAAATGTTCATTAATTTCCTTTTTAAAATAGAGTAGTTTTTCTAACTCAAGCCTGGTCAAATGATCAACAATTTGATTTTCAATTCCCTTCTTGTCTACTATATTAAAATCAAATTATTGCAAAAGAAGTATCCATCTTATAAGTCTAGGTTTAACATCCTAAAGCCACTAAATTAACTCCACCACAGCCATTAGTTGGACTTAGTGACCAGTACAAACACGATGAAATCACCTAAATCAAGGCATGGACCAAAGTTCCCCCAATTTAAGTGATCTTATTTCCAAAAATGCATATGCTTAAGATATCTTCGCCAAATCAAAGCACATTTGCATTAAATTGTTGTGATGGATGCCTCTGGTTCCCTGAGCTCCTAGCCACCTCCCCTTGGCCGATCGTCCAGCATAGTGGCTGGAAAAGCTCAAAACCGAGAGCCACCCCCATGGCACCTCACCCAAATCAAACTTTGGAGCTCCTCTGCCTAGGACTCAATCCCTTGCCTCCTTGGACATCAACTAATGTGCCGAGCACCTCTGATTAAAGCCTCCCTTCTCAGAGCAAACGTATAAAGCTTCTCCTCCTCTCGAGCTTATTTTGATTCTCCATTTACTTAAGCTTGATTTCATGGCACCTTAACCGTATGGATGTGTTCGTCTCACTTAGACAAGTCCATAGGATCAAACCCGAAGTGATTTGGTTGAGTCTAGGCTGAGATCTTAGGGTTTTAGTGTGATGGGCACGGGATCGTTCTATTGGGGACAATGATGGGGAGTCGTTCAATCAAGCGTGTATCAAATGGACGAGGGAGATCGAGTCGGACAGCTCTTCGGGACATAAACTGCGGGCCGAGTCAGCAACTATAAGGACGGCGGCATCCAACCAGAGCGCGCCATGCATGCCTTCAGAGCTGCCTAGGATCTAGTCAGCACGCGCGGTTTAAATAGCTAAATAGGGCTTTTCTTATTTATTTAAATACCCTTAACTTAGAAAATTCATAACTTTGTGTAGAAAAATCACAAAAATAAAATAAAAATACTCACGTGCTCAGTGAACAGAGGACAATAATGTGAAATAAATTTCAAGTCCATTTGATGCATGTTTTATTTTTAATTAATTAAACATTGTTTGGGATCATTTGATTCTCCATGCATAATGGCACATCACCTTGGCTTGGAATTTTAGCATGTTGAGGCTCCTATCAGGGGAAGTATTCTCTGATTTTTCCAAAGTCAGAGAAGGTTCCTATATAGAGACCAATATTTTTCAAGTAATTTCACATTATTTCTTTAAAATAATCATGGAAATTAGCATATTGACTATAAAATCCTAAGAAAATTTTGGAAGGTCCACCATAACTAGAGAAACCTTTGGAAATAATTTCATGGGTGAAGTCATTTAAAATGTCCTTAAATTT
>NEWO01000367.1:538196-558952 GCA_003013225.1 Phalaenopsis aphrodite | reverse complement strand
CATATATTACTTGAGCGATACATATACTTGCGTTGATAAGTGTGACTTTACAATTATTGAATATTTAATACGTCCATATTTATCTTATATTTTATTGCATATATAAAGTCGCTATCAAAAAGCTAACAAGATCTTTAAGCTTTTTAGGAAGCTTTTTCTGAATTATAGCACTGCACTCCTCACTAAGTGCAACCATCTCATTATCTTCAAACTTTCTCTTCCTATTGAAAATATCCTTCATGAAATTTACATAGCTTGGCATTTGTTCTAAGGCTCCAACAAATGAAATATTAATTGTATGATTCTTAAAAGTCTCTAAAATTTTTGAAAACTGCTTATTCAACTTACGTTGATGAAGTTTTTGAGGAGATAGAGGTGGTGGTTTCTCTAAGTGAACTTTAAGTGGAGAAATAGGTCTTTCAAAATCTTTTGGTGCGTCCTCTTTTGACTCTTCAATTTCTTCTCTCTCTACTTCAGTTTCATTTTGAATCTTACCTTCCAACTCTCTTCCGCTTCTAAGTTGAACAACATTTACTTGCTCTTTTTTCTAGTCTTTTGGATTTGTTTCAGTATTACTAGGAAGTGTTCCTTGGGAACTATTACTTAATGAACTTTCAATTTGTCCAAGTTGATTCTCAATTTTTCTAATTGTAGCTCCTAGATTTTGTACTTGATTTCCCATTTGTAACATCACTTCCTCTATAGACAACTTCACCTTAAATTGTGAATTATTGTTGAAATCTGGAGGATAAGTAGATCTATAATTATTATTAGCCTGGTTGTTCTAGTTTTCCATTAGGTTTACTTGATTTTTCCCCCATTTCTGATTATTACCACCCAAAGTATTATTCTAATTGAAGTTGGGATGGTTATTCCAACCCGGGTTATAATAATTTGACTATGGGTTAGTCTACTTGTTATCTATGGAATTCAAAGTTTCTAATAATGCTTGAGAATCTACCAATTAACCTAATGAATTGTTTTCAATCATAGAGATTGGTTGAGAAAAATTCATTCCAAATTGGTCTAAATTCCTTGAAATTGTAGAAACTTAATTTACTAATGTAGTAAATGCATCAGATTCGTGAATATTGACTACTTTCTTTGGATTTACTTGCTCAGAAGGCCATTAAAAATTATTGGTAGTCATTTCGTCAATTAAAGCATAAGCGTCATGAAACAGTTTTGACATCAACAAATCACCAATAATGACATCGATAATAGATCTAAGAGAACCAGCTAATCCATTATAAAATGTCCGAATTATTAACTAATCCGGTATAGCATTGTGTGGACACTTTATTAAGAATTCTTTAAATCATTCTCATGCTTCATAAATAGATTCCCCTTCAAACTGATTAAAATATGTAATATCATTTCTAAGCGTTGTAGTTTTTTATGGTGGAAAATATTTAGCAAGGAATTTTTGTGCTAAATCACCCCAAGTTTTGATAGATCCAAGTGCTAATGAATTCAACCACATCTTAGTTTTATCCCTCATTGAGAAAGGAAATAGCCTAAGTCTTATGGCATCATCTGATACACCATCCTATTTAAATGTAGCACACAATTCTAGAAAATTGGCTAGACATAAATTTAGATCTTAAGTTGGTGATCCCCAAAATAGATTATTTGATACCATTTGGAAAATAGCGGGTTTAAGCTCAAATGAATTATCCACAATAGTAGGTCTTTAAATACTAAGATGAAGTTCATCTACCGTAGGGTTGGCATAATCTCTTCTTGATGAATTTCAGCATTTAGATTATTTTGGTTTGCAATTTCTGTAACTTTTTTAGATATTTCAAAATTTTTTATTTTTCTTGGTTTTTCTGATTTTCTTAATAGTTATTTCTAATTTAGATTCGTAGGGCACTAGTCCTTCAAAACCTGAACAACGCATACACAAAAATAAAAAAAAATTTAATTTAATTTAACCCCTTAAATTAATTCTTTTACTTTTTCAAGTTTTAATAAGACTTTCTAAAAGATAAATTTGCTTTTAAATCAATCTTCTTTTTTAATTTCCCCAGTAAATGTGCCAAAACTTGATCCCGAAACTGCTTATTTGTAACAGTATAAGAATGACTTTAATTATAATTTTCACATATATTTCCTTACTTTGCAACAAAATTAAAAAACTTGATCCTGAAGAAAATAAGAATTTAACTCTTTAATTTATATATTGGGATACCACGCAAGTATATGTATTGTTATCAAGTAATAGAGGACTTTTTTATTAAGCCCTGAATATCAAACCCACAGAAAAATTCTACAATTCGCACTATTGAACAACAAGCTTTCTATTCTTAAATGAAAATTACTTAAACTATAGATAATTTGATGGTAATTAAAATTGAAATATTTTTGATATTTTTGATATTTTGACAAAACGGTAAAAACTTCTAATGACAACTTGAGTTTATGTAAACAAAAACACTTGATATGAAAATATATTTCTCTTTATCATGAATTAGTAATAAGTATAGGAATTCTATTATGGAAGTTGCAAATTGTGTTGTGCCAAATACGAGCAATTATATTCTTTACCCTTACTAGAGATGTTATAAAGAACATTGACTGATTTAAAGTTTAATAGTTCTGAAGAATGGCTAGGTAGGGAAGATACCAGCTCTCACTCTTGAGTTCCCTCTATTCCCTCCACCTAGGGGCTAACATCTCATATCAGAACCTAAAATAATAAATCAAGTTGGGGGCTTTAACATTTCACTTTAAAGTCCTCTAACTCTACACCCTTCAAAGATTATTTCCCTACTTATTTGCACTAAGTCATATGAATTACATTTTAATTCATACAAGCTCATGTGATTCTTTCTAATTGTTGACTGAGACAACACCATCACAGTTCATACATGTTTTCACAACAAATTTTTACATCTGGATAGGCCAAATCAAGAAGTAAATGGAGTGCATGGATTTAAATCATTTCAACTTCTTCCAACATTAAAGATCAGTGCTCCCCACAACTTCCATCCAACACTTTAATTACTTATCATTTTAAGGAGAAATATAAAGAAAACTACTATAAATCCATGGAGAAAACAAAACCACTCTTTAGTTTAAAAGTAGAAATCATTATCAAATCAACAAGAAATCTCAATTAAAACCAAAAGTAGTTCAAAATAGAAGATAAAAACTTATCTCAAATCCTCCACAAAACTTTTGAAGTTCCTTTGAATCTCTGCTTTTTTACAACACTCTAAACTCTTAAGATAAAACTAAATACAAAAGGGATAAAAGTAAATTTTGTGTGGTGCCTGAATCTCTCTACAAGATTCTCCACGATCTTCTCAAGGCTCAGCATTCTCTCCCTCTTCAAGCACCCACCGCAAATGTCTCAACTTCCTTTTTTTATAAATCTCGAAAAAGTGCCTTGGACATTCTTCAAAATGTGTCCAAATTTGATTTATTCTCCAAGGGATGCCTCCGTTCACTAGTCTTTTAATAATATTTTCATTTCTAGTGGTCATAACCACCTTCTTTAGACAATAGGTGCCTCAAATGTCTCTTCAAAATTCGGCCAAATGAAGAAAACTGTCAAATAAATGCCTCTGGTGCTTAAGCACGGAGCCTCTGGCGCTTAAGCACGAGGGCCTCAGGCACTTGAGCACGACCTTCTCTTTTTACCAAGCGCGGAAGCGCCAGATCTGGCGCTTAGGCGCCAAAACACTTTTGCACAAATTTCATTTTTTTGCTCCAAATTTGATGCCTTTTCACTTCTTTTAGCATTTTTCAACTTTTCACTTGTACATAAAAGAAAAACACATAAATACCTTCCATTAAAGCAAAATATCTCAAAAATAGGTATAAAAATGTGTCTAAAAACACAATATATTTTAGGTGTATCAGTGCTCAAACTTATTCAAATAATTTTTAAATTTTTACAGTGAATCAACATGACTTTTCCTTATAATGAGGGATTGATTTTATTTATTTTTTATTAATATTTAATTTAAATTATTAGTACAAATTATAAAAATTTAATTAACTATAGAAATAAAAAAAAACTTCAAACCATCATGGTATTTATTTAGCTCCTCAGACCACAAAAAACCTACTAAATATTATTTTATAATTTTTCAAGTGTTATTTCAATTTATGTAATTATATTACGCTAAAATATCCCTCCAAGCTTGAAAATTAGGGTTATGAACATAGGAATGCTCTCTAATATTGGAAAATCAGAGAACAATTCCACTGTCATTAGGAACAAATCCTAAAAATCTCAAGCTATGGTGAGCAATATTTAAGTACAATAAATTAGAGCACCATAGAGAGTATTTAATTAATTAAAAATGAAAGAGTCAATAAATAATTTTTATTTTTTCTCCACATTATTTTCTTCCGCTCACTGAACAAGAGGGTATTTTTATATTATTTTCATGATTTTTCTATGCAAAGTTTTGGATTTTTTAAGATCTAAAATTTAATTAAATAGGAAAATCCCTAATTTCCTAATTATCCACACCACACCACACCATCCTCATCCGCTTTGAAGCCTCCACGCGGCGTTCTACCATTCAACACTGTCAGACACCTCAACACCTCAGCCCACAGTTTTGTTTGATCTATCTGTTTGTCAAAATCTAGAGCCTCCATTTGATACACACAAAAAAATGGATGACATCTATTCATCATTCCCAATCTTCCTAACCAAAGAGCTGTTAAACTTCAAAACTTAAGATCTCTCTCAATACTCAACTAAATGACATGGGATTTGTTCCCACACCTTCATCTTTTCAAGACAAACACATTCATATGCTGATAGTGCTATGAAATACAGTCTGTGTGCATGGAGAATTAAATTAAGCTTGGTTTAAGGTATAAGCTCAATACCATTACTGAGAGGGGTGGCCTTAATCAAATGGTTGGAGAATTTTTAAATACATTTAGAGAACCTTCATATGAGCTCCTAGGTTGTGGTGAATTGTTTAGGTATGATTTCAACCAAAGTTAATTTTATGTGTTGGTCTAGAGGTAGGTTAAAGGCTCCATGTGATGGGTCTTTTGTGGGGGATCAACTCCTCTCACTCTGGGGTTGGTGTGCACATAATTAATTGGACTTTAGCAGACTATGGAGGTGTGGGGGAATCTTGCCTTAGTTTTAGCAAGGAATTGGCCTGAGAAATTAGCTCAAGTCAGTGGATTTAGATGGCTAGAAACAATGGGCTTACACTTAGAAAGGTTTGGAGAAGCTCTGGTGATATTTTGGCAGAGTTTCCTCTATGTTTCATACACTCTCCCCTTTTGTAGTGAAGAGAACAATTTATAGCAATGACAACCAAAGATGGCTAGTGGGTGCAATAGAGAGCTGAGGTGGAGGGCTGAGTGGCACATGTGATGAATCAGGGCTTGACACATTGGAATGGTTCAATTGAGTTCAATTTGTGGTATGGTGGCCCTTAGTTTTGGATCCTCTGGTGACTATGGTGGTTGGCCAGACCTGAGCGGGTTTTCAGGTGGTTAGGGAGCCAGTGAGCAATCTTAATAGAAATTAATTGGATTGTGATGGGTTTTTGAAAAGAAGTTCTTGGCTTAGGCATTTTATAAAGAAGTCACTTAATTTAGTAAAAGTTTGGTCCATAGCTCATACAAGTTTGTTGAGGTGGCTCAAGCCTGGTCACTAGAGTCTAAATGTTGGCTTTGGTGGCTTTGGTTTGATCAATTTAGTTTGGTTTGGTCAACTTTCGTGAATGGGTTCAATTTTGGGCATTTTGGCTTGAAGTTGGGTTTAGGTTGGGCTAGTCATTACATTGAGCTCAATTAATTGATTAATATTATGTTGATGATTGTCATAAGAAGTTTAGAAAAGGCTTGGATTGACTTTAAATTAATTTGTAAGTTCAATTTGAAGGATTTTGGCTCATGGTCAATTTTTTGGATGTTGGGTTAAACTTGGGTTTGAGTTGGGCTAGAGTTTGGTTATGGCTCAATTGATGGTTTCAATTGGTCCTAAGATTGTCATGAAGAGTTTTAGATATCAGTTAGATGGAAATTTTTGGGTCATAGAGTTCAATTTGGTGAAATTTGGGAACATGGCTAATTTGGGGCAAAATTAGGGGATTTGATTTGAGTTGACCTTGGGTGAGCCTTGGGTTCAAATTGGGGCTAATTGGTGAATCAATTTGGTTCAGAGGAATATTATGAAGGGTTTTGAGCATTAATTTAGGGGAATTGATTTGATCATGCGGTTCAATTTGATGGACTTGGGTCATGTGGACAAAATTGGGGCTTTTTTATTTGGGTTGAAATTGGATTAAAATGTACATTAATTGGACATGGATTTTGTTCAATCAAACTTATAAATTATGAATTTGAGTTTCGAATTGAAATTGTGTAAGATTGGGATCAAATTAATGGACATTGGGGTTGAATTATATTAATTGGGCCTTTAAAGGCAATTTGCACCTTTTAGTCAAAATAGGTCAAATTGGTCAAATTAATCTCAATGGAGTAGTAGAAATTGATTTTGGGGATATTTAAAATGATTTTGAAGGTTTTGGGACAAATTGGATCAACAACGGTGTTTTGGTAATCTTAGCAAAATAAGGGGGGTATTTTGGTAATTATGAAAATTTTTTGGTGTTTTGGACAATTTGAGTGGTTTTAAAGGGTTCAAGATGATTTTTTTAGAAAATTTGGGTATTTTGGGTAATTTTGAAAATTTTGGCTAATTCTAAGGTTTTAAGGGTAATTTGGGGGCAAAAGACTAAGTAGGGTATTTTGGTAAAATTGGGGTGTCAATCACCCTACTTGAGCCATGGACCAATAGAATCCTCTACATTTGTTCCTGCATGTACTAGTCTTAGCTAAACCCAAGATTAGGGCTAGTAGGTCTAGAGGACCATCTTAATGAGTCTCCCAAAGGGTTAAGGGATAAAAGTTAAGTAGATTTGGGTTTAAGGTTGTGAGTGGAAGTGTAATGTGCAAATGTGTGAGTGAGACCAACCAAGGCCACACCATTAGAGGGTTAACTTTAAGGCCAAGTAATCCTGTGAGGACTCTTCTTGATCTACCCCATATTGACCACATCTAATAAAAGCTAGAGGTTAGGACCAATACGTGGAACCTCAAGTTAAGCAAAGAAGAGATTAACTTTTATAATGGTGAGGGTTCCTTTCTAGTCCTCTAGGAATCATCAACAAGAAAGTCCTATGGCTAGGTCCTAGGTTACTAAGGAGGAAAGACTAGACCCTAACAAAAAGTGAGGTCAACATAGATACTTAATATAAATTGGTTCAAGATTTTGGCCATATTTTTGGAAGCTAAATTACTACGTAAGTTTGGGACGTCTCAAGTTTTTGGCACTGTTACTGGGGATATAAATTAACATAAAACATGCAAAAAAATAGCACACAATAGGGGCACATCAGTGACCGGACAAGAGATTAAAAGGATCTTAAAAAAAATTGTCAAACCTAATGGAAAAGATTGGTCTCTGAAGCTAGATGATTCATTATGGGTCTATAGAAATGTGTATAAGTCATCAATAGGTATGTCACCATATAGGCTTATATTTGGAAAAGCTTGTCAATTGCAAGTGAAATTAGATTGTAAAGCATTTTGGCCAATAAAAGATTTTATTTATATTATGAATGAAGCTGATGAGAAGAGACTACTTCTGTTAAGTAAACTTAAGAAAATTAAGTAAGAATCTTATGAAAATACTAAGATCTATAAAGAAAAAATTTGAACTTGGCATGATTAGAAGATTCTTAAGAAGGATTTTCAGCCTAGACAAGAGGCTTTACTATTTAATTCTCAATTAAAATTATTTTTCAGGAAAATTTATGTCCAGGTAGTCAGGATTACTATAATAAAAGTTTATTCTTTTGGAGCTATCGATCAAAAAGATTATGAAAGCAGGATAGAATTTAAAGTAAATTGAGAAAGACTTAAACCCTACATAGGAGGGGAAAGACTATTTTCTAATGAGATTTTGGTATTGGATTATCCAAAGTAATACCAAAAATCATCTGGTTGAAGACGTTAAAGTAAGTGCTTCTTGGGAGGCAACCGATGTTGTATGGTGTGACTACATTTTTTGTGTTGCTTTGTGGTTTTCTACAATTTAAATGTTGTGTTGACGTTTATGTTCGTGTTTATGTATGTGATGTGAGATGGTGAAACCTTAGTCTTCTTATTATGATTAGATTTTATCTTAGTTGTTGGAGGTCGTAGAATCAACGTTATCCTCCACACCTTCCTTCTTAGTTGAGCTTAGTTTTGACCTCAATTTTGGTAAGGTATTTTCTTTCTCTTAGTGCTTAGGTTCTAACCATATGACTTTCCTTTTAACTATCCTAGAAGACTAGAGAAGGAGCCCACCTACATAGAAATTCAAATCACCTCTTCTATCTCTTTGGAACCCTCATTGATTATCATTAACCTTGAGCACTTGGAAGGTTGAGGCCAACATGTGAGGATTCAGGAGATGAGTCTCCATAAAACTGTTGAACTTAAGGAAACCCTGGGTGGAAATAGTTTGGTCTTTCACACACCAAAGCACATCACAATTCTCCACATGTCCTAAAACCTCGAAATAACACCTATTGAACTTGTTCTCTTTTATCCTTTAGAAACTTAAGTGGGGGAGGGGGGTCCCTAAGCTCTTAGCCCTTGGCTAGGGTAGTTAGGACCCACAAATGAAGGATCAAAAATAAGCTTCCCCTTGGTTCCATGACTCAAATAAGGTAACCTTGTGATTGTCATCTTTAATGAGTTTCAATCCTACCCATATAATCAATTATAGCCTTTTAGCCTTAAACTTATTCAAAATTAGCATATTACCCCTAAATCCCTAAAATTATTAAAATTACCCAAATCCTCAAATTTTATCCAAAAATCATGCAAATAGCCTAGAAGATAGGTGGGTTTATGTTGTAACAAACAACAAACTTGGAGCATAAGGTGAGTTAGGGCTTAAGTTGCACAACATAATTTTACAAAGGCCTTAGGATAAGGTGAGAATTTATATTGCACTAGAAAAACAAACTCGAAGTCCTATGACTTTTTGTTTAATTCTAAGGAGAAGATTGTTCTTGTAGATCCATTTTCTCTCTTAGAGTTGTTCTTCTGTACATCATCATTGTGCTACTCACAGATTTAACTTCAAGCTCCTCATCGAAGTAGCAGCCCTATGGTTTAAGGCTTAAAAGGTTTTACCATGTGTGTTTAAGTGTTTGGGTTTTGTTATTGTTCAAGCATTATGGGGGGGTTAAATTTGATTAGAGTGACACTGATTAGGATCCCACGGTTCCCTCATAATGGTATCACTCTTTTCTTTTGAATTTTTTTAGTTCAAACAAGTAGTTAAGCTAATTTAAACTAAGAGATCTTGTTAGGAACCGTGGGTTACCCTATCCGAGGGACTCCCGTAAATTCAAAAAGATGTGTTACACTTTGTTTTGTTATTTTGTTTCGAAAATTGTTTTTTAATTTTTAAAATATGTTTTGTAATTTTTCAATTTTGGTATAGTTTTGCAGGTAAAATTAATAAATGCAGGTAAAAAAAGGTTGTAAGGTCAATAAGTATAAAATGCTTTGCATAATATATAAATGTGTACCTGAGCCTCTACTACCACTACATCTTTATCATGTTAAAGCATAGTATATTTAGCCTTTAAATTGAATTTCATTTTTTTTATTTTTCTTTGATTTATTGGGATTAATTTAGTGAAAAATCATTTTTAGCCTTTAAAAATTATTTTTAAGCTTTGAAATTCAATATCTTTGTTTAGAAAACCAGGAAAAATATTCTAATTGTTCCTAAGTGATTAAGAAGCAATTTAGAACATTTCAATGAATTTTGTTATTTTTGTGTTTTTTTATGAATTTTTAAATATTTAAAATAGGCTAAAAATCAAGTTTTTATTCTAAATATTATTTTCTTTTTATAAAATATCCCGGATCACAGAGAACTCAGAAAACTAAGTTTCATAATTTTTTTTGAGTTATATTTTGACTTTTAAAAATCATTTAAGTATCAAAAGTAATATTTATATTTAAAAATCAACTTAAGTTATCAAATGAACTCAAAATATTTTGAAATTTTTATAGTGAGTTCTCTTGATCATAAACCACAGTGGAGATAAAAAATCAAGTCATTTAAATGTTTATATTTTCCAAAATTGATTATTTTAGTGATTTAGTGTTTGTAAAATTTAAGTGCATTTTAAATGACTTGACCCATGAAATTATTTCCAAAAGCTTCTCTGGTCACGGTGCACCTTCCAAAATTTTCTTAGAATTTTCTAATCAATATAATAATTTCTATGATTATTTTAAGGAATTGATGAGCAAGAACTTGAGAAATATGGATCTCTGTATAGGAACCTCCTCTGACTTTGGACAAATCGGAGGATGTTTCTCTTGACAGAGGCTACAACATGCCAAAATTCGAGCCAAGGTAATGTATCAATATGCATGGAGAATCAAATGATCCCAAACAGTGTTAAAATAATTAAAAATATTTTTTTCATAAAATGGATTTAAAATTTATTTCACATAATTCTCCATTTTTCACTGAGCAAGTGGGTATTTTTATTTTATTTTTGTGATTTTTATACACAAAGTTATGGATTTTTGAAGTTTAGGGAGTTTAAATAAATAGAAAATACCTTATTTTTCTACTTATCAACGCGACACCATGTAGATCCTAGGTAGCTCCGAAACTCCTCTTGGCGAGCTCCTATTTGACGCCGCCGTCCATGCTAGCAGCCACTTGTTCTGTTGTTTATGTAAAGAAGCATTGTCCAGCTTCATCTTGGCCATCCATTTGATACATGCGCGATCGAACTGCGCATGGTCATCATCCCCACTGCTTAGGTCGAGAACAGTCCACCTTCAAGGCTTATGATCTCTCTCATTTATGAACCAAATTAAGTGAAATTGTTTTTTAAAATGCTCTTCTTAGTGAGACGAACACATCCATACGGTTAATGTGTCATGAAATCAAGCCAAGGTAAATGGAGAATTAAAATAGGCTCAAGAGGAGGAGAAGTCTTATACCTTTGCTCTAAGAAGGAGGGCTTCAATCAAAGGTGCTCGACATGTTCTTTGAGATCCAAGAAGGCTTGGGTTTAAGCCTCTTGCTGTGGTGTAAGGCCTAGGTATGAATTCGACCAAGCTCAATTTCAGGTGTTGGTGTAGAGCTATGATGGAGGCTATTTCAGAGGGTAATTTGATGGGGCTTTGTCTTCTCTTGCTATTATAAAGGTGTGGCATAAGCAATTGAAGTTTGGTGAAGTTTTGAGAGATGTCCTATTTCTACCCTAACTTTTAAGCTCAAAATTAGGTTATACAGGGGGAATCAAGGCAGTGGAGTGATTGGAATGGGCTGTGGAGATCTCAAGGAAGCTCTGTGAGTGATTTGGGAGGCTCTCTTTGAGAAAAATTTAGCACACCACTCATGGCCATGGAGGTGAGTTTTTATAAAAATGGCCTTGGGGTGGCTCTCATGGCACAAGTTTGGGTGCATTGTGGTGCTTAAGTGGAGGGCAGAGGAGCTCTTCAATTTGATTTGGATGAGCTAGCCTCTAGGTTTGATTTTGGGTGAGGTACCATGGGGGTGGCTCTCGATTTTGAGCTATTCTGACCACTAAGCTGGTGGGTGGCTAGGAGCTTAGGGAACCTAGGGGAATATGTTACAGCAGTTTAGTGCAATAATCACTAATTTTGGTAAGGATATCTTAAGCACATGCATTTTTGGAAATAATATCCCTTAATTTGGGGGACCTTGGGCCCATGGAATGATTTAAGTGGTTTCATAGTGTTTGGACTGGTCACTAAGCCCACCTAATGCTGGGGTGGAGTTAATTTGGTGACTTTAGGGTGGTTAGGTCACATTTTGTGCATGGGTCCAAATGGGTGCAAATGACCAAGTATTGGGTTTGTTCTAGGCTAGCCATGTCAATTGGCCCAATTAGTTGTTGCATTTCATGTAGATGATCATAAGGAACAACTTTTGTGAAGGATGGAAGTGGTTTTGAGCTCAATTGAAGGATCAATTTGAGGGAATTTTGAACTTTAATCAATTTGATTATGTTGGGCTAGGCTTGGGTCTAGCTTGGGTTAGCCTTGGTCAAAGTCCAAATTGACTGTTGTAAATGGTAAATAGGGACCTCATGAAGAGTTCTCAACATGAATTGGATGCCAATTTAGAGGTTAAGGATATCAATTGGGTAGAATTTAGGGACTTAGCTAATTTGGGGCTAAATTTGGGAGTTTTGGATTTAGTCCAAAATTAAATGGATTTGAGGCTTAACCAAGGCCAATTGATGGTTGAATTTGATGTATAGGAATGCTATCAAGATTTTTCAACATTAATTGAGGTTAATTAAGTAGGATATGGGTTCAATTTGGTGAGATTAGGTCATATGGTCAAAATTGGGGTTTTGACCTAAATCAAAATTGGGTTTAAATCATGGGCCAATTAAGGTTGTATTTGGTTTAGCTTGGCCATATCAAAAGTTAATTGGAGTTTAGGATTCAAATTGGGGTCAATTGAGATCAAATTGATGGACATTTGAGTTGGATTTGGGGAAATTTGGGTCTTTAAAGGCAAATTTAGGGATTTTGGTTAAAGATGGTCAAATTGGTCAAATTGGGTCATGTGGTAGTTGAGATAAATAAAATTGAGAATATTTAGGATTTATTAAGATTTTCTAGGAATTTTTTGAATTTTTGGGATTTTGGGCTATGGATGGGTATTTTGGTAATTTGGCCATCTTTGGAGATTTTCGGTAATTTTGGATAATTTGGAGGTTTTCAAAAGGTTTAAAATGAATTTTGATCAAATTTGGGTATTTTGTGTAAACTTAGGAATTTTGGCAAAGTTTAGGTTCTGAAGGGTGTTTAGGTAATTTAGGGTGCTCAGGGGCAAAAGGGTAGGTTGGGTATCTTGGTAGAGTTTGAGTGCTAACTACCATCAATAAGTCATGGACCAATGAAAATCCCATTTTGAGTCCTCTATGTAGTGGTCTTAGCTAAACCATAGCCCTAGGGCTAGTAGGTTTAGGGGACCATCTACATGAGTATCCCAAAAGATTAAGGGACCTAGGCTAGAAATTTGAGTTCAGGGTTGTGAGTGACTGCGGGTGCAGATAAGTGTGGTGAGTGCCTCAGCTCCAGAACAAGACGCAGGGTCAACCCTAAGGTCCAGCAGTCCTAAGGGGTGACTCATCTTGAGTTTCCCCCATAGTGACTCCACCTACTAAGTATGTAGAGGTTGATACCAACATGTGGAACTTCAATTTGAGTAGAGAAGAGCTTGGAATTTTTAGTGATCAGGGCGCCTTTTATAGTTTTCTAAGAATAGTCAATAGGAAAATCCTATGGCTAGACCTTAGGCTATTAAAGAGGAAAAAACTAAACCTCAACCGAAAATGAGGTAAACAAATGGACCCCTAGTAGGTGGGGTGTGCTGGGCAAGCACACCGCGCGTACTGGCGTTGACCGAGGAGATCAACAAAAACCAACACAAACTCTTAAGTCAAAAGACCTAGAAGTACGTGTAGAGTTGTGTGTCTGATTTTTTTTTTGCTAGGGAATTAGCAGGTGCATGTTGATCACGTCAAGAAGTAGGGACTCTCGCTGGGAATTGGAGAGTGGACTTTGAGTTTTGAAATTTTAGAATGTTCTAGAGGATGGGAACCAATATGCAAGTGCTGACCCTAAGGTGGGAATTGAAATTTAGATATCAATTCAAAGAGAGAGAGAGAGAGTCGGAATGTAAGGACTTACCTCGAATGTAATGAATCAGAAATGTAGGACTAAGAATTGAAATGTATATCAATTCTCAAAAGAGAGTGTCGGAATGTAAGGACCGACCTCGAATGTATGAATCAGAAATGTAGGACTAATTCGGAATTGACAATTGAAATGTTGGTCAATTCTCAAAAGAGATTGTCGGAATGTAAGGACAGACCTCGAATGTAATGAATCAGAAATATGAAAATAAGAATTGACATGTATATCAATTCTCAAAAGAGAGTGTCAGAATGTAAGGATTGACCTCGAATGTAATGAATAAAAAATGTAGGACTGATTCTGAAATGAGAATTTAAAATGTAGGTCAATTCTCAAAAGAGAATGTTGGATTGTAAGGACCGACCTCGAATGTAATGAATCAGAAATATGAAAATGAGAATTGAAATGTATATCAATTCTCAAAAGAGAGTGTCGGAATGTAAGGAACGACATCAAATATAATGAATCAGAAATGTAGGACTTATTCGGAAATGAGAATTGAAATATAGGTCAATTCTCAAAAGAGAATGTCAGAATGTAAGGACCGACTTTGAATGTAATGAATCAGAAATATGAAAATGAGAATTGAAATGTATATCAATTCTCAAAAAATATTGTTGGAATGTAAGGAATGACCTCAAATGTAATGAATCAGAAATGTAGGACTGATTCGGAAATGAGAATTGAAATGTAGGAAAATTCTCAAAAGAGAACGTTGGAATGTAAGGACCAACCTCGAATGTAATGAATCAAAAGGGTAAGATTGATTCGTAAATGAGAATTTAAATGTTGTTCAATTCTCAAAGGAGGGTTGGTGGTGTTGAATTTATAGAAATGTATCATGTGAAAAAGGTTGATCCTGTTGAAGGAGATCTGTAAAGCTTTGTGAGAGTGTTGAATGTCAAATTCTTCGGGGATGTGCAGAGAGTTAGTGCAGATAACGATTGTTGTGCTGCGTGCACAAAGAGTAGGAAATTCCAAAAAACGGAAGAATCCACTCAACATGTTTGTTTTATTTTCTTGTTGTTTTTATCACATTTAATTTTTTCAAAATATGTTTTTAAAGTATTAATTTTAGTTGGTTGATTTTCAAAAGAAATTTGTTTTGTTATTTACTCATTTTTTATTATTTTTCATTTATGTTTTATTTATTGTTGAAGATTTATTGTTTCGTTCATTGTTCATTGAAATTCTGAACCATCGCATGGTTCGCGGCTTTCATCCATCGCACAAAAAGGCAACTGACAAAAGGGCACAATTTGGGAGAAATTTCCATTAATTTGCTCTAAAAGAGATTCCATAAATCAGACATAGGTTAACGCCTCAAAAGGTACATTATGTAATCTATGTTGAAATACATTGAGAAACATCTCATGTTATGAATACATCGTAGACTGAATATATCAGATACATGTCATGCTGTTAAAAGAAAGAAAGTGAACCCCCCTCTGTACCAGGTATGTTAAGCTTCTGATCAAGCAGACCTTCTAAGTCATGCTCTAAGATAAGAGTTCCCTTCGCATGTAATTAGAGGTACAACCTTCTCACCGCTCGTATGAAAACAACTCCTCCAATTCTGGGTACTACTGGAATCCATATGGTATTTTACTGTTATCCATCATGCGGAAGGGTACGGACACCCTACGGTGTCGTACTCGTGGAATGCAATGTTTGGCAATGCCTGCACCGTTGCCCTTCAGAACAAGTACTGAACCGATTGGAAGAGGAATCTCCACAGAACCTCTGAATTTTCCAGGGCCGACAACATTGATTTCTTTTTTAAATAGAATCTAGCTTTTACTCAAGAACGAGACCGTGTAAAAAGGTCTCACAAAATCATGATGATCGATGTGTGGGGGAATTCAGTTACCTTCTTCATAAATGTTAATGATGCAACTGTTGGAAGTGCAAGTAGTAGGTAGAATATTCCACTTGACCATTCTCTTGATCATCCATTTTATCATCGGTGGTAGCGGATCTACTAGATCATGTTTGTGGATCCCAGGTGGATTCCTCTGTCTATTGTTCGTGAAGTTATAACTACAGCCACACTAGATGGTGATTCTTCCCTTCCCTCTCATCCACTTTTTGGGCTCTGAATATGTTCCTTCCATGAGAAGGCCCCCTCAACCTCTGACACTTAAATGGAAGATGCAGTCTAGAATGCTCCTTTCACCAATTTTGGAGAAAACCTTGGTGTACAGCTCCAGGCCTTTCAGTATATTGATGAACTTTCCCTGGACTTCTTGATAGAACTTAAATTCTCTTTTATTTATTCTACTTTTCTTGTAGTATTCTACCATACCAGGGGTTGGCAGCTGTCGCGAGCGTTCCTTTCTTCGAGCATTGGTAGAAACCCAAACTGGCGTTGGTTGATCCGGAACATGAGATTCAGCCTCTAGTGGGATTTATGACCCTGGGCTTCATGGTATACACATGTCTGTCCCTAGCGGGATATATGGCTCATCTGTCGCGAAGTTTAAAGTCTGAGATCTATTAGTGCTTAAAGTGTATTCTTCCAATGTACTGAAGTGTTGTAAATGCAGAACGTTGCAATCCAGGCATTCTACAAATGCGCCCGTGACTGATTTGCAGGTCAGTACCTCAACATTGCATGTTGGGCAACCCTTGCATAAGATATCTGGAATTGAGAGCACATCTGATTCTGTCACAAATCCTGACTCTTCATCCATAGTGGGCAGTTTGGCAAAAGTTTCTCTCTGATATGGGTCGTAAATATGTTCCTCAGGAATTGAGGTAAGAAAATTGTTCACGTCTCTCTGGCGTTTGTGTTCTTATCGCAGAAAGGCTCTCTACTTCTTTCGGCTGGCATTTCTACGCTGCATCCTACGGAGTGGAGTATTCGATAATCGTTCGTTACAGGCGGCTATTAGGTCCCTTGCTGGAGTAGCTACCGTGGTGGGCAGACGGCTGGGCCCCTCCATCGGATCTCGTTCTGCTATCACATTTTTACCTTTGCGTGACACATTGTCTTGAGTGGTTACCCTCAATAGTGAAGGTAGTCCCTCCTTTTCTTTACTACCGACTACATCCATTAGAGGACCCTCATAGTCCATATCAACATGGTTGAAATCCACGTTGAAATCTATGAAACCTCCTTGCGACGCAATCTACTCATTCAGTGCGAGGTTCTAGCCGTCTTTGAAGGCAAAGATCAGCCTCTGTATTGACATTTTTCTGTAGACGATAGGAAAAACGTCAGTGGGCCAAAGCTTGGCATGAACAAGAACAAAACAATGTATTCATTAAAGTAAATATTAGTTTGTTCTAGTGAAGAGGACTATTCATTTTATGTGCGAATTTCGTTTAATTTAGTAGGAATTCAAAAGTAGAAAAGAGAATGAGTGAAGTTCAAAAAAAGTTTTTTCTTAAAATTTTCATTATAATGAGGTTAATTACAAAATTTGGACCCGGTCATAGGCATTTGGCCACATAGATAACCCTAAAATAATCAAGGCTTTGAAGTTTCAAAGAAAGCATAGGCAAGCGACATTGAGTAGCAACAAGTGGCGTGATAGGTTTTCAGATATCGTCCATTTATAAGTAACATGGATCTCTCAATGACAAATGGTCCCTCCCAAGTTGGCTCAAAATTTCCACCTATTTTGCGACGTGCAACAATAGGACTTTTGAGCACAAGCACGAGGTCACCAACTTTGAATGTCCTTAAGTGGACCAATTTGTCATGGGCTTATACCATCTTCGCTTGGTAGAGCTCAAAATTTTGTTGGGCTTCTACTCATTTTCCCTTGAGAATCTCCAGTTCTTCAAGCCGGAGTTTTAAACTTTCTTCCATTATGAGTTGGTTAACAACGACGACTCTAAGAGATGGTGTCTGGATTTCTAGCAGTAGCACAACCTCGGCTCCATACACGAGCATATATGGTGTACACTGAGAGGGAGTCCTGAAAGTCGTCCAGTAGGCCCACAATGCTTCTAATAGTTTGTTGTGCCAATCTCTTTTGTTTTCATCCAGTGTTTTCTTCAAAATCTGTACCAGTGTCTTATTGAAAGCTTCAGCCAGACCATTTGCTCTAGGAAAATAAATTGTAGAGTATCTCCAATCTATCCCATGTCTTATGACAAAATTGTTGATCTTTGTACTTTTGAAAGTTGTCCCATTATCAGAGATTATTCTTCACAGTACTCTTAAACAGTTGATGATTTGGCTTTTAAAAAATTGAAGGACGTGCTGAGTCATAACCTCACTTAACGGTACTGTCTCTGCCCATTTGCAGAAGTAATCTGTAGCGGAAAGTATAAACCTGTGTCCTATGGAAGATGGAGGGTCTATCGGACCTATTATGTCAGTGCCCCAACACTCGAATGGTCATGAGGCAACAGTTGGGTGTAGCACATTAGGAGGTTGGTGTAAGACCACCCCATGCACTTGGCATTCGTGACATCTTCTAGCTGTATCCATGTAATCAGACATCATTGTTGGGCAATAATACCCGATTCTTTTGATCTTCATTTTCATTTTTGTCCTTGACTGGTGAGCACCACACAATCCAGCATGTTCTTCTTTGACAATATTCTGTGCTTCGGCTCTGCTCAAACACCGTCGCCACATCTAGTCGAATGATCTTTCATAGAGAACATTTCCTACCAGGGCGTAAGGCATAACCCTCCTTGTGATGTGGTGCGCCTCAGACTTATTTTCTGGCAGCTGTCCACTATGCAAATATTATATTAATGGCTTGCGTCAATCTTTGTTGATGTCTGCAACTATATTTATTGCTTCTTCTTTTCCAAGCTTGTGTAGGGTTTTGAGGTAGTTTTGAGAGAAGACTCATCTTCCTTGTACCGTGACTTCGATAGAATCCTCGGGAGGACATGCCATTTCCTTAGCAATATTTATTAGAGCGTCGACATTGGCATTATCTCCCCGATAAATCCGATAGAAAGTCTCCTCAGGAATCTGCTTCAGGAGCTTCATTGTGTACTGATGGTACTCTGCTAATCTTGGTTTCAGAATTTTGTATTTTCCGGCGACCTGCTGGATGACAAGCTGAGAGTTACCATAATTGGCAATGTTTGTTATATCCATTGAGATTGTCCATTCCAATTCGGTGATTAACGCTTCATATTTTCTTCATTGTTGGTGCACGACTCTGTCAGGTGGTATGAGAACTTCATCATACCCTTATCTGGCATGATAAAGATCAAACCAATCCTTATTTTTCCTAGTATAATTGTGCCTGATCCTTTGTCTTTCCTAGCTGATGAAGCCTCATCGAAGTACATTTTCCAGTGCTGCGTACAAGAAAATTCCATTTGTAGTATTTGCTCATCCGGTAACTCGTCGTTGAGAGAGGTCCCAGCTGGCAGTGGGTGTGCTTTGAGAAAATCTGCTAGTATATGTCCCTTGATAGCACAAAGCGGAACAAAAGTTATATCAAATTGCAATAAGATTATTGACCATCTTGCCAAACGTCTGGAAGTTTTGGTCGGGTCATCAGATATTGTAATGGATTAACTTTCGAGATTAGGGTAATCGTATGAGAAAGCATGTAATGTCTAAGCTTTTGGGCGGCAAAAATTAACGCCAGATAATGCTTCTCAATAGTGGATAACTTATCTCCGTCGGTATTAGATGACGACTCAAGTAGTAGAGTGCATTTTATTTACCCTCATCATTGACTTGGGCTAAGAGGGCTCCGAGAGAGTCATCCAAAGCCGCGGTATAAAACATCAACGGTTTCCCTGAGAAAGGGGCTGCCAAAATAGGAGGTGTCCTTAAATATTTTTTAACATCCTTAAAGGCCCGTTGGCATTTCTCTTCCCAAATAAATTTGGCGTCCTTTTTAATTAATGTCGAGAAAGGCTTACACCTACCTGAGAGATAAGAAATAAAGAGTCTCAGATCTGCCAACTTTCCCTGGAAGGAACGTAGCTGTTTTAAGGTTTTAGGAGGAGGCATTTCCAAGATAGCTTTAATCTTATCCAAGTTGATCTTAATTCCCCAATGACGGACAACAAATCCTAGAAATTTCTCGGAAGTAACGCCAAAGGCGCACTTTAAGGGATTCATTTTAAGGTCATATCGTTGTAGCCGTTCAAACACGATCCTCAAATCATACAAATGGTTTATTTTTTTTTTACTTTAGATGACCAAATCATCCACGTATCATTCTACTTGGTTGTGAATGAGGTCGTCAAAAATCTTTGCCATTGCACGCTGATATGTTGCTCTGGCGTTCTTTAGGCCGAACGACATCACTGTGTAGCAGAAAATTCCAATCGGTGTCTGAAGGCTGTAAGTACTGCATCCTCGAGAGCCATATTGATTTGGTTGTATCCCGATGATCCATCCATGAAGGATAAAATTTCATGTGTTGAAGCGATATTCACCATCATCGCTGGTATAGTTAGTGGAAACTCGTATTTTGGACATCCCTTTTTCAAATCTCTGGAGCCGACATAAACACGGATCTGTCTATTTTTCTTCTTAACAGGTACAATATTAGCCAATCATATGGGATACTACTCCTCTTTCATAAAGTTGGCATCTATCAACCTCTTCACTTCGGCGATGACTTGTTGTTCTATTTCAAGGCGCATTCTCCTGGGAGCCTGTTTTACTGAGGTTATATTCTTGTCCACCCTGAGTTTATGAACTGCAACTTCTGCTGACAGTCCTGGCATTTCATCGTAGCTCCATGCAAAGCAATCTTTGAATTATATTAATAGTTTGACCAATTCTGCAGATTCTTCATCATCAAGTAGAGAACTCATAAATGTAGGTCGGGGTCGTTCTTCAGTCCCGAGGTTAATCTCTTTCAATTCATTGATAGTACATTTAATTTCCTCCTCAAATTCTGGTAGAACATCCTCTATTGGTTGATTAGTAGAGTCATCCTCTACTGGTCCATGAATGCTCTTAAGTAGAATCTCAATCGCTTGATGTTCTTGTAGTTAAGGTTCACATTTCAAGCTAAGGTTTCTCCACCTCAAAATATAGT